>BFEA01000572.1:872670-888955 GCA_003427395.1 Chara braunii
ACTGACCAACCGGCTTGTTTTTTTCAAACGTGTGAAATGTTGTTGATGTGGTTTCGTTTTTTTGTTCTTTTCTTTCCGCTTCCATCTGAAAACCGATGTTTGTGGATTACGAGACTCCACAGAACGTGACCGAAATTAGACAACATCGTCGTTTCATCCGACGACGAAGTTACCCCGACCATGTGCATGGCAGCTATGACGACATTGACACTGCCAAGTTCAGCACCGCCCTCGTGATATCGATGATGACCAAACGTCATCGTTGATATCTCAGCGTCTGTACTTGAATTGACAGTGTCCACGTCGTCACAGTTGCCATGCGCATGGTCGTCATCATCGTTCAAATCGTCGTTGGATAAAACGACGATTTGTTGTCACCATCGCACTGTCATACACGCATGCATGAAGGTGACATGTGGATGTCATTTTCTTTTATTAAAAAGTAGTACGACATATAATTTGTTTATTTTTGTGTCGAATGTGATCTGTTGCATGGTCTTCAAAAATTTAAGAAAAAATAAAATAAAATAATGGTCACCATTATTTCTCGGCAACATAACGAACGAGTCGTGCTTTCCCGTTCTGTAATCCGGAGACACACACACACACACACACACACACACACACACACACACACACACACACACACACACACACACACACAGAGGAAGTTGTATTTCGAAGCTCGCAAAATGTGCATTAAAAAAGGACATGGACCGCCAACGCACATACACACACGCGCACACACACACATACATAACAGGGGGACGAGGAGGGAGGATGATCGGAAGAGCGGAGGAATCACCAAGCACAGGTAGCAACTGGTAAAGGCATAAAAAGGCGGACAGAACATGTAAATAAATAAATAAATAATAAATAATAAAAGATAAACCCTGATGAAAGATTGTGCGGAATAATGACGACCAAGAAACCCGAACGAGTACGACAGGGCAACACACCCCAATTGTCGTACAAGCTCGTTCATAGCATATTACGCCACAAAAAGGTGAGCGCAGGACAGCAGTTATGGGCCATGAGAATGCTCACAGCCTACAATAAACACGAGTCCGATTATGCGCACAGCCCGTGCGCGCACTGAAACGAACAGCAAGGCATGCGCATTCTCCAAGTAGTGACGGTTCGCTCAACTGATAGGACAATCAGAAGGCATGTGATACGGATCGTATCCTCACAGATCAGGGGGAGTTGTTTCAATTTTTTCTGCTATTTTTTTTGTTCTTATTTTTGTTTTTTGTTTTTTGTTTCTGTCTTCTTTTGTCTTTTTTGACTTGGGTTCTATTTTCTGCTCAAGTTCCCCCGCCTAACGTCAACAATAACGCTTGTATCGCCCACGGGCAATATCCCTCGGAGAGTGACAGTGACGGGGCACTTTGTTCTTTCTTTCTTCTGTTTTTTTTTTTCTCTTTTTTTTTTTTTTTTCTTTTTTTCGTATTTTCGTATTTTCTTCCTTTTTTTCTTATTTTTTACACCGATCGCCGGCAGTACGTTTCGACCAATTGGGTAGGACGATCAGAAGGCGCGTGATACGGATCGTATCCCCCCAATGAGGGGTAGTCATCTCGAACTTTTCTACTATGGTGTTGTTTGATTTGCTTCCCGCCTCACGTTACCATCGACGTTTGTATTGTCCGCGGGCAATATCTCTCGAAAAGTGACGATGACGGGGCACTATTTGAGCAAGTGGAACATCCCCCCGACTCCCATCATCGGATCAGCGCACAGGCTTTCCGCTGGCCGTAATTCAGGATTGCGGGCCGAACGGCAGCATACATTCCAGTTGACTGACGATCGGGCAGGCGGTGTTCTGACCCCTGTACCGGGACGTCGGTGCTTCGCTGTTGTCCTCGCCATGGACTACCAGGTGGATCAGGAATTGATGGATCGGATGATCGATGACGAAGAAGACAGGGTATAAGCTTCCTCGCCCTCACCTCCTGAACTTCCTGACTATTTCGGTCGCTTGTGATGCACCACGCATACACTAAGAAACTGCGCGATCTTTCATTCTTTGCGCTATTCTCGCTTTCCACGTAGGGAGGCTAAGTTGCTGATGATGCTAATCTTCTTTCCGCTTCAGCTTTTGCGCTGGGCAGTCTGCAGGTTAGTCGAGCTAGGGGTTATGGCATTGAATATAGAGGGGGCAGATGAGAAGATGGGGATAGCTATCAAGATGTCAGCCTACGTTTTGCTCGCTTTTGTTGCTTTGCTTGCTTTTCTTTCTTTTCTTGCCTTCTTACACCACTTGCAAGCTTTGTCGCCTCCATCGCCGCTCCGACTCACGAAACATGTGTGACCTTAAAGCAGGTGTTCCCTTTGATGAAGTCGTGTACTGGTGGCTAGCGGCAGAAAAGCGCTTCAGGGATCGCCACTACCCTCCCTGCTTTAGCTGTTGTGGCAGGCCTCCCATATTACGTAGAACTGCCTCTGGGGATACAGCTGGTTTCTTCATGTTCATTCATTTTTCATATGAGTATTCACGTCACGTTGTTTGTTGATCGGGAAGGAGGAGAGAGAGATGACACTTCAACTTTCTAGCCGGAAGAGAATTCATTCTTTGTTGTAAGGAAGGCGTTGGATGTGTACTCGGCGTATATTTGTCTTTGAATTGTGTTCACTCATGTTTTGAATTTGCGATCGATGTATGAATGCTATGAGTTAGGGGCAGAGGTGGAGAATAATGACTACGATGCATGACTTATATATAAGTATATATGTGAATGTATATGTAGATGTATATGTATATATAAAGGAATTTGTTATGACGAGCGGGGTTGCCTCCATACATAAGATCGATCCACGTATCGGCCGACAGAGATGGGCAAGGGGATTGGATAGTATGACGGGAGTCGCTGATAGCTCTTGGTCTAATATGAAGGATACCGATATTCCCGATGATATGTATATGATCGGATCGCTTAGTGATAAATGGGGATGGTGGGAATGTGTATTTTTTTACTATGCATTTTGAACGAAAATTATGAGAATACATGCATGAGCGGATATGTTTGGATTCCACTAGGGTAATCAAAGAAATTGAGCACGTGATTGTTTTTCCCGCCGGCCTTGGGTGGAAGAACGATTCCACTGACGGCGCTCGATCGGGTCACAGATTGATCCACGGGCGGGCCRATGGTTGGTATCGCTCCCCCACTCTAGCGCTGCGATCACTTTTTTCCAGACCTCACGGGAAATAACTTATTACTTACTCATGTCTCCCGAGTATAGCAACCCATTAGAAAGCTACATCTTCCCTCGCCGATGGTTTGAGTGTATTGGACGGATCTGTATATGGGCGTAAGATTATGRAATTTTTATGATTGCATGCACCGGAGGGACAGATATGATCCCCCCCATATGGCCTGATTGAGAGGCGATTACGCTGTACGGTAGGACTAATATGCCACGCTACCCCAGCAGTAGTGCCGACAGGACCCGCATGACTCGGATTACATGGACGACATCCTAGGATTATTCCTATAAGTGTTGTTTTTTCAGGGCGCAGGAATGAGTTTGCGCTACATGGCGAATAAGCCTTTCATCATGGACAAGGCGCAAACACCCTTGTATATAGATATAAATCCGCAAATAGTATGAATGGTATTACAACAATTGCATGATGTCTTCTAAGCACAAACAGCTCGATGATGCCCGATGCCCCATACGCACGCATCGACCGTCGTATTATCTGCACTCGATCCTATGCACTTACGATCTTTTGCTTGAAGGTATTGCCGATTGGGGGATATATGTTCTTCTTCTTTTTTGAAATCTACTCGCCCTCCGGAGGATATATCTCTGGGCCAACAGATTGCACATACGTGGAGACAGGTTCTGGTCATGTTTTACGCGCAGGAATCCCACGAGACGGGTTATGTGGCATGAGAAGTCCTATGCTCGCCTGATAAGGACAACGGGGGTATGTCGATGAATTACTTCGGAGTTTGATGGCAATACGGTTTCCGTATTTTGCATCGACATGCTTGTCATGAAGAACTCAAACACACGCACAGGGGGGTACCTCCCGTCAGCGCTGTTGGTGATGTGTTCCACCAACCATACCCCTGTGGTACAGGCGTAGTGTTGCATAGGCAGGCGCCAACGAGGCCCGATCGGACAGGGAAATGCGATTGCATGAGATCACCTCGTCCACGTAGCTGCCGGGAAGAAGCTGAAATACGTCGCTATTCCACCAACCTTCCTTGTTTCAAGTCGGTACGTATTGTGTCGTACATGTGTTTGCGTTCTTTTGTGTCTTTGTGTTTGCTGCAGATTCCGCCGAAGGAGTTCTTCCCGGGAGGTTGGTGGGACGAACTCACTTGTAAGTACGAATGGCTAAAGGAACAGTCGTGGCCCAGCAAACCGGCGCAAGCGCTCATTGCCACACTGAAACCCGAGATCCTGGATGCGATGAAGAGACTGGTCGAGACGAGGGACTTTCCAAATATTTTCTACATGATTGGATGTAGTGATGTTGCTAATCTTGTGTGTGTCTGGGATCTAGGGAAGGATGCCTTTGTTGCCAAACTCCTAGACACTGCTACGTGCCTAGAGAAGAAGAAAACGGATTATGAGAGAGAATGCTTGGAATTGCCGGCCAGAACCGCTAAAGTTGAGCAAACGTTTCTTAATATTTGGGGATCAGATCACTCGCATTTGGAGGGGCAGGCCGCTGAGACACGGCAGTCAGGTGCACCATCGCAGGAGCTCTAGCCATGGACGATAAAGAGATGGTTGAGTTAAACGCAGCCATAGCCGCAGTAACCGCCACTGCTAACTGTACCCCGGAGAAGGCCTCATCCTCCCAAGGAAGGCAGTACACTGCATTTGCTCCGCTTCCATCCCTGCACTGGGTTGAGCACACTAGCACGGGGTTCACGCATGCGCTGTGGAAACTCGATACTTTTAATCATCTCGCTCCGTTCTCGATAAAGGCCCTCATTTTTCTCGCCAATCTGACCGACGAGGAGGTCGCCACATGTGAGGCAAACGCAATGACTTGCGTGCTCCCGTACTGCCCCCTAGGAAAAAAGGCCTTTAACCCGACCCTCCTAACGTTTCCACTACTATCGGCCCTCGACCACACGAAATGTGATTACTCCAGCCCAGTCATGTGGCAGAAGAAAGTGAAGACAACCCCTGAGATCGATCTGAAAGGTCTTAGGAAGAGCTGGAATGTCGGTCGGCCATACCTCAGATGCAGATGCGCTACGGAGAGGAAAAAGGACCGTGGGGCGGGACCGATTCGGATGAACCACACGATCTGGTATTTACTCATGCATCCAGACATCCTTTTCCCCAACGTCGCCTCCATGAAGGTGAGAACCTCTACCTTCATCCACTTTTTGTGTGTATCATGGAAAACCGCGGTGGAGGTCTGTCTTACCTTCATGTTCATACGAGAGATCACGACCGATATGATCTCCGCACTCGAAAAAGATCCTTCCCTCACCTCTGAGTCCGTCATCTGCAAGGAAAAATGGAGGTACAATACCCCGCTGACCATCGACAGGGTGTTGCTCCCCACAAGGATTACCGACAATCCAAGGATCAGAGCCAGGGGCAACTGGAACGAGCAAGGGAACGCCCAAAAAATACAGCGCAACAACCTACCTATAGTCGGCTCTCCCCGGTAAAGGGTACTCCCCTACGAACCAAGGGACAGGCCGGACGTGGCGCAGCAGATGGTCCCCTTCAGGGACCTCCCGCACAATGCGGGTGCCTCTGGTGGAACAGGATCGCGGGATCCAGTAGGAGGCGCTCATCAGCCACAGGAGCAGATGGGAGGCAGGGTGTTGCACAACATGGCGGTAGAAGGGCAAAGAGCTAGAGGCAGGGGTGGCTCTCGACTACTTTCCTCACAGACAGGGTCGGCGATCTCCACGGCGGAATCCACTAGGAATGGCAGATTACGAACGAATGTGTCCTCCAGTGGGGGGAAAAAAGAAAAAAGAGGTTGTATCGGCACCCCTTGACGCACACGCGCAAGGATCTGAACCACGCACCCGCATGAATTCCTCTCCGACGAATCAATCATTCAGCGTTACTCAAGTGATGCGTGATAATGATTTTTCTCTGTTTTTTTTTCCCCCCCATTTTTTTCTCTCTTTTTTTCTCTTTTTCTTCTTTTTTTCCTTTTTTCCCTTTTTCTTTCCCTTTTTTTTCTCTTTTCCTTCTTTGATTGTTCTTTCGCCCTTTTCCCCCTTCCCCTGTTGCTATCTTATTTTCTTGAGCTTATCAACGCAGTATAACTATATCTATATATTGCTTGTCGGGGGTTGTTCCTCCAGCCTTTCACTGGTCACCATTTACACTAGAAACGGTCCCCTCTAACAATGGTCCTCCCACCTATGAGCTTCCGTGCACTACGCAGGATGAGAGCTTCGACCTGGAGGAAGGGGGCTGCATGATCGTGCTTCCGTCAGGAAGATCCGCATGGAAAAGAAGGGAGCGGGAACAAGACCAATTTGTACACGTCAGATACACGAGCAGGCTTATGGAGGCGGTACCCCTGAGAAGCATGGACTTGGAGGCGCTGAAGCAGGTGATGGGAGAGAGATCGACAACTTGGCTGGAGGATGTGATCATCGGGTGGCGATATGACGAAGCTTTAGGCGCCAAGGTTTGCAAACCGGGAAGGGTATTTAGGAAGTTCAGGATGAACGAATGGGAGGCAGGGTATGTGCCGGAGTTCTGCCAGTGCGGCGCAGGGAGACACGCCGAGTTCCTCAACACTGCCACCATCAAGATGCTCCCGGAAGAAGGTACCTTGCACGTCATCACGAATGATACCGGCGTAACGAACAATGGCCAGCTGCAGCTCATGCTTAATGCGGGCCTGAATCACATCCCGCTCAGATCGCTCGATGAGGAGTTTGTGATGGACGAGGTCGAGGTGGCGCTGGATAAGATACTCACCACACAGAGATGCGATGAAGAGCTGTCCAAAGGGGAGGCGAGGCAAGTGAAGGCGATCGTGCGAGAGAACGCGAGGAAGTCCATTAGCCTCATTAGAAGCTTTCGTACGAAGCATATGCATATCTCAGGCGAACCCATCAATAGCGTGGCGGTAAGGGGCGAGATCGAGTGGCTGACGAGTAGGTATCTGGTTTGTCCTACGGACAAGGCGTCACACACCCCCACGATCATCTGCATCAACTTCATCAGGCGGCTGGCATTACAGAGACTCTCGGGGCCGGAGTTCACACCTGTCCCGGATACGCCGGAGCAGGCCGCGGCAAGGCTAATGCAGAAGGCTGCTGCCTTCACTCATGTTGGGCACGAGGCGCTGCCACTCCCGCACCTCATGACGGTGTACAAGGCACACAAGCAATCCTTCAGATGGATTACAAACACGACGGGCTCGGTGTTCTCCCCGGTAGCAGACGTTTGCGAATGTCTACTAAAGCTCCTGGCAGGGGATGTTCAGGCCCTTTGCACAAGTAAGAGCGAAGAGGTTCGTGCCGATCATGGGGTCAAACCCAACTTCTGGTGGCCGATTTCCTCGATAGGGGAGTTCGTTGCAAACATCCCACGACGCATCTACTCCATCTTCACCGGGGATATCACAAGGTGCTTTGAGCCGATACCCACGGACGAATCAAAGGACGGGCTGCTGAAGGCGATCAGTTTCTTTGTTAGCTGCACCATGGAATGGAGGAGGGCCATGACGACCAGGGATGTGATTGCGATCAGTGTCGCAGCAAACGATACGCTGCACCCTTACTGGGTAGCTGGCGATCAGGAAAGGGACAGGGGCAGGCTGTACTTCGACGAACAGGGGATCATCGACGAATGTGAATGGCTCGTCTCCAACGGAGTGGTACAGATGGGGAACAGGGTCTGGAAACAGATACTCGGGATTCCCATGGGTCTGGCTTGTTCCCCTATCTTCTGTGATGTGTATTTCTTCAAATATGAGTACGGACTAATCTCGCACCTGGTCAAAATGCAGGATTGGATGCTTCGAAGACACCTACAGATATATAGATGATCTGTGTTCTCTAAACAACACGATCATTACGGATTTCCTCAAGAACGATGTCCATGGCCAGAACCCAGGCCGCAGGATCTACCCGCACAATTTCATCGACGTTAAAGAAACAACCGAAGTTGTGATCGATGGACATGGGAGAGCCGCAAATTTTCTCAACCTCTCGTTAACGGTCATGTCCACCAGGGACGGCATATACTTCACCCCGAAGCACGATAAGAAGAGAGGTCTCTCATTCTCCCCCGTGAAATTCATGAAATTTAAATCAAATCGCTCCATCGCACAGTCTCTACAGATTCTGACGGCGCAAACCGTCTTGTCCCTCGTCATTTGCTCTGATGAGAAGGAAGCTGCCCTGTAAATTAACAATTTAGTAAAAACCATGGTCTCAAACGGATTTGGATGGAGGGAATGTTGGAAGATTGTGGACAAGGTTTTCCACAACAGGCAGAAATACCAACCTGGCAGGGTGATTGACGAAATGGTAAAGGCCAATCTGATCACCAGATATGGCATGTACTAATCTGTGTTCTGTGGTGTTTGTGAGTGTGTGTGGGGACCGGGGGGCTACAGGCCGGAAAGGCCCGATGCCTCCCGGCATCCAGCCTTCCGGCCTGTGGCTCACTTTCCGGTGGGACAGGGGCGGGGCACACACACACACACACACACATACACACACATAACAGGGGGACGAGGAGCGAGGATGATCGGAAGAGCGGAGTAATCACCAAGCACAGGTAGCAACTGGTAAAGGCATAAAAAGGTCGGACAAAACGTGTAAATAAATAAATAAATAGATAATAAATAATAAAAGATAAACCCTGATAAAAGATTGTGCAGAATAATGACGACCAAGAAACCCGAACGAGTACGACAGGGCAACACACCCCAGTTGTCGTACAAGCTCGTTCAAAGAATATTACGCCACAAAAAGATGAGCACAGGACAACAGTTATGGGCCATGAGAATGCTCATAGCCTACAATAAACACGAGTCCGATTATGCGCACAGCCCGTGCGCGCACTGAAATGAACAGCAAGGCATGCGCATTTTCCAAGTAGTCACGGTTCGCTCAACTGATAGGACAATCAGAAGACGTGTGATACGGATCGTATCCTCACAGATCAGGGGGAGTTGTTTCAAATTTTTCTGCTGTTTTTTTTGTTCTTGTTTTTGTTTTTTGTTTCTGTCTTCTTTTGTCTTTTTTAACTTGGGTTCTATTTTCTGCTCAAGTTCCCCCGCCTAACGTCACCAATAACGCTTGTATTGCCCACGGGCAATATCCCTCGGAGAGTGACGGTGATGGGGCACTTTTTTCTTTCTTTCTTCTGTTTCTTTTTTTCTCTTCTTCTTCTTTTTTTTTTTTTTTCTTTTTTCTTTTTTTCTTTTTTTCTTCCTTTTTTTTTTTTTTTTTACACCGATCACCGGCAATAACGTTTCGACCAACTGGGTAGGACGATTAGAAGGCGCGTGATACAGATCGTATCCCCCCAATCAGGGGTAGTCATCTCGAACTTTTCGACTATTGTGTTTGTTTTTATTTTCGTTTTTAATTGTTTGATTTGTTTCACGTCTCACGTTACTATCAACGTTTGTATTGTCCGCGGGCAATATCCCTCGAAAAGCGACGATGACGGGGCACTATTTGAGCAAGTGGAACATCCCCCCGACTCCCATCATCGGATCAGCGCACAGGCTTTCCACTCGGCCGTAATTCAGGATTGCGGGCCGAACGGCAGTAGGCATTCCAGTTGACAGAAAATCGGGCAGACGGTGTTCTGAGCCCTGTACCGGGACGTCGGTGCTTCGTGGTTGCCCTCGCCATGGACCAGGTGGATCAGGAATTGTTGGATCGGATGATCGATGACGAAGAAGACAGGGTATAATCTTCCTCGCCCTCACGTCCAGAACGTTATGACTATTTCGGTCGCTTGTGATGCACCACGCATACGCTAAGAAGTTGCACGCTCTTCCATTCTTTGCGTTGTTCTCGCTTTGCACGAGGGGGGCTAAACTGCTGATGATGCTAGTCTTCTTTCCGCTTTAACTTCTGCGCTGGGCAGTCTGTAGGTTAGTCGAGTTAGGGGCTATGGCATTGAACAGAGAGGGGGCGGATGAGAAGATGGGGATAGCTATCGAGATGTCAGCCTACGTTTTGCTCGCTTTTGTGGCTTTGCTTGCTTTTCTTTCTTTTCTTTCCTTCTTACACCACTTGCAAGCTCTGCCGCCTCCATCGCCGCTCCGACTCACGAAACATGTGTGACTTTAAAGCAGGTGTTCCCTCTGATGAAGCCGTGTACTGGTGGTTAGCGGCAGAAAAGCGCTTCAGGGATCGCCACTACCCTCCCTGCTTTAGCTATTGTGGCAGGTCTCCCATATTATGAGGAATTGCCTCTGGGGATGCAGCTGGTTTCTTCATGTTCATTCATTTTGCATATGAGTATTCGCGTCATGTTGTATGTTGATCGGGAAGGAGGAGATAGAGATGACACTTCAGCTTTCTGGCCAGAAGAGAATTCATTCTTTGTTGTAAGGAGGGCGTTGGATGTGTACTCGACGTATATTTGTCTTTGAATTGTGTTTACTCATGTTTTGGATTTGCGATCGATGTATGAATGGCTGATTTGGGGACAGATGTGAGAAAGTAAAAGTACGGGGCATAGCTTATAATTATATTAAGTCAAGCTTTTAACGAGCCAGGTTGCCTCAAGACATAATATCTATCCACCTTCGTCCACCAAGATCGGCGAAGGGATTGATACTATGATGGATGGCACCGACTAATGCTATGAGTTAAGGGTGGAGGTGGAGAATAATGACTACGATGCATGACTTATATATAAGTATATATGTGAATGTATATGTATATGTATATGTATATATAAAGGATTTTTTTATGACGAGCGGGGTTGCCCCCTGACATAAGATCAATCCGTGTATCGGCCGACAGAGATCGGCGAGGGGATTGGATACTATGACGGGAGGTGCTGATAGCTCTTGGTCTCGTATGAAGGATACGAATATTTTCGATGATATGTATATGATCGGATCGCTTGGTAATAAATGGGTTAAGGGCGGAGGTGGAAAATAATGACTAATGCTCTGAGTTAAGGGCGGAGGTGAAAAATAATGATTACGATGCATGACTTATATATAAGTATATATATGAATGTATATGTAGATATATATGTATATCTAAAGGATTTTTTTATGACGAGCGGGGTTGCCTCCAGACAGAAGATCGATCCGCGTATCGGCCGACAGAGATCGGCAAGGGGATTGGATACTATGACGAGAGGCGTTGATAGCTCTTGGTCTCATATGAAGGATACCAATATTCCCGATGATATGTATATGATCAGATCGCTTAGTGATAAATGGGTATGATGGGAATGCGTATTTTTTTACTATGCATTTTGAACGAAAATTATGAGAATACATGCATGAGCAGATATGTTTGGATTCCACTAGGGTAATCAAAGAAATTGAGCACGTGATTGTTTTTCCCGCCGGCCTTGGGTGGAAGAACGATTCCACTGACGGCGCTCGATCGGGTCACAGATTGATCCACGGGCGGGCCRATGGTTGGTATCGCTCCCCCACTCTAGCGCTGCGATCACTTTTTTCCAGACCTCACGGGAAATAACTTATTACTTACTCATGTCTCCCGAGTATAGCAACCCATTAGAAAGCTACATCTTCCCTCGCCGATGGTTTGAGTGTATTGGACGGATCTGTATATGGGCGTAAGATTATGRAATTTTTATGATTGCATGCACCGGAGGGACAGATATGATCCCCCCCATATGGCCTGATTGAGAGGCGATTACGCTGTACGGTAGGACTAATATGCCACGCTACCCCAGCAGTAGTGCCGACAGGACCCGCATGACTCGGATTACATGGACGACATCCTAGGATTATTCCTATAAGTGTTGTTTTTTCAGGGCGCAGGAATGAGTTTGATCTACATGGCGAATAAGCCTTTCACCATGGATTAGGCGCAAGCACCCTTGTATATAGATATAAATTCCGCAAATAGTATGAATGGTATTACAACAATTGCATGATGTCTTCTAAGCACAAACAACTCGATGCTGCCCGATGCCCCATACGCACGCATCGACCATAGTATTATCTGCACTCGATCATATGCACTTACGATCTTTTTGCTTGAAGGTATTGCCGATTGGGGGATATATGTTCTTCTTCTTTTTTGAAATCTTCTCGCCCTCCGGAGGATATATCTCTGGGCCAACGGATTGCACATACGTGGGGACAGGTAACAGCGATTTCGTCAAAACGAACATTTTATATTTTTTGAACGAAATTGAAATTGTCATTTTCATGCTGATTTTGGTGATTTTTTACGTTTTTAGCACATCATTTTGGGTAGGTACTCCGCATTTGTTTATAGTTTGTGCTTATATTGACCACGAGTTTTACATTGCTTTCTCACACATTTTGGGGGTTGTTAGAATTTCATTCGCATTATGTGATGCTATAGGGGTCTTTATGATGGGTTTTATTGTACTCTTCTATCATATCAATTAGCATTTACTATGTTTCGCTAAATAATATCAGTTGTTTTTCATTTTTTATTGACAAATGCATGAAGACAAGATAAACATATTGAATATCATACTAAAAAATACATATGGCATGTCCAGTCAATGACAAAAAAATTCCATGGACATCTAAAAAAGTTCGAGACATTTTGTTCCACCCTAGAATTACGAACAACGTTATGTGAATATTTTCGAAATCCATATTAAAAAAAAATTGGCTTCTTTAGACAAATACAAAGAAACATTGATGCAGAGTTTGGCTCATGTGACATATGATACATGTGCGTTGAAATATATGTACATAGAGAGACTTCATGTCTCTCTCTCTCTCTCTCTCTCTATCTATCTATCTATTTATCTATTTATCTATCTGTCTATCTATCTATCTATCTATTTATCTATCTATCTATCTATCTATCTATCTATCTATCTATCTATCTATCTCTCAATCTTTGACTAGGACAATGTCTATGAAAGTTGTTGCCGTATACTTCATACACTCCTCTACACTACGAATATGTGCAGTCGTACATGATCGTACAAAAGGTGGAAATTCGCTTCGACATCATTTTCAAAAAACTAAAATCCGACACATGACGACACGTAAAACGATATGAGCACTCGTACAAGCGCATGATCTACTCTATTGCCATCTCCGTCTACATGTGCTAAGGCACAAAATGTCTAGAAGTGCTACAGCAGCGCAAGTGAACCAGGTCGTTGCTCAGACCGTTGGCTCGGCGGAGTACACTCTTCGTGATGTTGAAGTTGGTGGTTAACTTGATTTTTTTTAATTTGCGGTTGACCCCCGTTATTTCTTCATTCTCTACGATGACTGTTGAGACAGAAGCGGTTATGGCAGTCCTCCGAGTAACGAATTCCAACATTGCATCCCGTGCGTGAATACAATATTATTTAACGTGTTGCTTGTACGCTCGCACCATCGAGTCTCCTACATCACTCTGCGGGATCTTTTGTCTCCATGTCTTCGTTCCACATATTGTAAGCCCTTCGTGATATTGCACAACAACACATGCAATGGTGGCGCTGCATTTCTCTGTCACCGGGGCAGTCACAAGGCCGTAACCGTAGAAGACCTCCTTGTATCTTGCGTTCCCGTCGTTCTTGTAATTATTATTATTCTGACAGTCGCATACCCCCATGAGGTTGTAAATCTTTCTTCTTGTGCTTAGAGGATACAAGTGCAGTGACGGTTCGTAATATGCAAAATCCCACGTGACAAGTCTGATGGCGTTACGTTGTCTCCTCAGCCGGTTTGATATCAGTTTCCCCCATTTGATTGGCGTTCCCCACCAATCTTGTCTTAACTGCCTCTGCATCCATTCCGGGTCCATACTGTATGAAAAAAAAAAAAAAAAAAACGGGAGAAAACAAAAACATAGGCATCACAACACAGACGACGTACGAAACTGTGACCGTGAGTTCACGAGTCATTGCGGAACAGCAGTCAAAGCGGACACCGACGCAAGACGGACTGCAAGTTGTTCCGTTTGCCAGTTTCACGCCGTTGAATATGATTGACAATATTAAACTTTGTTATTGTGTTAGTTTTTTTCAATTTTTGTTTTTGCCCATCTTCGTTGTGGCATTTCATTAAAGTCGTCGCCATGTGAATGATGATCCTCGACCTTTCGTTGATGAAGCGCAACATTGCATCTCTGATTTTGTTGCATACATGTCTGATATACTTCAATGTTGCCCTTTGCATGGTGGTCTCTTGCTCCATCGATGACACCTACTTTCGTTCAATCCGTGTAGAGCACCGTGTCAGGCCGTCATTAGAACAGAACGCCACGCGTGCCACTGATGCCTCACGCCCACCCTCCCCCCACATGTGAACTATCCTCAACCCGTAAAATGCTTTGGTCCACTTGCCACTGCCTTGCCTTGCGTTGTTTGCATCACTCCCCGCTGTCTTGGCGAGGTTGAGAACTTGCAGGCGCTCCTCGTCGTACCACAATTCAATCGAGGGCTCCAAAACCGTCCAGTCGATTGCCCGCACACCGACATCCCTCATTTGTGTTCTTGTTTTCCATGACCGAAGGTCCTCCCATCTCACCGGCGTCCCCCATTTCTCATTAGGCTTCCACTCCGACGATGCAGACATTTTAAACACAACAAAAAAAAGAGAAAAATGCAATTCAATCGAACAATCAGCGATGTGCTTTGTGTTGTTCGTATTGAACATATGATCGTCACTCATACTCCTTCCCTCCTCACGTCTACACAGATGTGTCTGAATCAGATCTCATATCGGGCGTTGACACGGACATCTTATCAGGGACGGTCAGTGACAACTGTGCATTGAGAGCGTCTCGCTTAGGGATCCGCATACCTGTCTCGGACCGTTTGTTGCTGGCCCATGCCCACACAACGGCGTCGAGGTCTTGCCATCCTTCGGCGGATTCAGTTTCAACCTTCCACGTCTTTGCCCATGCGTCTGCATACAGCTTCAATAAGTCGCGATCCCTTCCACAAGGTGTCCAATACTTGACGCGGATACGACTATCATCCCGCTCCATAACACGCCCTATCCAAAATGTACAGCCCTTTTCAACATACTCGTCGGGCGCGCGGAACACGACGAAGTTGTTCACGGCGACAGAGTCATGCGGTTTGAACTCCAGTTTGGGAGCGTCTCTCTTGTAACCGACGAAGCAAGTTTCCTCGGTGGTGAGTCGAGGACATGCGGCGCACCTAACGGGAGATCTTGTGTATCGGGCATGGGAGTTGGCCAGAAGGGACCTTCAAGGGGCGCCGTACCGCTCTCCTCTTGCGATATGTTTTCAAACTTTTTCAGATTGTCGGACCAGTAGTTTAAGCGTCTACAATTCATTGCTCTTGTGTGTTCGTCTTGTGTCTCCCAATGGTTTTGTGAGTTCTCCCACGATCTATGGAGAACACGCAACCCCGCTATTCCATTAACGAAATCGCCTGCCTCCGGGTTRGGTGACTCRCGGYAAGGCTGGAAACCCCATTCAGGCCCTGCCCACCCGTTGCGTGCGTCCCTTTTAAACCAATAGACAGGGCCAGTGTCTGGCTCCCACTTTTTGTCGGTGCAGAAGTCCTTGTACATCATGGCGTGGTTGTCCCCGTCCATGTAAAACCGAAAGAGGTGCGGCGTGGCATGACCCTTGATTTTATGATCGATGTACGGATCTATGGCGGTTTTCCAGTCAGCAATTTCAGTGAGCAACGTGCAATCGACCTCCTCTTCGCAGGATGCTTTGAGGACATTGAAGAGCTCGTCCATGGTATATGCATCACAACCGCTCAATTTTTTTGCAAACAAGCTGAACTTCACATCTATGTCCGTGTGTGTGTGATCCACTATCATGAACCCCATTTCAACGACCTCAAATATCCGAAATTTGACAAGCATGACCATGAAGGCGAACACATACTTGTTTTTGTTTTGTCCCCCACAGTTGTTAGCTTGCACCCGCAACTTCGGCGGGAGCGCCCCTTCGCGTGCCTGGACATCTCTCAACACTTTGGCAATGGAGTTAACAACCGAGTTCGAGCCGTGCGACAAGTACAGGAACCACGTGTGGACAAAGAGCGACGGTGTCCTGCCATGCGCGATTATCCCAGTGAGAGAGAGAGAGAGAGAGAGAGAGAGAGAGAGAGAGAGAGAGAGAGAGAGAGAGAGAGAGAGAGAGAGAGAGAGAGAGAGAGAGAGAGA
>BFEA01000572.1:920866-933219 GCA_003427395.1 Chara braunii
TGGGGTACGGAACACGTGGCCCTAGGCAAAAAAAAAAAAAAAAAAAAAAAAATCCCCTAACCCTTGAAGCACCTCTTATACCAACACCGACCGGCCTGCCACCTGCCACTCACCAACCCCCTGGCACCAGTCCCCAAACCCACTAAAAAGCCCTCTAAGCCATCCGCCCCCACATCCCCCAATCCCCAAGGCCCCAATTATGTGTGTGCAGGGGCGAGGTCCTATTAGTAGTCGGATATTAGGAGTGTGGCCGATCTAGTGTGACACTAAGTGGCAGCGGCCTGACAGGTTCATTACGGATTTCTGGGCCGAGAAAACAGAAGAAAGCCAAAAAAAAAACAAAAAAACAGAGACCTTCCATCGGAAATCACGGCAGAGTGCTTCCCAGCCATCAGATCACAAATGATCTACTGGTGGTGGTTGCAACAACAGTGAATAAAGTAACCGCCACATTGTCTGGAATAAACTTGACTTCTGCTAGCACTGATCCTGACATCCTCCATATACTCTGTGATTGAAGGAGGGCTCCACCCAATGAGATAATTGCACAACAGCAAGTAAAATACTGAAAATATTCAATCCAGTGGGCCTAAGGCCGACCCCACCCTCATTTGGGGTTGGCCACACCCCCAACCGATTGAAAAGATTCTGGTGGGAAACGTTTTTTGCACGGCATGCCCAGTGTTAAGGAGAGGGGGAGGGGAACGAAGATCTCCTTACTTTTTCGGGTAATACAAGTAAAATGCTGACAGTGGGATCACGAGTACTGCACGACAGGATTTGGGTCACTCGACTGCCCCACAAACTCGTTTCTATCCTATCCCGTTGCTAGTGGGACCTCGCCCCCGGTGTGCTGTGTGTGAGCGCATATGTGTATGTGTGTGCCTGCGTGTGAGAGTGTGTATGTGCATGAATATGTATGTATGCGCATGTGTTTACGTATCTGTGTGTTTGTAAGTATGTGTGTATGTATGTGTGTGCACATGATTGTTGGTGTGTGTGTGTGTGTGTGTGGGCATATCATCATATGTGTGTTTGTCACAGTTTGTGTGTGTTGTGTGTCTCTGTGTGTGCGTGCGTGTCTGTTTTTCCTTTTTTTATTTGCTTTTATGTTTTTTTTTTTAAATACATGAAGTAAAAAAAAATAAAAAATTTTGTTGTACATCTTTGAAATGTCTATAACCCTATATTTTTAGCTTGTTTTTCTGTTTTTTTTTTTTAGCTCTAAAAATATCTTTGTGTAACAAAAAAAAAAAAAAAAATTTTTTTTTTTGTTTTTTTTTTTCCCCATTATCTTTATGTTTTTTATTTTTTCATAATATAGTAAAAGCTCAAAAAATAAAAATAAAAATATAAGGTTGTAGAGTTCGAAAAGATCTACAACCCTATATTTTTTATTTGTTTTTTATTATTTTTAGCCCATAAAAAAAATCATCGCGGGTCCCGTTGTAACCCATCTAACGGGCTTTTTAATGGGGATTCAACGCGCGTTGAATCTGTCAACGAGGAACCCGCGTTGAATCGATTTTCGGACACTCAGCTGTTTAGAATTATGGAGCGCACGAATGCCACGTTGGATGACTTCCACAGTCGGATCCTATGGTAAGTGGCACGTGCAAGCTCTGCGTCGATCATCGGATCAAAGATCGACGCCTGAGGAAACAACAAGCAGGAGCTTGCTCAAGATTGGAACCCCCTGGGTGTCACATATGTGACAAACTATTTTCTGTAATCACGCTTCCTGCGCGAAGCTGCTTTGGGGGGGAACGGGATGGGCTGGTCGTGTGAAGTACGTAGGAATAGGTCGGGCGGGCGGGTTGCATGGATGCCCTCGCTTTTTTTTCATTTTTCTTTTGGATTTTGTTGGGCCAATACCGGGAAAAGTCCCGCGTAGGCAGTTAGGTGACCGCGCCTTAGCGAGCGCGAGAAATAACTGTTGCCATAGCTTCTTTCTTGTTCTACTGTCGGCACTGCGAAATTTTGGCGTGATCATCGTGCGGGATATCGTTTTTTGAATTTTCGAATTAATGTCGAGCCCCCACGGGCTCTCGGAATTATTTTCCTTTCGGAATTTCTTTTTGCAATTAGGATTTAGACTAGGAATTTAGGTACCTTGCAATCTGGCTGCACGACGCATCTTGCTTATGCGCACCATGCCTCGGCAAGATTTGGGTTTTGATCCCGTGCGCCTTAATCTTGTGTGTAACTGTAATTTTTGGCGGGTGCAATTGCAACTGTAATCTGCTTGTTCTTGATGTCCTTCATATCTGCTTTCCCGCCTTGCCCTCGCCCGTGTATGCGCATCCCTTTCTCTGTTTTAATTGGTCCCCATGTTGCATGACTGAATCGATGCGTGGAGAGTGGTTCTGTCCCCCGCACCGCGACCTGGCCATGCAGACATAGGTACCTCCTCCTGTCTTCTACTTTGGCATAATCCCGGGTTCCTCACGCAAGCATGCATGCTATAAATTTCGCAAGCGCGGTTAGTTGTCTCTCTCCTAGTTTGGAAGGTTAGCGCGGTCATTGAGGATCGACTAACGAGTAAGCTGGAAGGTGAGTAGAGTGAGTCGGGCGATCCGACGAGTTGGTGCCGAGTAAGGGGGGTTGATGTGCGGGCCACGACGGACTGTGGCACACAGGCAAACTTGGCTTGCGTGCTTGGACTAAGCGGGGTGACGACTCGGTGTTGGTGCGAGGCGACAGACTGCCCACATCAAAAGTGATGAGGAGAGAGAGAGAACGTGTCGGGGTGGTGTCTTTTCCTCCCTCATCTCTATAGTTTTGATAAGTGACGTCAGCCATCTTTTTGCCCATGACTATCTCTGGTTTTTATCCCTCCCGGTGATTGGCTTGATCTTCCCCCTTTACTCCTGCTTGTACTGCAAATTGTCGAGATTGGGTACGATGATTGTTTATGCATGGCTTTTGTGAGCTTGGACTATGGCGATGTGGTCTTATTCGGTTACGAGGATCGATGCATGAATCTTCGTCGATTTCTCGTTTCGGTTTTTCTGGGAATTCGCACGATCCTCGAATGTCGATCAATGCATGGGTATCTGGTCTAGGGAAAATGTGTATTCGAAACTAAGCTATCGGGCGGACCAATCACCCGATTGTTGGCGCAATCCCTGTCGGATCACACGGACACGTAGGAATCTCCGACATAAATAAACTAGAGCACGTGCAATTAAGCGACTGATTAAATGCACCCAACTGAATTCCTCCCCTAATGATTGGCCAACCTTTGCGAGCACTTTTGTCTTATTGGAATGGATGGCATTCTTTGGGAAACCAAAGAATTTCGACACATATGTGCATGTCAATTTCCCGTTCTTGCTTTTCTATTCTTTTTCCGATTAAAAGGAAGGGCCCGGTGGAAATTTGGCGGTCCTTGCTGATGTATGTTTTTTTTCTGATGAATGAATGTTTGATCCACACGTGTGATTGCCTTCTGATTGCCTTCCTGATGCCTGTCTTTGGACACACGCATTCGAATGTGTAAGTGCCACGTGTCGGGCTAGCACGACGACTGATTAGATTATCGCCCGGCCAGAGAACAGCCAGCCGATCCGGCCCGACGGATTGCGAACGTGACCTTGTGCAAGCACATGTAGGCTTGACCAGAAAGGGCGCTGCCTACACGTGTGTCTGCAAGACCTGCGTTCGAACCCATGTCTAAACTTGCAAATTTCCGACGGCATGGATAGTAGTACTCCCTTCCACGTCACGGATCGGGAAAGCCTGAGACATCGACGGTTCCGAGAATACTGGGAGTGGAAGAACGTCTGCCTTCTCTCGCGACCCAGACTTAACCCTCCGAAATTCCCCCACCGGACTGAAAACGAACGTGTTTGTGAGTGGGACATTGAACGGGCCTTGAGCGCGATCCCTTTTCCCTCCCAGTTCCCCAGTTCACATGCAAGCCACGTCATCGCCGAACCGGGTGTCGTCATCATCGAGACAGACTTCCCTCCTTACCGCCTCGTACTGCCCTTTCATTGCCTAACGGCTGCCCGGTGGCACGCGATCGCCCCCTACTGGCCCCAAACCCCGTGCTCCGAGTGCCAGCAAGACAGCGAGTACCGAGCCGCGGGATTCGTTCGACGAACCCGGACGGAGGCCGAACAGCGAACGCACAGCCTTCGCCTGAGGCCAGCCTCGTCGGATTCCGAGGCTTGCCACGAGCGACGCCAGCGATTAATCAGACAATGCGACACCCATTGTGTTCCGCCAGTACGCCAAATTCGAGCCCGGCCTCGGCAGCGAAACCCGCGAGGACGGTGATGACATCCCTCGAGGCGTAAAAGCCAGCCGCGACCCGCGCTTACCATCTTGCACAATTATCCCTGAGACTTGCCACAGGAGATCCCAGTTCCAACCTGGGACTCCACCACCACTATCCTAAAATCCTTGGCACACCCCTCTTCGCACTTCCGGGCCCACATTTCACTCCAATCAGGAACTCGCGTTTGCGTTGTTTGGTAGAACTTTTTGATGGACCTCGTTCAATAGGAAGTGTGGGTATTAGGATCTGCAATGATTGTGCTCACCCTCTTGGGTCGGACGTTCGGCTTGGACTGCACTCCTCGGGTGTGATCGCACGGTCGGCAGTCTTGGGGTTGTGGACTAGCGGAATGAAGATCTCGAGTGTGTTTTTCAATCTTGTGTATCCTGTCGACTCTCGGGGTTTACCCTCAGGATTAACGAGCCTTGCCTACTTGTGTTTCTTTGAATCTGCCCTGAATTTTCACTGATTTCACGTTGATCTGGCACTTCATGTTTCTCTATACCAAGATCCCAATAGAAAGAGGATTGGATTCAACGCCTGAATTTGGACATGTGTTACGGAGAGGTGCGGCGAATTGTGATCGATCTGCTTTTCTGCATCTCTGCTTAGAGCACACCCAGATTCAGGCCCTTAACCCACTCCTCTTCGCTAGTGGGAGCTCGCCTCAGCAGAGAAGGCAGGGCTCTGTCCCACATGCCAGACGTGTTTGGGAAAAGAAAAAAACTCAACGCTGAAACAACCTCAACTGTGCTCGTGGGATGAGGCCCCAATTTCTTTCTTCTTCCCTTTTTTCTTTTAAAACTACACTATTATATTCTTCTCTCCAATTCTTTCGCCTTTCACTACCTACCTACTCCTAAGGCTATCTAGAGGGGACCCCTGCTAACATAGCAGGTTCTTTTAAAACAAAAGAGAAAAAGAAACTCACGTAAAGATAGGGCACTTTTCTTCTTCTTGCTTCTTTTCCATTTTGCATTGGGTGGGACTAGGCAGCTCCTCTTTTCCTGGTCCCGCTCTGAATCATGTACTCGAAAAGCCCATCTTCATCATCAAGATCCGCGTCAGGTTTTGGGTGGGGTTCTAGCCAGATGTACTTCTGTGCTAGATTACACCTAGTCAGCATATGGGATCTGACTAGATAGTTACCCTCTTGGTATTTAGGACAAAACAAAAACAAACAAAAATAAACAAAAACCCCTACACGAGCAGCCATCGTATATGTAGAATGCAGACCTGACAACTGCATTGCCAACCTGGCTGACATTCTGACAAGATTTCCTCTTTTTTTCTTTTTTTTTTCTTTTTTTTTTCTTTTTTTGACATTCTGACAAGATATCCTTACGATGTTGGGGGAGGGACATGCATAGAGTCGGAAAGCACACTTTTTTTTTTTGTTGGGTCTGAAGCATGTTCCTTGTCACTACTTGGAAGATGGGTCTTAAACGGCTAGTACACGGCCCCAGCCTTGCAGAAAGTTTTTGTCTCCACAAGCAAAACTCGGAGGCGGCGCGCGGCCAGGACCGCCGTTGAAAAAAAAACATTGGCGGCCTCCAAAGTGGTGCAGGTTTCGTGCTGACACCCGCGGGCCGATGTGCGGTGTACACCTGGGCCTGGAGGTGCCTTACTGCGCGCCAAGCTTTTCCGAACCGCCAGCGACACACTTCCTTTCTTTCTTGGCTGGCGCCGCCAGCCGTTGTGGTCCGGTAGGCCGATCCTCCGAAATTTCGTAGGCGACGAGTTGCATTTTCAGCAAAAGGCTGGGGCCGTGTATTGGAGGTTTAAACCAGCAGGGCTGTCGTCCTATTGGCAACCGGCTAGGATAGAAAAACGTTTCTGTGGCAGTTAACAGCGACCCAAATCTGCCCTGCAATGACTTGTGATCCCATCTGTCAGTGTTTTACACCTATTATTACCGGAAAAAGGGACGAGAAAAACGACCAGTATATGCCCCCAGGCAACTGGAGAGCCTTTTTTTTTTTTTTTTTTTTTTTTTTTTTTTTTTTTTTTTTTTTTAAAGAGGGCCCAGTGCCCAAGGCTGATATTATCCATAAGAAGATTGAGGCCGGGGTCCTCACAGTCTACCCAGAGTGACCAAAACAAACTTGCTGAGAACCGGGCTCAGCATCCCTTATAAACCTGATGATGATCAGGATTCTAATGATAATGATTTAAAAAATCAGCACCTCTGGCCTTCTAATCCTAGAGCATCTCCTAGCCCTTCCTGTAACAGGACATTGTATCTCAGAGACAATCCCAACCTAACCAAACTCCCTTACAGCTGATCTCTTCTCGCTACCTAGCAGCCTCCCCTGATTTGCCACCGGCTTGCCTTCCTCCCTCGGCAAATCTCTCTACAAGGCCTCCCGCTCCTGCCATTTGCAGGTTACAGGGGGACGCCCCAGCTCCGGCCAGCTTCGTTCCGGTATCGGCCAACCAGGGGCACAGAACAGAGCAACTATACGGATATCAGTCCCGGTTCGACCATTTCTGAAATCCTATATCCCATCAGTGGAAGAAAGCTAGATGCTGCCTAAAATTCTGAAACACCAGAAAGCTAAAAAGATGATGATGATGCCGATCATTATGATAGTAATCGTGATGATTAGTATTTTAAAGAATAGAAGACTATGCTATCAGTACTCCTGGCCCCCTACTCCCATCACACCTCCTAGACCTCCTTGTAACCAGACATTGGGCCTCAGAGACAAAACCCTCCTAACCAATACCCACCTTAGTTAACCTGTTCTCGCCCCCTAGACTACCTTTGGCCCCATAGGTTGTCAAGGCAGCCCCCCCAGTTCGCCATTGGATTGCCTTCCTCCCTCAGCCAATCCCCTGATCTCTCTACAAGGCCTCACACTCCTGACAATGCAGATTACAGGGCAAACGCCCCAGCTCCGGCCAGCGTCGTTCTGGCATTTGCAAACCAGGTGCATAGAACAGAGCAACTCCGCAGATATCGATCAAGTTTCGATCATCTCTGAAATCCTTAATCCCGTTTGAAGGAGAAAGCCTGAAGCTGTTAAGAATTACAGAACACCAGGATGCTTTTTTTTTTTTTTCTCTCTTTTTTTTCGCGAGTTAGAAAGATTCTCCCCTCCCTCCCCTCCTCCCTTTCCTCCCTTCCCCTGTACCATCAGTGCCTCCGCTGAAGAACAAGGACCAATGATCCGTCCTCTTCTGCCCCAACAAAGTACAGTCCCACCTCCCTCCTCAGTAGCATACAGTTCCCGCCCAAAGTATACCACTGCCTACCACTACCCTATTCTGCCCCCACTGGGATTCACCCAGCCCCAGTATAGAGTTTCCACATTATCTGCTGATGCCCTCTCCGGAGTTTCACCCCCCTCTTGATGAAACCCCTGCAGAACTGGGCTCTCCCCAATCCCTACCACATTGTCCGTCAGGAGAGTTTCTGAAAAAAACGAAGGAAATTATGAAAATTATGGAGTTTCCCCCTAGTGATTCCAGAATCCGTCAGGAGAGTTTCTGAACAATACGACTGAAATTAAGTAAATTATGGGATGTACAACTAATAGAAAAGATACTGAGATCTAGAATAGGATTGTGATAGATTGTGATAGAAAAAATTAAGAATAGATGAACATGCTGAAATGTCAACCCATTGTATCAATTAGCTTTGTGATAGAAAAATTTGAGAATAAATATGCGTGCTGGAAAGCAAACAGATTGTATTAATAGTCGATTTTCGGTATACCATAAGAGAACCTGTTTTGAGCCTCTCCAAAACATTTAGGAGGCCGAGCGCCATAGATAAAATGAATCAGTGGCAGTCGACCTCCCAAAGGGGCCACATTGGAGCAAAGGCAGCTTCCCACCAAAATGTGCTCCATCCTGTGGGGGTATGTCCAACCAGCCTCTACAACAACCTAAAAAAAAAGAAAAAAAGGTCCAGACCCAACAAGTGGCGGGGTTGAGCATACCCCCTGGGCTCTGGTCCCACTAGCAGCATTTAGTTTCCTCAATGCCCGAATCTGGATGTGTTTGTGCAGATGTGCAGAAAATCCGTTCGGGAGTAAAGGAAACTCAGCGCTGCTACCGTCTTCCCCCGAACATAAGGCATATGCGTTGTAAGCGAGTACAACACATACCAATGCGTTGTATTCATCTACAACGCATATGCGTTATGTTCGAGTGAACGAGACCAACTTTGCCTGCACAAGGGGGTCGGGTCCAGGCTGAGGTGGCTCAGTTCTGGACCATGGCTGGAGCCTCAGAGCCTTTTTTTTTCTTTTTTCTTTTTAATGGAAACAAGGCTCCAATCTATTCGTGGGGAGCAGCGGGTTCTGGGAACCGGGCCTAGCGTCCCATATGGAAATTTACATAGAATTTGAAAGTTTGAGATACCGGGGCCATTACCCGGCTTTGGCTAAGAAAAAATTGAGCTACTTAGAGAATTACTACGACGAAATTCAGAAATACGCAAAATTCAGAAAACGACTCAGAAACCCCCCATCAATCCTCTTTACCTCACTCCGGCAAGACACTGCAGCAGAGCCACCATCTCCGCTGCTGCTGTACCCTATTTCCATCCTACGAGCTAGCCCCCTCACTAGTAGGACGCTTGATATCCCACCATCTACCTCTCCCGCTCACCTCTCTTTTTGAGAAACAAAAACACATGCACAACTCAGAAAAAGACTCAGACACCCCCAATCAATCCCCTGTACCCCACTCCGGCCAGACTTACTGCAGCAGAGCCACCATCTCCGCTGCTGCTGTACCCTATTCCCATCCAACCAGCTAGCCCTCTCACTAGTAGGACGCATGATATCCCACCATCTCCTTTTCCCTCGATCTTTTTTTTTAAGATACCGGTGCCATTACGTGGCTTCGGCTGAAAAAAACGTTTGAGAACACTTGCAGTAATTCGGGAAGAATGGAAATAGACCGCAGAGGTCCTACAAATGCTTCGCGGTTGAAGACGAGCGAATGGTAGCTGAACTTTGCAAAACCCTCTCGATCGTCAACACCTTTCGCCGCCTATACCCCTAAGCCCGGTCTTTCACATGCATAAGAGATAGCGACCCGGCGCGGTTATCCAAATCTCGGATCGATCTTATCCTTCTCTCGAACGAGCTAGAAGGCGCCCTGCGATGGTCGTCAATTCTCCCACGCAGCCCGTACCCAGGATTGGACCATAAGACTTGTGGGATAATATTAATAATGAGAAAAAGGCCGGATCAAGGGCCCGGTTTCGACAAGCTTAACACCTCCCTATTAAGTGACCCATCATTTAGATAAATGATTCAGCACGAATGACTCTTTTGGCACCAACAAAAGCACCTATTTGATTCATACTCCGCATGGTTCAACAATGGTCTGATTTTTCTAGCCAGGAAGTGCAAGGAGTTCTCCAAAGCTAAAGCGGATCTACGACAACAACATGAAATGTCCATCCATAAGGAATTGATAGCCCTTGAACAACAGGCATAGTCACAGCATCTCACTACCTCCATCCAGAGAGTCAAAGACCAACTCTTACAACGCACTGCACAGATGGCACGAAATTAGAATACGAGGGAAAATGGTCAAGCTTACCCAGGAAGCCACGATTGACACTCATTTTTTCTCAATGGCTACAGCCCACGCACGACGGACTGTAATTGAGGTATTTTTTGACCCAAGCAATGAGGATATCATAGCGACCGATATTGCTCACTGCACGCTTATTACAGGAAAGTTTTTAAAACAGTTATATACATCTCAAATCCCGTCCCCCCGAGGTGAGGAGAGGGCTAGAGAATTAGAGGAATTCCTATTACCTATGGACAGGCGTCTTTCCCCGCAACAACGAGAAAAACTAGAGGAATCGATAACAAAGGACGAAGTATGGGCAGCACTCCTCAAGATGAAGGAGGAAAACCCCCATGGCATTGATGGTTTCCCCAAGGAATTTTGGAAAGTTATGTGGACTGATTTGAGTACGGATATGTGGAACTACTATCAGGAAGTATGGGAGGTCGGTGAAATTGGGGAAATAGTGGGAAAGGTGTACTCTCGTTACTATACAAAAAAAGAGATCAGATGAACATCAGGAACTACAGACCTATCACTCTTCTTACAGTAGTCTATAAAATGCTCTCTAAAGCACTGACTAATCGTATGACGGCGGTCTTGGAGGACATCATACACCCAGTCCAAACAGGGTTCATGGTCGGTAGGAACATACAGGAAAACATCCTGCTGGTAAACGATGTGGTCCAACTAGCACAAAGGAATAGGGCAGATGCAACCATTATCTTTATAGATTTTGAAAAGGCCTTTGACCACGTCGACTGAGACTTTTAGACAAATGTTTAGAAAGAATGAACTTTGGACCCACTTTTAGACGCTGGGTAAAAATTCTTCACAGTAACGCCACTACCTGCGTAAATGTTAATGAGTCGGTGACACCACCATTCGAGCTCCAACGGTCGATGAGACAAGGGGACCCTATCGCCCCCTATCTCTTCCTAGTCATAATGGAGGCACTATCGGCTAACCTGAGACACAATAAGGACCTTACACGAATCAGAATCACTGATATCCCGGAGGAGGCAGTGCCAATCTGTTCCCTTTTTGCAGATGACCTCACTATAATGGTGGAGGCGACAATACCAAATATGGAAGAAACCCAAAGCCTTATGAATCGTTTCTGCAGAATGTCAGACATGGTCGTTAACTGGGGACAGAAAACCGTAGGCTGGTGGTTACATCACCAAGGGAGAAGGCCTCCCGAAAACTCGCAAATTACTTGGCTTTCCCCGGAAGACCCTCTAAGGATTTTTGGGGCATTAGTCACAGCAAAGGGTAAACCAGTAACCAATGACGAGTGGCTGGCGGGACCGGCGCATGCCAAACTAGAGGGGTGGAACAACAAACGCACATCAATATTTGGGCGGACCCTTGTTATTAATAGCGTAGTACTAGCCACGCTCTGGTACAAGGTCATCTTATGGCCCATGAGCAACGGGGGGCTCAAGACATTGAAGCAGCAGCTGACAGCCTACCTATGGAGAGGGGATAGTAACAACCCCCATGCTATCAGTCGAGTGGCGTGGGAATCAGTGATTCGGCCTAAGGCCGGAGGAGGACTGGGAATTGTGGATCCTGCCACGCAGTTCCAGACCCTCACTTTTCGTTGGCTCAAATATATTATCTTCTCATCAACCTCCCCTGGGTCCCCTTAGCTTTAGCACAAATTGCGGCCCTGGCCCCATAGGCCCCATCTGAGATTGACCCCCTGGTGTGGGTTGAAAACAGGTATTGGAGGCTACCAAGGAGATATCGGAACGGGGACCCCACAGATAAACAATGGCTGCACCTCCTACGTACATGGAGGAAGCTCCCCACTTCTGATCGACCAGCGCCAGACAGGTGGGAAGAAATATTTAGACAGCCCCCGACTGATCACGGACTTATTGGACCACATGAGATGCAGTTCGGACCCTCCATGGAAGGGTTGGGTGAAACACGGGGCCCCGAGGGTAGGGGACCTTTGGGACATGGATGCAGGGTGCTGGAAAAACACAGAAAAGAATGCGTATATGGTTGCGGTAGTGCCACTTCACCGAGTCTGCACTAAACGAACTCATTGATAGTTTTCCCCTCCATTGGTACATCACCCTTCGGAAGGGTTCTTGCTTGAAGGAAGGAGATTGGGTAGGGCTACCCGATCACGAAAAGCAGGTAGGGCACGTGCATCTAGTTCACCAAACGCAAGTGCTGATCGAAGTCTTTTCCATCCAGAATGATGACGAATTACGGTGGAACCAACAACCCTTTATCTGGAAAGAGAAAAAAGATGTACATCGTGTTAGAGTAATTGACGAAGAAAGAGGATGGAGGGCGTACCGGCCAATGACCCCGATTGAGGATCTTCGTTTTGACCCCGATGAGTGGCTTTGGTCCCAGGGAAGCCCAAATAAGGAGGGGAAAGGCAAAGACGTTAGCACTGGTCAACTTGAAATCCAAGTCGGTCTACCGA
Organism: Chara braunii; assembly: GCA_003427395.1. Taxonomy (NCBI): domain Eukaryota; kingdom Viridiplantae; phylum Streptophyta; class Charophyceae; order Charales; family Characeae; genus Chara; species Chara braunii. Next base: position 933,145 of record BFEA01000572.1, read on the forward strand.
ATGCTCCGACTCAAACGTAGACTAAGGAAGATAGTAGAAAACAGATGGCATCGCCATCTCAATATAGATCGTGGC
>BFEA01000572.1:938669-951988 GCA_003427395.1 Chara braunii
GAGAGAGAGAGAGAGAGAGAGAGAGAGAGAGAGAGAGAGAGAGAGAGAGAGAGAGAGAGAGCACGGGCAGTGATCTGTGATTACGGGCCTGCACGGGCCTGTCCCTTTCACCGGGGCAAAAACGGAGCCGGCGTTGACCTTCGGGGGAGGGAAAAAAATGTTATATTCGAATACAACAATTTTCTATCGTGAAATTCGAATAGAACGCATATGCGTTATATTCGAAGTGCCCTTGTATTCGAAGAAAAGGGTCTTTCCAAAAACCCGTTTTTTTGGAAAACTCGAATACAACGCATATGCGTTATTTTCGGGGGAAGACGGTAGTAGGATGAGGCCCCAGGGACATAAATTGTCCAACTTCCATGCAATGATGTCATTGGTGGGGGGGGAAGGATTCCCCAAATCACGGAGTGTATGGAAGGCATCAATTTTTTTTTTTTTCTCTTCAAACAATTTGGACCATTTTTTTATTAATGCGTGTCGTCCTTGTGCAGGGGCCATGCTAATCCACTCCAGACTCGAACCCATGATCTATGACATTCTACCATTTGAGCAGCGATCGCAAACGGCCCGTGTGTGATATGCCAGACTAGGGAGATCAGCAGAACAACCACGAGCAACAGCCACAAGCAACCCACGCAGTATCAAGACTGGACATACAACACCATGCACAACCCTTGGGTGGTGCGCAGGCAGCACTCTGTATAAGCTTACCATGTGTCAGCCTGTGTGTCCAGCCGTGCGTCAATCTAACGCCCTGCCGGTGTCCATGCGCAAGGCTGCAATTGAGTTTTGAACAGGCAACCTCATACCACAATGCGCATTTCCAACTGGTGCTCTAACCACTGGGCTGCATCAACCGGACTGTTGGTTCCAATTTTAAGTTTTAACGAATGCCCTGAATGACTGGGAGTCGTGATTACTGCTGACAGAATAATGGCAACGGGAGGAGACGACGATGTGAGGGGGAGGTTGCGAGGAGGGAAACGAATGAAGGGGGTCGACTGGGGTTACTGCTCCTGGCGACCACCTTGTGTTGGACCTTATCCCTTCGTGTGGGAGGTTCTGCATGGAGATGGACGCCATCAATTCGCTGTTCGGAACCGTCCTCTCCTCCGATGCAAATTTGCAGGTAGGGATGTTTGGCTTTCGAATTTGCATATTCTGTGTAGGTAGAATTGCATAATCGCCTCCGTATGCTGGTGGAAACCTCTATAGCTTGTGCCCATGTCCTATCGTGACACCGATGTAGGCGAAACTCTTAGGTTTTTAAGGGTTGCTTGGCATGAAGGTCCTATCAAAAGTAGGATTAGGGTTGTTCTTCCCCACAGAAGGACGAAACGTAGGCTGCCTCTCTTGTGCTGGGGCGAGGGACGATCACAGTTGTCCAAGGGGAGGATGGACAGGGCAAGTAATTAGGGTTGTTTGTGTTTCTGATTGTTTCTTAATAGGGAGGTCAGTCAACCCCTCCAATCGAGGGTAATCAATGATGCCTCCTGCTTGGCCGGCCGGTTTTTCCATCCTTTTTCCTGTGGGGTCCAACCCTGAGTAGTGTTCTGCTTTTTCCCTTTCACCCACCAAACATAACCCTCTTGTCTCAGTATTGGGGCTTGGTGCTATCACCTCCGGCAAGCAAACCTTCCACTCCCCAACCCCCATTCTTTGGAACGTGGTACAGTGCCGTGTGATGTCTGCTGGACGTGTGCAGTGGGTGATGACACACATTTCTTCCTGGTGATGTAGTCAAACCCTCCTTAAACCCGTCGCTGTCATATTTCAGGCTTAGTGAGTAGCTATTTTCTCTGGCACCGTCATGTTTTTTCACTGTTGTTGTCTGTTGGGCTTCGAGTGAGTGTGTGTGTTGTCCTCTGCAGACACGTTCTGTCCCTCAGGGCCCATGTCCTGTCTCCACTCCTGCTTGCAACCTGGCCAGGTCTTTGAAATGAGCAGATGTGGTGCAGCCGATGTGTGGGGCAGGGGGTAGGTGGGGCCTGGCCCCCATCCCTCGCAGGTGCCGGCGACGGTCTCTATTTCTTCTTTTCTTTGGTCCCTTTGTTGTCTTTTCTCTGCTAAAAAATTCGTTATACCCCTGCCACACATTGTCACACTGGATAGACCACACCCTCTATCCAGTGCTGGTGGGACCACGCTCCAGCATGTTTCCCAGCCATTTTTCTCTGACACGCCTTGCCTACTGCCGCAGCTTTCGGGGGTCGTCAGCCAGAGCAAAATGGTTGGTGGCGCCAGCCAAAACGAGGCCTGCGCGGACGCATTTCTTTTGCGCCCCAGGGCGTTTGGCCTCCCGGGCAAAAGTGACTTGGAATTACTGGTGGTTTAAACTACCAGTACACCAGTGCCTGGAGGCACTGCACTGCACGCCCAGCTTTTTCGAACCACCACAAGTACTTTTTTTTTTTTTGGCTGGCACTGCCAGCCATTGTGGTTCAGTAGCCCCGAGCTGCAAAAATTTCAGAGTTGGCAACTCACAATTTTCTGCAAGGCTGGGGCCAAGTGGGTCATTGCACGTTGCGCAGTCATAGATGAGATTTGGCTTGAGTAAGCCCTAACCACCTGTACTTATAGGAATCCTTTTGACGAAGAAATTTATCCCTGTGCACCAAAAAAAAAACAGTGCATTTTCTTTTTGGATGGTCCCACCAACCATTTAGCTCCCGTAGGCTGTGCCCCAAAAGTCAATACCTTTCTCGGCCTTTTGGCTAAGATCAAGTGTAGTATCTGTTCTGATCAGTTTAATATCTGGTCTGTGGTCCATAGGGCCACATGATATTAAATTAATTTTCCGGGGCTACGGTGTGGTCATATGGGTAGGCTTGCCTACTCGACCCCTCTGAGCAGTCAGCTGAACTGCCACATAGGCACACTATCCAAAGTCGAATCCCCACTCTACCAACCAACCCTTGCAGCACCATGAAGGAGAAAGGCATTCAGAATAGGGAGTCAGATCATCACCAGCATTGATTACTCTGTCCTCTAGAGGATTGACTGTGCAGGTTGCTGGTGAGAAAAACTTTTCCATCCTATCCGCCACTATCGCTCCCTCTGTGCCATTCCATAGCGGCTGGCAGCTTTGCGCAATAGCCACTGAATATTTTTGACGCCTCCAAAACTACATGACCATCCAGCCCCCTTCTTCCTGCAGTTGCAATCTTCGCTGTGCCTATCTCCCCCTCATTGTAGTTATACCACTGGAGATCCACCATTGATAGACCATGAGGCGGGAAGGGGTCAGGGAAGTCCAAGGGGGAGCGCATCGGTATTGCTGCATCCACCTTAGTCCAGTCTTGAAAGCAGATGTTKTAGTCTCGTCTCATATTATCCTCCTCCTCTCCACATTCTGGCAGACTGCCTCCTTCCCAGCGAACATAAGCTACTCTACCCCCTTGGTCACTTCCCAACCAATCCCTTGAGAATTGCTCAATAGCCTGTGTTATGTCCTTTTTGGTATGAGTGCTATTCAGTTTAGCTTTTACTGTCTGCCATTGTATTGTAAGTTCATCCTGGACATATTGTTTGATTAGCTCGGTCATTTCCCCGTCCTCTAATCTTACCTTTTCAATGCATAATATACATCGTTTCCTCCAAAGAGTCCAGATAACGGCCCTCCTCCCGATCTTGAACATATTCTCTTCAAAAATGCTGTGTGTAGGGGGGAGCCATGTTTCACACAGAAGCGCTCTCCAGTCCCACGGCCATTCAGACTCTATACCCAGCGACCTCCAAATCCTATCCCACTGGTGCCAAGTGAGGATCGCCCCTGGACATTGTAGAAAAATGTGCTCTATGGTCTCGGGGATCTTGCGGGCAGGAAAGACTGTCAGACAGGACATGCACCATGGTGTGGCTAAACCCTTTTGTTCCAAATATGTTCGGTCAATCAGCCAATCATTTGCGGGAAGGCAGCGGTGTTCTATTTGCCATTGCAGGGAGGCCATCTTTGCTGGTCTAGCCTTTGTGGCGGTGATCCATCGGATGGGGCGGAGACAGTCCCTTCCCACATTCAGCCGGGACATCCAGCACTCCCGCACGGTGCTCCTAAGATCAACCCGAGGCCAAGCGGGATTTCCGGGAGGAAAGCTACCCATTCCTCTTGTTCCCCCACTACCCTAATTATGAACGAGTCCGCCTTCGGCCACCTTCTCTTCTCATCATGCAGATACCTTGCAAGACGATTATCCAATCCCCGGTGGAAGAGGGTTCCCCTACCTCGTCCTCTCATAGTCCATCACCCTACCCACATTCTCACTATCCCCCGTCATTGCAATCCAATCCCCTTTCTGGAGTCTCAGTCCCCTTCGCAAAATGCTCACCCAGTCCAAGGGACTAGAGAAGATCAATTGGTCCAGCTTTTGTGCAATGTGGTGACAAGACTTCAGGGTGGACCTCAATTGTTGAGCAGTTTTCCATTGTCTTTTGTCACTATCCCATATGTCCCTAATTCTTGTTACACCTCTTCTCACCCAACAGTTCCAAGGGCGGGTAGAGCTACAATAGACCCTCCCATTTGAGTCAGTAACACACATATTGCCGAAAAAGAGCTGTCATTTTTTTTATGCGCTCGACGACATTCTGATTCAACAGAAGAGAATCCCAATGGGCGGGCACACCAGCCCTGCTCTCTCATGTCTGGTTTGTATGAAGGCAGAATGCAGCTTCATGAGGTCGCTGGGTAGTGGGAGAAAGCTAGTGTGCGGAAAGAGATTCGTGGATGACCTCCTGTTAATCACATGGTGTAAATAGTATGATGAAAATGAGAAGATGAAATCGGAACACCGTTTGGATAAAAATTCATGGGCTTCCCACCAATGGATGGAGCAGCCCAATAGATAAGCCCTCAATTCGGTCGGTTCTCTTACCACCGCCGGGATGGAGGGCTTACACAGGGGCTTTAAAATAAAATTAAAAAAATAAAAAATAAAAAAAAATCATGGGCTGCTATGACAATGATTTGATTTTGGAACGAACAGACGATGGAAACAATGTTACTGAGTTCTTTGAAACAAAGGCAATTGTGATTGACAGCCCCCCGAAAATCATTCTCATCCATAAGTTCCAAAAATGCTGATGGAGCTGATCATAAATGGAAGCAAGAAAATTTCAGGTACATGACGGCACGGCAAAAAAAAATCTACAAACCTTTCGGATCAAAGGAACAGAAGCTCACCACGATCCTGGGAACGATACACAGGATTGAGAAGAACACTTCCAAAGATTCTGGACTGATCATGGGTTTGATGACGCTACACCGGGAACTCAGCTTGTTGGACTATCCGAGAGAAATGAAGGGTGTGACACCTGGCACGTTCGTGATAATCTGGATGGTTTCCGGGACGCTGGACCCGATTTCCGGCAGGTGTTGCTCCCCACCAATAGATGGAGCCTTCCTGAGCGTGCTAGCGGTGGTTGCTCGTACCAGCACCTCTAGCATGTACTCGGGCTGTTTTTCTTAAAAAAAAAAAAAAAAAAAAAAAGAGAAATGTCCGTAAGGGCTTTGAGGAAAATGGCAAAGAAGGTGGGAGGGTGGGTTTGGACTGAGTTGGCACGCCTGTTAGGGGCACTGTAACTGACAGACCAGGAAAAGAAAACACTGGACCCAAGGTTTTTGATGGAAGGACTGAGCACCAAGTTCGGACTGCAACAAACCACCGGGTTATAACCGCCAGTGGTAGAAGACGAAATGATGTGTGAATGCACAAGTACATCTTTGGATTTCTGTGGCAGATTGGAAAATCTACCGGGTCTTGAAAATTGCACGCCAGGTACAGATTGCATCAATCTGGATTAAAGGGCATACTCACACTAGGGCTTTTTTACTTATTTCTGGATGGAATTGCGGCCAGATGCATACAGGTGTGGCCGAAATTGCGGTCTGATACAATTTGGAAAGTGCTAGTGTGAGTATGCCCTTAGACAAGATGAATTTGATGACGCGAACACCAGGGCAGGACAAAGATGCCAACCTCAGCTCGGTGCTCGCAGCAAGCCAACCACAGTACCTAGGTGCACCTCGGCGATACATTGGAACTTGCCTACACGTTTTGTGTTTTCCTTTATGCAGCATCGAGTTATAATTGCACTGTGGGGCAAGATACAGTTTGCAATTGCACTTCGGGCACCCTACCTGGCCAGAAAGCTGGGTCGTATACATTGCCCGAACCGCACTTGCAAACTGTATCTTGGGCCATGGTGCAATTATAACTCATTTTTGTGACTCCCGCATAGTTAAACTTTCCCCTAGTTTTTACATTTCCACTTAACATTGTGAAGGCTACAGCACACAGAAGGAGGATATATATTGTGGGCAATAGACTGGCCCGTCACAGCGTGACAGCCTTGGGCACTGGGCCCGGTTAAAAAAAAAAAAAAAAAAAAGAATGGGAGCAGAAGAGGTGTTGAAGCGTGGTGTTGCGTACGATGCTGTGATGTAGTTTATTCTGTGAGAATAAAACTCCAGCTACATTGCATCGATTGAGTATTACACTGCAGCCTCTGAGCTGCTGGGTCCCAGAGGAAAGGTCCTCAGGCTTTGCCTGTGAGCTGAGCTGGATGATGCTTCCAGATATATTCCGGATGTTATGTGGAGATTCCCTGGCCTCTATTCTCTGTTATGAAATGGAATGTGAATTTTGAGGAGGGGGTGGGAACCTTGTTACGACTTCTTCTTCCTCTAAGTGATAAGGTTCAATGACCTTCTCACAGTACCCCTTCCAGCAACCGACGGGATCACCGCGATTCAGGCGTGGACCCCACTGCCTGGGAGTAGCTTGGTGCCTGGGAAGCATCCGCCAACCCAGATCGTAGCCTGGAATGGGCAAGAGAAAACGGACTCCACCACCGCAGCAGATTTCGGCACCTCCGCAGGGGTTTAGGTTACCAGATCAAGTCTGCCTCCTCTTTTTCAGCACACCATCCAATCCCTGTGCCTCCTTTCCGCACGGGATGGTCGAATCAAGAGGGCATCCGCCCCCAGGCTACCCAGCACCTCTATCACCAGTGGGGGATGTTTTTGTATTAAAAAGAAAAAAAAAAAAAAAAAAAAAAAAAAAAGGCTACCCTCTAGATTCAGCCATCCCGTGGGAAAAGGAAGCACGTGGATTGGATGTTGTCCTGAAAAAGCGGGGGTTGGCAGAGTAGAAAGGAACACGCTTGCTTTTGCTGCCACCGGTGGAGTCTCGAAAAATCTCTTCCAAAGGCTTGGTGGAAAGAAGTGGGGTCCAGGCCCCCGTCTTCAATTTCAGGGGTAACTGCTCCTTTTGCCGCCATATATTCTTGCTCTTCAGTCGCAATCGCACTATGCAGCCATGACACACGTGGACAGCTACATATCTGGCCATACATCAGCCACCTGGCTCTGAGGATGTTCAGATACATTTCCAGACACATGAATTTGAGCAATCAATGCATTTTGAGGGCGATGGAGAACAGATGCTACACCTCCAGAAAAAAGAAAGGGAGTAAGGGAGTTGTACTTCGGGCTATTGCATCCATGAGCATTTGATGCACTCCGGTCTCACACAATAACCTCCTCATCATTGCAACACGGTCAGTGTGATTGGAGGCGATTGTCGGGCTTATCAAGAGGGGCGGGGGGAAAGTGTGCACCATACCATCCGGCCACGGCCACCATCGGCATGATAGTCCTGCCACACTACAGAACAAAATTCCAGGCACTCAAATCACATCAACGAGATGCCAGAGACAACAATTGACACATTCGCATGCACACACAACACCTCCACACCCCCTCGACCACCACGTAGACAGGCAAACTTCCGCACACAGTCAACCTCCTGTCAGTGATGAGTTGGTGATAGTTCCACGGAACTTTCGCACTTTTTTTTGTGTGTGTGGCAGCTGTGTATAGTGAACATGACAACACACACACACACACACACACACACACACTGTGACACACACACACACACACACACCCACACACACAGAGATTAGAGATTAGAGAGGAAAGGAGACAGCGACGAAAAGACAAAACGCAGGTTTACACTCGATCACTCCAAAATATTCATTCGAAGTATCACAATAAGCACAGCACGCTCTGCCCCTACGCGTTTCGCTGTTGGTGTGTACAACAGACTCGTCAGGAGGCACAAAACTGGAGTCGAGATGCCTACTCTTCACACCCCATCCTTAAATACTCCCCTCACTCCCTATCTCGCGTGTATCTGGTACCAAGTCCCTACTTCGCTACTCCTACCACACTCCTTCCCTGCGATCTAATCTACCAATCCCGTTTCCCCACTCTCTCTCTTTCACCTCCCCTGGTATTCCCGCCATAACGCCATCCGATTTCCCAGAGTCGGAGAAGATAGATCGTATCTCACAGTCAATACACGCAGTTCGGACTCTTGGCCGTTTTTTTCTTCTTTCTACTTTTGCCTATCCTCTCTCCCTCCCTCCTCGCTCGGTTGCAGAGACGCTTCCTACTTCTATTCCATACATGGGTCTGTTTCTGCCATCCCGCCATACCCGGTGACTCCATCGCTTCACTCTTCCCCAATCGCTATGTAGGCTGAACCGTTCACCACGCGTATTCCTCCGCAAAGTCGCTTACGCCTACTTTCCGCTCCTTCCTCTTTGCTGACTATAGTACAGTGCTGCCTAATTCCCCGAAATTTGGACACATTAGGGTCCCACTACGATCGGTACTTCGAAAAAGGACTGCTTCCAGAATCTCGCAAACAAAACTTATATGACAAAACAGTGCAAAAAAAACAGCACAAAAACGACAGCAAAAAAATCGCACAGCAAAAAGTCCCTTTTAGTCCTAGATTCGCAAAAACTTCCGGAGCCCGGAGCCCGGGGTACTCGTTGGGAAGGTAACTGCCCAACGGACCTCCGGACACCCTGACAAACTTAGCCAGGGCACCGAGAGAGAGAGAGAGAGAGAGAGAGAGAGAGAGAGAGAGAGAGAGAGAGAGAGAGAGAGATAGAGAGAGAGAGAGAGAGAGAGGGCATAGGAAGATCGGAAGATTAACAAAGAGCTGGATCCCACGGCCTGGCAGCAGCTGTTCCCTTTCCCCCAGGAAACCTTTTCGGATCCCACCGCAGGTGAAAGACTTGTGGAAGGGAACAGTGGAATTGTTTCCACACCACAGGTGCTGTTTCACGGAGCCCTTTTAGTCTGGACAGAAGTTGGGAGTAAGGGAGGCGGGGGGGGGCACCGTTGGAAACTCTACAGTAACAAGAGTAGCGAATTATGAAAAAGAAAAAGTTTTTTTCTCATAAGCGAAGCTGGGTAATGGTCCCAGTAGGTATTCTGGGTAGATTGTGAGGACCCCGGTCTCGTTCAAATATTTTGCAGTGAATGATTTTGTCAAAAAAGAAAAAGAAGAAGCACACGTATGATCCCCTTTCGGGTATCAGACCACAGTGCTTTGCTTACAAGGAAAGCACGTCCTTGAATGAGCAGGCTCCCAGTACCCATGGCAGCCCAGACTCCAGCTGCTAGGGAACCAAGCGGACATTCTGTCCAACTGGTCCCCGTATGGAAGGAACCTCTTCCATATTAAAAGAATGGAAATATTGATGATTTCCTGGCGAGACCGCTGCTTGTTTGAGCGAAATCAGCACACATTCGGCCTCCCACATGCCAAAGAACGCATAGCGCACCATCTGACAGCCAGAGTCAAGGCCGCATGGGATCACCTCAGGCAGCAAATAGGGAGCACAGAAAAGAACCCGGTCCTCACCCCACAGGTCAAGCAATACAAGACAGATGAAGCGAAGACCCGCTTCGCAGACAAATGGCAAGACCGCTGCTTGTTTGAGTGAAATCAGCGCACATTCGGCCTCCCACAGGCCAAAGAACACATACTAGCGCACTGTCCGACAGCCAGAGTCAAGGCCGCAAGTGATCACCTCAGGCAGCAAATATGGTCCACAGAAAAGAACCCGGTCCTCACCCCACAGGTCAAGCAACACAAGACAGATGCATCGAGGACCCACTTCGCAGATGAATGGCTGGGATCGAGGAGAGCAATCGGGAAGTTGAAAATTCACAAACCACATGGCACAACTGGAGGAGGGAGGAGCACACCTGGTCCTTCAAACCGTTATCCCACTTCTCTGTCCCCTGCACAGCCACTCCCCCCTCTTTCGCCATCCTCCCAGTCTAGCCTACCCCCTCCCCCCCCCCCCCCCCCCTCCTCCGCAGGAGTACCACAAGCCAACAGGCCCTGGGTGAGCGCCACGAGCCAGCAGGGACATCAACGACAAGGAACGGCTGAAGGACTCTATTCAGGCCAAACCGATACATCGAAAACAATGAGGACAGACGATGAAGGAATTGATCTTTCACCTGCTGGGCCATGAAGGACACCTGGGAAGGTAACGAGCCAAATGGATGCCAAGAATGGAGGTCGGAGCAAGAGCCAGGAGGAGCCGGGGGGGAGGGGGGGGAGGTCACGACTGAAGGGAGTAGGCAAACTCGGTGGGCTGCGGCGGACACTGCGACATCATATGGGAAACAATACCACAGTGCAAAAGAGAGCAATGGAGCAGGGCTGCAAAGGGACAGCGAATGGATGGACAGAAACGGATATTCTGCTTCATTTACAAAGGGACCTTTTTTTTTTTTTTTTTTTTGGACAAGCTCCGTCTATTGGTGGGGAGCAGCACCTGCTGGAAACCGGGTCCAGCGTCCCATAGATACAACCATATCGTCACAAATTGGCACAAACTGGGAACCGGGCCCAGCATCCCATAACGAGTACACTCAGAAAACTTCATCAGAAATTCTGTGAAAATGAAACAAGAATCTACTAGAAAAGTCTAATTGGCCTAAGGATAGAATTTTGGAAATTGAGGTGCCCGGTCCATTACCCGGCTTTAGCTCAGAAAAATTGGAGCTACTTCAGACATGCTTATGACAATCTTCATGATTAAGCAAAATTCAGAAACGACTCAGAAAACCCCCCATCAATCCACTATACCTCACTCCGGCAAGACTGACTGCAGCGGAGCCACCATCTCTGCTGCTGCTATGCCATACTCCCATCCTACCAGCTAGCCCCCTCACTAGTAGGACGCGTGATAACCCACCATCTTCTCTCTCTTTTTTGATTRAACRAAATTMTGAAACGAMTCAGAAAACCCCCCATCAATCCACTTTACCTCACTCCGGCAAGACTGACTGCAGCGGAGCCACCATCTCTGCTGCTGCTATGCCATACTCCCATCCCACCAGCTAGCCCCCTCACTGGCAGGACGCGTGACAACCCACCATCTTCTCCAACTCCCCTTATTTTCTTTTTTGAGGTACCACAGGGCAACGCAACTTACCCCAGCTCCGACCAGCGTCCTCCCGGCAGCAGCTCTTGGTTGTCCCGTGAAAAGCCCACCCCAAGACTTCTACACAATGCTCATCCTCCCAACAATGAATGAGGGTACAAGGAACACAACGGATGGCCACCAAGAATTAAGCAGCTCTGCAGAGAAGACAACAAGCTCTTCCAACATACGGAGAAGCCTATACACGGCAGAACCCTTGTCCGTATCCACAACGGCAGTCAGGGGGGAGCCCGACGGACTACAACTGCCGATGGGACTGGGGCCACGGAAGAAGCAGGAAGGGCTGTGTAAGCCTGGGGAGGGGGTCGGGAATGCAGGAGGGTTTAGGCAAGGCTTTGGGGTTACAGAAAGAGGCAGGATAAGAGGGGGCCGACAGAAAACAGCAATTGGTAGGACCAATGGGCATAAGGGAGCAGAACACCAGAAATGACAGACAACAACTCCAGGAATAGGGCAGGGCAAGGGCAGGGTAAACATTCACAGCCCGACAGAGAAAAGAAGGCTTTACGGAGGGCTTAGGGTTTAAAGAGTCAGACATAGCAAAACAAACAGGGGCTGCGGAAACCTGGAACAAACAGGGGGGCTGCGGAAACCGATAGATACGACGGCCTGCAATTCCGGGAGCAGGGCTGGGCCAATAGATAAGGGGTGCTCCAAGACGGGATGGGTAACAACAGCAGCCCCATGGGAGAGCGGAGCCCCAGGGTACGAAGCGAAATGACTACAGCCCCATGAAACAGCAAAAACCAAATACTGTGTTATGAGATGTTTCAATGGGTCTGCGGTGAAGGGGCTAGCCTGTAGGGTGGAAATAGGGCACGGCGGCGGTGGAGATGGTGGCTCTACCGCGGTAAGTCTTGCCAGAGTAGGGTTGAGAAGGAATATTGTCGGTTGATGCAACCAGTGCCTGGAGAGCTGGATGAACGGAACTACAGCTCTGGTGATGATTGGGGCTTGTCTGCTATCTTCTGATGTCCTTGGTCCTAGTGGTTTGCGAACGGACGAGGCCAGAACGACACTGGTCGGTGCTGGGGTTTGGTCGCGCTACTCTGTAACTCGAGCTGCACGGGGGTATGAGACCTGGTAGAGAGATCTGGGCAGTTGTCGAGGGTGGAAGGCACTCTAGTGTCTATTGGCGAGTTGGTACTCAGTCGACGCTGGCCGGAGCCGGGGCGGGTCGCTCTGCCCTGTAGCCTAGCAGGTGGGGGGTTTCTGGGCTGGGTCGTGCCACTCTGTAACCTAGCAGTTGGGGGTGTGAGGCCTGGTAGAGATTGAGTATCGGGATATGCGGGGAGGCAGAGAGGGTTGGGCTGCTGAAAGCACTATGGCAGGTGGTTTTTTTCGGTCTGAATGTTCCTATGATCCAAGGTTCGTTGGTTTGTTCATGGTTGCCAATGGGGTCTTAAGAATGATTTAAGATTCTGGGGACCCCTAGCAACTCATCTTAGATGGCTCCATTGCTGATATACTCAGTGATCTGCGGCTGTTCGATGCCAGAACGACGCTGGCCGGTGCTGGGGTGTTGCCCTGTAACCTGCTGATGCAGGAGTGTGAGGCCTGGTAGAGAGATCCGGGGATGCTTTGGGTTGGGCATTCCAAGGGACAACCAAGGGTTGCTGCTGGGACAAGGCTGGCCGGAGCTGGGGCGAGTCATGTTGCCCTGTAACCCAGCAGGGTGGGGTTGTGAGGCCTGGAAGAGCTCGGCAGGGAGTAAGACAGTGCTGGAGAGCTTTAGAAGGGTTGCTAGGGATCCACAGGGTTTTGAGCATTTGTAGGACCTCTGTGGTGGCGTGTTTTGTTGTGGGCAGACCTTTTTTCTGTAGTTTGTCGTAGTAATTTTCTAAGTAGCACAAAATTCTTTCAAATTCTCTTAGCCAAAGCCGGGTAATGGCCCCGGTATCTCAAACTTTCAAATTCGATGTAAATTCCCATATGGGACGCTGGGCCCTGTTCCCAGCACGTGCTGCTCCCCACAAATAGATTGGAGCCTTGTT
>BFEA01000573.1:20716-30792 GCA_003427395.1 Chara braunii
ACCGAGCATTTTGCCAGTAGCTGCGGCTCCCATCTGCTTCCTGTACCCCCATCAAGTAATAGTAGTGTTTAAGGCCAACACTCTCCCATAGATCACATTTTCTTTTCCTTCTGTTTCTTTCTTGTTGTCGTCTTTTCACATTAAGGTTGGTGCCCTGCCTGTACGTAAAGCACTGCCTTGGAGCAGCTCAAGAAGCATATGAGCAGGGCTTGTAGCCCTTGTATTGGAAGGTGGCGAAACTTGATCGGTATTGCGCTGTAGGGAGGCAGGGCTTCTGAGCCCTACCTAAGCGGGTGAAAGTCGCGCTTAATATTTTTCCTGGGAAGATCAGCATTCAATCTATGTCAATGATTGTTCTCAACTTTTTTTGTCAAAAAAATTGAGCACAAAAATTGCAGAAGTGGGTGAGCTCAAAATTTTGTCTGTCTGCGGTTGGTACCCCGACCCACCTTTCAGCCAGCCCGCGATGCACATTAAAAATGCATCAAGTCGTGGTGTTTTAAGGATGTGATTGTAATACTCTTTTTTGATTTCTCACAAGGTGTTGGCACAGTCACCCAATGGACATCCGCCAATTCTAATACTCTCTTTTGATTTTCCCCTCCTCGCTATGTCGTATTGCCACTGTGGAGCATGAGATCTCTTTGCTGGACTTCCACAGTCTAGTTTTTGCTTGTTTCTTTGTTTGCCCATCAAGCTTATGATCAGCTGGGACATACATGCTTGTTGGAATTGACAAGATGCATGTATTCGTGTGTTTGTGGATGTTGTGTGCTTGGTGGCACCACTTGCAGCTTTTACCAGAGAGAGAGTCGTGGGAATTCTTCTCTCGCACATTGCCTGCTATGGCTGGCTTGGCATTAAGGCTACCTGAATTTCTAGGGACTAAGATGTGCCAAACACAAAGGCCGGCAACGGGAGCTGCAGCTCAAGGGTCAGCTTCTGCTTCAGGCAATAGCAGATCTTCAAGTCATTCACTATGTCTGCGGCTCGTCTTGCAGCAGCAACCAGGGATGGTAGTCATTCACCAGGTAAGGGAGGTTTGGAGGGTGGGGGATGCACGTTTGGGTGGGTGTAGTAGGAGGGGGTGGGGGGGGTTAAGTGCGCTTGTGTGCTTCATGTTTGGTACTGAAAGACACCCTAATGCTTCTGATATGCTTTGCCAAAATCCCGAACATGGGGTTACATGGGCCCTGATACAAGAACCCACATCATCCCTACGTGAGCCCAGTCAGAACCCTCTTGCAAAAACTCAATCTTCATCCTTTTTGTAATGACTGGAACCGTTGTAAAGATGAATTCATTTGCGCTACATGGTTGTGGAAGCCTTCGTTCTGAACTGGAGCTGAAATTGTTTGTCGTTCCTTTGTGCTAGGAACTTCTTGCAGCTCTTCTTGTTTGTGCCTTTCTCTGCGTGTTCCCTGCAAGAGGAAGAGACAAGTATATCCTTCCAGAGATAAACTTCAACCGCTTATTCGGGTATGTGAACAACATGTCGCTCGCTGATTGATTGGCTTCCCAACCCAATGCATGTTGATCCTCTGCCTCCAGCACGTTGATCTACTTCCTGTTTGGCTGTGCAATTACCCCAACCGCAGAGCAGAACCCTGAATCCTTTTGTTTATCTGGGTACTTGTCTCCTTCCCTGTTCTTGCTGTCTAATCGTGTTTCTTCATTCATTTTGCAAATCTGGTCTTCGTTGATAGATATGTGACAATATGTAAGTGCTCTAAACCTGCACTATCCTGTCTGTTTGTTTTGAAAAGCCAGAGCAGACAGACCCCTGGGCTCTTCTTTTCTTGTTGCATCCCTCACGTTCCTGAGGGGTTTCCTGATGTGTGCGACAAAACCTCTTGTCATGCGCAGTTGCTGTGTAATCCTTGATTGTGCTATTGAGCCTGCTAAATTCATAATGCAAGACTCAACATGAGCCAATGTCGTGTATCACAACTCAAGAAGAAGAGGAAATAGGCCAGGAGAGAAGAAGTGAGAGAAGAAAAAGTTGGAAGTCACAAGGTTGAACCAATGTCATCTCTCTCCTCCTCTCGGCTTTATCATTGACACGCACATAATTGCCACCTCTTTCTTTCTTATTAACAATTAAATACAAAAACAAATGATTTGAATGGACAAGATTCAATGTCCGAACAATCTCCCTGTCTGCCAGTGAAAAGAAAGAGCTCTCCTTTAGCCTCCTCTCACTCCTTTACAAAAGATTTTAATTTCACAATTACTAAGTCACTTATTTCTGCGGGATCAATGAACTTCAACATAGACCGAATAGCTCGGGAGCTTTTTCCTCTCTTTTCGACATGCTGCGGTCCCCATCGAGTTGGTCCCAATTTGGTGAGTTGGATGCTTTGAGTCACATTGCGCAGTGTCTCCTTTGCTATCGCGCCTGAGAGAACAAACAGTGCAAAGGAGCAATTCATTTGGTAGTGTCGCGGTCGTCCATAACATTAAGAAAAGCCATCGTTCAGGCAAATAAAGCTTTGATCTCTGCGGCATAACATTAAGAACAGCCATCGTTCAGGCGGACGGAAATCCGAGACTGGGCTTTTCGCAAGCGCCGAAGGTTAGCGCTAACGCCGACCAGCGCCCGGTAACTCCCAGCGATTCTACCACGGCGCTTCGCGCCGGGCAGGACGTTCACGCGGAAACTCGAACAACACTCGAATTTCGCCCGCATCTGGACGTGAAGCAGGGAAAGTTCAGCCACGCCCTCGGGCGTGGCGAGAGACAGCCATAGCCAGTGGAAACAACTATCCACCGCCATCATTGTCTGCATCTCAACCATCCACACTGGACAAGACTCAAACACCAACTCGGCAAGGGAGAGGAGAACACTCGAAAGGACGCATAATTTCGTGAGCGGGATCAGGAAGAGGAGGTGGCCAAAAAAGGAGGCGAGAAGGGAGAAGAGACAAATGCGAATAATGAGAGAGAAAAAGAGAGGAAGGTGAGTGGCCTTAAAACAAGAAGCAGACTATTTCAGTCAAGTGAAGAAGGAGGACAACGCAGACAGTTCGCGAAATCGTCCGATTCAGAAGAGTCAGAAGGCCACAGCGAGTGTCAACGTCCCCAAGAACAACCAGACAAGGAAGCCAACAAGGAGAAGAGAACGGAGGGCAAGAGGTATCGAAGAGGGCTCGGGAGGAGTCGACGAAAGAGAATAAAGTAGTCGGAACGTACCTTATTGCCATCGGACGGAGTGAATCCACCACGCCCTCGGGACTGCAGCGACAAACAACCCGAATCTGATCGGGAGGAACACTCAAGTTCAGGCAGTTATCTCGTCCAAATTCTACCAGTCTCTTCCCCGATACCGTAACTGTAGCTCTCGCCTAAAGTATTCTTGGCACTGAAATACTAAACTCCCGTCCATACCACTACTCAGCCCCCATGCTATTCCAATCCGGAACCCCATCCAACTCTCTCTCCCATCCCTGTCCTGCCCCAAACCCATCTCCATTCCGACCCGGGCTTACCCCGACACTGATCCCACCAACACCCCACCCCCTGCTTCGATACCATACCCTGTTTCCATCCCGATCCCACTAAACATCCCGACCCCATCCTATTACGGTTCAAGACCCAACCTGAATCTGCTACATCCACGATCCCGTCCCATCTCCGTGCACCATCTCCCTACATCGTCCTTTCCGATCCCCGTACTATCCGTTTCTTAATTCCCTCCCCATCCCGTTATCATCATAGTCGACTTCCCTGCCCCATCCCGGTCCCTGCCTCATCTCATCCTCACTCCGCCCCGCGCCTACCCAGTCCCCGACTTCTCTCGCGACCCATCCAGCTCCCAACCCGACCCCGATCCCAGAACCGCTACCCCCAAGGCCCAGTCCCGAACCCATCCTGGGCTCGATCTGTTGCACATCCTGGTCCGATTCCCAACCCACTACTACCCTGATCTGCGCCCAACCCCTCTCTAACCCCGCGCCCGCCCCAACCGCGTTCCCCACTCGCAACTGACCCACGATCCACTCTGATTCCACGCTGCCCTAATTCACGCCCCACCTCTGTCCCGTTTTCTACTTCCTTCACACTATTATTACTATTATCATTATTATTATTATTATTATTATTATTATTATTATTACTATTATTAGTATTAATATTATTAATATTATTAGTATTAATATTATTAATATTATTATTATTATTATTATCTTTATTATTATTATTATCTTTATTATTATTACTACTATTATTCTTCACCACTAAGCTGATTCTCCCCCGCTCCCGTTCCCACCCCCGTTCTGTTCCTATCCCCGCTCCAGTCCCCACCCCCGTTTCTGTCCCCATCCCCGATCGAGACCCTATACCCGATCCCGATCCTACCTCTGACCCAGACTCCATCCGCGATCCTAATCCATTCCTATCCCCTCCCCAATCCGTGTTAGAGTTTAGATTGCGTCTCGAAGTTCTCTTTACCCCCCACCCCATCTCCGTCCGCATCCCCAGCTCATTGTGTTCGAGGGAACCCCTTTGCACCTTGATCTCTGCCAAATCTTCCAAAAGCTGCTCCCGTCAGGGAAGGCCTATTAGTCCGAAGTCCAGTGCTTGCCTGCCCTCTCGTTAGTCCAATCCAGATCGCAAAGGGAGACAGTGTTAATCAGTAAGATGGAAGGAATGGGAATGGAAACTCAAAATTGGCTGGTGGAACAGACCAGAACTCCGCTAATGAAGACCACCAAACGCATCGACCACGTCAGAAACAATAAAGAAGAAGTGGTAATCTATGAATGCCCTAAAGAACTGACGTCGAAACAGGAAGAGATCCACCAAAAGCATGCAATTCTGTTCACTTTCTCCAAAAAAAGCCAGGAACTGGACAGACAGGCCAAACTAAATAAAATGGATATGGGAAAAGTTAAAGAGTTTGGAACCAATCCAGGGGCAGGAACCCAAAGTTTCGTTTCATCCGAGATCCAGGAATGTCATCATGGTATTGTGCATGGAGGAGCAATTGGCGTCCTTCCTGCAGAACAAATGTTTCACCTGCAATTCGTCAGTCGTCACAGTGCTCCCGTGGAAAAAAGCAGCAAACATCCAACAAACTCCATTCAGGTACAGACAGGAGTTAATCAAAAATCATTTCTGGATTCAATTCGATAATGTCCCAGAAGGAATGCATGGAAGTATTAAGGAGAGGGTAAGAATGGAATATGACCACTTCACACAAACGCACTGGATAGTTTCGACGCCAGACTTCCTTACTCCCCACCACAATCAGATGAGAGCAGTGCTGGAGACAGGAGACAGCCCGCTGCCGTTTGTACCAGATGAATGGTTCTTTTCGCAGGAAGGCAAAGTAATTAGGATAACGGTGTCCAGTAAATCTAATCCGGTATGTTTTAAGTGCAAACACAGAGGCCACTTGGGTACTGACACCAGCTGTCCGAAAACAAGGGAGAGCGCAAAGCCGAAGGCCCTCAAAACCTGCAGGAAGTACCGAACAAGCAAGGCTACTGGTTCGTTCCAGAGGCACAATACGCGGGTTGGGTGTTCAACGACAATCTGGATTCACCAGACTGGGTATGGACCATAGCGGGTGAACCGACCCCCAGACCAGAAGTCTATCCGCCGTATGACAGCAGGTGGCAAGCGCTGAAAACAGAAAAGAAAGCACCCAAGTGCTTCACCGGGGACCCAGTCATCAACGTGGAGGCCCTGAAACAGGAAATGTGGGAGAAGGACCTTTGCGCTGATCTGCAAACAATTCAAGAAACAACGGAAAGGGAGTGGGTAGAAGCAGTCAAGAGATATTAGGAGGAGGAAAGGTCAAAAGGGGAACTCCCTAAACAAAGAACTTACTGCAGAAGGGGAAAGAGAGGGCAGCAAAAGTCTGAGTCGGAACAAACAGCGGAAAAGGAGGGGACGGATGAGTCCATGGAGGAGGTTGAGAAGGCAGCAGTCCAGGGGGAACCCGGGGGGGGAGAGAAACCCAGCGTGGGGGAAAAGAGAAAGCACACGGAGGGGCAAAGGGACAAAGATGATTCAGATGATGAACAAGGGCAAACGTGGAAGGAAGGTTACCCATGGTCTGGTCAGCAGGAAACGGAACTGTTGGCCTACATTCAGAGCTACGAAAAGGTGAGACAAGAAAATTTTGAATTACAATTAATCCTGCACAAAGAAGAACAAAAGAATAAGTTGAAGACAGCAGCACCGAACACATCCCAACTGATTCCGCTATCGGAGAACCCCTTCGCGCCTCTTGAGAGGGAAGAAGAGCTGTCAGCGTTCTTGGCCGGAAAATACTGTGAATCTAAAGAGGATCAAATAATGGAAGCAGCAGAGAAAGGGGGGAACGAAACGAATGAGAAGAAGCAAAGGGCGGGGAAGAAATTGCAGAAGTACAAACCCGCACAGATTCTGCTGGAACAGACAGATCAGCCTGGGAGAGAGAAGAGCGAGGTGAAAGAGGACTTGAACAAAGGCCTAACAAGGGAGATGCAACTGGGCATCCAGGTGGAAGCATTAGATGCTCAAAACATGAGACTGACAGATCTGAACGGAGAAATCTCGCTGCGCATAGTGACGGTCCAAGACCTGCAGCACAAAGATCATGAGGCGTTTTGGGAAAGAGCCAAAAGGGAGGCGATCACACTCTTACCATCTCTAGCAATCATCCCGGTGCAATGGGACCCGCTAGAGGAGCAATGGAAAGTAGCAGTGCAAGAGGATCTCTCTGTCCTCAGATGGCAACTGGGACAAAAAAAGGAGGACTTGCTGAAGAGAGTTAGCAAAGGGAAGACAACTAGCATCATGGGACTCACATGCAAGACGAGACAGGTGGGACTGCAGAAGCAGATGGACAGGGTAGGCAATGCAGAGGGTAGGGAACAAGAACAGTATGATGCCAGACCGCTGCTAGTTTGTCTGGAGCAAGATGCAGCCTTGGCGGATGATTTGAAATGGAGACCATGGTGGTGGGTGTCATCGCTACTTGTCACGACACTTGGCAACGAGACCACGCTGACGCAGAATGCAGCAGCGTGGGCTACCCTGCTGGAATCAGAGGTGCTTGGGCAGAATGAGGACGAACTCCCAGCGCTACTGATCCCACACGAGGAGGTGTCGGAGTCTAGCACTCAGACATGAACACAAGTACTAAGACCTTGATGAAATTGAGGGGGGGTAAACCATGAAGGAAACAAGAACGTAAGGGGTCTAGCTACAATCCTTTCAAATGCAGGGAAGTGGCACTGTTTCCTAAATACAATAGGGTGGAATGGACCCAATCCACCAGATATGGTTTGCCTCCAGGAAACTCATTTGACTAGTTCACCTGAGCACGAGATAATAGAAAAAGAGATAATGAGAAGATTAAAAGGATGTGCACTAGCAGTATCAGCACACAACACACACTCAGCCTCAGCAGGAGTCCTCATTCTGATTCATAACCGACTGGTGGAATCGCAGCAAACCAAGATTTCCTCTTCAGCAGCAGACCAAGTGAGCGGAAGATGGGCTAAAGTGGACCTAGCTCATATTGGAGAAGACATCACAATAATAAGTCTGTATGCTCCAAACACCACTATGGAGATAATTAATTTCTTTGAAGAGGTATGAGGGTTAATCCCTCCTCATAAGCATACGATCCTCGTGGGAGACTGGAATACGGCGCAAGACCCTCAACTAGATAAAATTTCATGGGCGGAAGAAAATACACAAGACCCAGCTAGGGGACCTTTGGCGCAGCTAACAACGGAAAAGAACCTCAAGGACCCTTTCAGAACCCGCTATCCGGAGAAAAAGGATTACACCTGCATCAGGAAAACAAGCCTAGGCAAAACGTCCTTTTCGAGAATAGACTTCTTCCTTATARCCGAATCGTTAGAAGGAGYGRCCATTGATTGMACAATAGGCAGGTTACCACACTACGTAGGTTTCGACCACAACCCAATACAATTAARCCTGRCCTTTTCTCTCGACAACGTACCAGGGAGGAGTTTCTTCAAGCTGAACACGTCTCTCTTGAATCTAGAGAATTTTAAACAGGAATTCAAATACAAATGGGAAGAAATAAAGGAGAACCTAAGGGGAGGAGAACCCATTAGAGACTTCCCGACAACTGTTCGGGAAATGAGTCAATGGGCAAATAGGTTCTCTAGGGGAGAAGCTAATAGAAGAAAAGCACGACAGCAAAGCCTAGAGGCCATGGTGGAAATAGCCAAGTTTAACCTCATCGCTAACCCAGGGGCGGAGCTATACGAACAATTACTGGAAGAGGCAAGGGCAGAATTAGAGCAATGGGCAGATTGGAGAAGACAAGGTCTAGCGATAAGGGCCAGAGTAAAAGACTGGGAAAACAATGAAAGTATGACAAAAATTTTCTTTCAAAGGATCAAGACAAACCAGAGGAATAACATCCTTGCATTGAAAGATGGGTGGGGCGCCACCCAAACAGATCAGACAGGATTGCCGAAGGTAGCGTCAGATTTCTATCAGGATCTCTACTTGTCCAAAACCTTCCTCGAGGACCAAGGTAATGTCCAAAGAGCAAGAGAGAAATTCTTGAAATACCTGGACAAAAGTCTCAATCAAAAGGCGATAGACCTGTTAGAAAAAGATATCACCAAGACAGAGTTATTTGAAGCACTCCAGAGCATGCAACCCAACAAAAACCCGGGTAAAGATGGTCTTCCAAAGGAATTTTGGCATAGCAACTGGCACCTTCTGGGGGAAACAGTTACAGAATTCTTCAAAGAAGCATTCAAGAGTGGTTCGCTAGCGGAAGAACTTGGTACAGGGATAGTCACTTTCCTATACAAGAAGGGCGATAGGGAAGATATAAGGAACTACAGACCCATAACGCTACTACCGGTAGTGTACAAAATCCTAGCCAAAACTCTAGCTAACAGAATAAGAAACATAACAGACAAATGCTTCCACATAGACCAAACGGGATTTATACCAGGGAGATATATCCTAGACAATGTTGTGACGCTAAATGAGGCAACAAAAATCATAAAGGATAAAAAGCTACAAGCGGCCATACTATTTTTTGACTTTGAAAAAGCCTATGATCAAGTAAATTGGGACTTTCTTCAACAAAGCATGGAGAAAATGGGAGTGGGCCCCAACTTTAGGAGATGGGTAAGGGTGTTGTGTGGGGATGCAAGGGGGATGGTCCAGGTTAATGGTCACTTATCTGAAAAATATAAAATGACCAGGTCAGTCAGGCAAGGCGACCCTTTTAGCGGCCCCCATCTTCCTATTCGTCATGGAGCCAATCGCAGCTTTCCTACGCAGGGACCCGTCAATAGAAAGATTAACCTTACAACGAGACGGCAGACTATTGTCTATCCCAACAGTGATGCTTTTTGCTGATGATCTGACGGTGCTCATTAGAGCATCAGACTCATCTTCCTAGCTCTTACAGCGTCAGGAATGAAGATTAATTGGAGAAAGACAGTAGGTTGGTGGCTAGCATCCTCACAGCCTCCCCAGCTAACCCAAGATACCCAGGGCTTACAATGGTTAGACACACAGCAACCAATGCGCTTCCTGGGGATTCAGGTGTCTGCAGAAGGGACCAGCAATGAGTCCGGAACCAGCCTGCTTATCAAAATGACAAACAAGTTAGCTGGGTGGCAGGCGCTAAATGTCTCAATGATGGGAAGAGTATTAGTTATTAACACGTCAATACTCTCGATGGGCTGGTACGTAGCTTCTCTGTGGAACCCGCCAGCAGGTTTCTTCTCCTCACTTAAAAGAAACATAGGAGCATACCTGTGGACGGGTAAAACTAATAAGGAACACTATATAAACAAAGTAGCCTCGAAATACATAACCAAAACAAGTTTGCAAGGAGGGTTAGGTCTCCTTAACCCGGCAGTTCAATTTAAGGCCCTGCAACATAAGTGGATAATCAAACTGCTGCTCAACAAAGAGCTCCCTTGGCACGAAATGGCCTTGCATCAAATTCGGAACCTAGTCCCTTTGGAAGTGGACCCGTCCATAGAGGGCTACCACTGGATATTAAACCCGGCCTGGAACCCTAGAAGAAAAGGAGGGAGAAGACTTGCAGACAGCAAAGATCCTCCGAGTGA
>BFEA01000573.1:61988-72210 GCA_003427395.1 Chara braunii
TACTAACACACTCAACGTGGCGCACGTCGGGGGGCGTCGGGGGGTGTCAGCGGGCGTCGGCGGGCAGCGCGATGGCATTCTTCGTGGGGGCGTCGACGGCGTTGGCGGGCGCGGACTTGTACGGCGACGACGAATACACCCGTCGGCCGAAGTGAGGCGTCGGGTCGGGCATAGTGAAGAATCAGGCGGGAAAGTAGAAGCAACATAGAAAAAAAAGGCCCGGTGGGCCCGATTTGAACGATTTCAAATTGAGGCCCATCTGGGCCGTCGATTCTGGAGATCGACGACGCAGATGGGCCCCGATTTGAAATCGTTCAAATCAAGCCTACCGGCCCCTTTTTTTTTTTTTTTTTCACGGCTTCCTTTGGGGGGAAGAAGGCCCCCCGCAACGAGAAAAACAAGAACCTCCCCCCCTCTACTATGCGCTGGGGCTGCCCGGTGGCCAACCGGGCGGAACAACCGGCCAGGCGGCCCGCCCCCCCCCCCCCCCCGGGCGACGAGCCAGCCGCCGGGCGGCCCGGGGTTCAGCCTATTAGCTTGGACCATTTCTCGATTTATGTGTGTCATCCTTGTGCAGAGGCCATGCTAATCTTCTCTGTATCATTCCAATTACTACGGATGTCCTGAAGGACATCTTTTGCACTTTCAGCTGAGGCTGGACTGCACATTCTTAGCCATATTCCGGTGGACAGAAAAACATTGTTATTCGTTTCGCTAAACCCCGTAGTCCACATCAGATCCACTATCCTGCAATAAATCGCAGTTTCCCAGTGGGGCTGTACACTAAGCGTTTGGCTTTGTAGTTTGTTTTCTTGTTTTGAGCGTTGCGGGACTTGATCCCGTGACCTGTAATTTTGTATGTTTTGTTTGTTAGTTTTGAGCCCTATGGGACTTGATCAAGTCTGTCACTACGAGTCTCTGTTTGGTAGCCTTTTCCTTTTGCCTTGTCATAGGTCTAGGTCCCCTTTTCCCCCTGTTTCCATCTAGATGCAGATGAGTATTGGGTTGTTGCCTTTGGAGTCCGTCGTAGGTCTAGGCAGAGGGTAGAAGTAGCGGGCAGGAAATTTTGTTCGGGTCTTTTCACGTTTTCGTTGGCTAGGGGAAACTCTGCCCGTCCGTTGTTGGAGCTCTGCTGCTCTATTTTGGGCGAGGTCATCTTCTTCCCCAAAGCCCAGCCATAGCTGGGATTGGGAAACGAAGTTGAAGATCGCACTGCTGCTATTTTGCAGCTCTGCATGAGAGCTTCCACAGGACTGTGTTGTTGGGTTTGGGTGCTGCCATCTTCCACCTGGCACCCATATCTGCTGTTCCTCTTCTCGAGGAACTTTGTCTTCTTCGAAGCGCTGGATCGGTCGTCTCCTTCTTCATCAGGACTTCCACCGCTGCACTTCCGTGCGGGTGCTGAGCTGGCGCTGTTATCATTAGGCTTCCTGGTTAAGATTGGCACGTTGTGACAGCTGTGGGGTTACTGCTGCTACGGCAGCCAGAAGAAGACTTCTGCATACTTCGTTGAACACTTGTTTCTGGTTGTTCGGGGTTGTTGTAAACGCGGTTGTGATTCTTGGAACAAGTACTCTGGATTGATTGGAGGAGGACGGGGGATTGCAGAATTGAAATTCGTTTTTCAATTCTCTGTGTATTTTGAGCTTCTGCTGTGCATATCTTCTCTCCGGTTTTGTGTGGATTTGCCTCCTTCGAGTCTACTCTGCAATTGCATGCGTGTATGGGAACATGTGAATTCGTTGTGGATTGAAGTTCAATCCGGTACATAACAATCCCCTGATTCTGGTGTCGGGTTGGGTCTGATGTTGGAATTCCGCATACCAACACAGACCTTGAGACTGAAGAGGCGCAAGCGTAGATGGGTGGGAACTTGGAAGGGCATTGCTTATGCTGTTAGAAGGAGGTACAGTTTTAGTGTGTAGGCAGCTCATCTTACCAGAGGGGCTAACAAACTGGGCATGTCTTCGCCTCCCGTCTTCTCACCAGCCGTGTGGCATGCACCACACGAGCCCCTTGCGCCCCATAGTAAGACAGAGGGTTGGCTAGGAGATTAGGGGGTTCCTTCTTTCCTTTCTGGGCCTCAGACCCTCAGCATTATTTTCCCTGGTCGGCCTCAGTCCCTGTTGCAGTCTGTTCCAGTGATGCTCCCGTTAGTCCGCATGTATCTGCCAGCAGAGTGGGACTGATACAGGTCCAGTGGCCGTTTCTTAGTCCAGATTTAGTCCCTTTGTCAGAATGGGCACGCATTCTAATTTACCAGTGTGAGACTTCTGTAATAACCCTGTTCAGAAGTAGCCTGGGGCCCAGAACTCAGCCCCAGGCCACGCAGACCTGAGTAGGTCTGCGCTGGGCTGTGTGACCAAGACACGCCCAGGCCTGAGTCTGTCGAGTGTGGCTGTGTGACCGAACGCTGCACACAGGAAATTCAAGAGTCAAAGTCAACTGTAGAGTCAAAGGTACCGCACCCAGGCCCTTGGTTGGATACACTCACTTGTTGTGCGCAGGTACCCAGACAGCATCCAGGCCGGAGGGAATTCGGTTTCAGGCCAATCTGGGCCCTCATTCGCATTGAGATCTGGACGGTCGAGGAATACAGCATCCGGGGTCCAGACCCCGCGTCAACACTACATAAGAACTGACTTCCTGGCTTTGACATTCATTCTGTCTTGCGTTGATGCTGACTTCACGCGTTGACTTCAACACTGGCTCGACGCTGCGGCGCTGGCATTGTGACTTGGCGAGGCGCTGCTAGTCCGGCATGGTGGCCGGCTTGCTCCTGTCTTCTTGGCATGCTGACGTGGCAGCTGCCATGCGCTGTCGCTGATGTGGCTGCTGCCACGTGTATCATTGGTTGACGTGGCTGCTGCCACGTGTTCTATGGCTGGGACTACATGATCGGCATTGCTGTTCTGTTCATCGTCACTTCAGGAGGAGATCAGGACTGTGGAGAGTTCGTGGATACGTACCTGGCTGTCTTCCTGTCGACATTGCTCCAGTGCTGATGTGGGACTGATTAGACGGGCCACGTGGCACATTGAGGATACTTCAGATACTCGTTCAGACTATTGATTATTGAGGTGGAAGTAGAGGAGGGAGCCCGAAGAAGGAGTGGGCATTGTACTTTCCTCTCCTTTGTCTCTTCTCCCTCCTCTCTTTTCGTCTGTGTATGATTACCTCATCTCATTCTGTCTGGTTACGATTTTGACTATTAGTAACCACCAGCTGATGGACATTTATCTGGGCTTGCATTGTTGACAACTGTCTTCACGATCTGGGTTCGTTGCACTTCAGTTCCTTTATCAGTGTGGGCGCCAGTTCTAGTTTTCAGTGTGAGACTGGGCGCCAGATTTCAGCATCCTATTTTATCCTGTAGTGCAGTTCGAGTGCCAGTTCCTTTCAGGTTGAGCTTGGATGCCAGCTTCCAGTTTGGGAGGCTCACTTCAGTTGGGCGCCAGTCCTTGGCCACACAGCAGTAAGCCCAGCCGTATATATAGCCGGGCCAGCCTCATTTGTGGCACATAGAGTTAGGGGTTGGGGTCTTCACGCTGCTGGGAAGCACTGTTTCCGTTAGAGGAGTAGGCAGAGTAGTAGAGCTAGAGGTTGGAGGGTGGAGACCAGGCTATGGGCAACGTACCTGCAGACTTACCTGGCGCCATAGCTCCTGCTTGTCTTCGGGCGTCACTCACCTGCATCACATCTCCAAGGAGACACCTTAACTCTGGCACCTTCGTGAGACTACGAGAGCATTCTTCTTCTTCTTCGTCTCCCTCCAGCTTCATCACTTCTCTTCCTCCTCCTTCCCTTCTTCTTCCACGAGCGAGCGAGCGAGCGAGAGAGAGAGAGAGGGAGAGAGAGAGAGAGAGAGAGAGAGAGAGAGAGAGAGAGAGAGAGAGAGAGAGAGAGAGAGAGNGAGAGAGAGAGAGAGAGAGAGAGAGAGAGAGAGAGAGAGAGAGAGAGAGAGAGAGAGAGACTTGGCGACGTTGGCTTCAGAGGCATTGGGGGGACTATTTTTGGAGGCTTCATCTATCCTCCTCCTCCGTCTCTTCCCCCTCCTCCTTATCTGTGGATGATGTCTGGCACGGCGCTCTTTGTCTTTGTGTTCAGCGCCATGCCATCTCACCTTGCTTGATGGTGATGAATGTGTTGCAGTCATTCTGAGTCAGGTTGTGGTATATCGGTCTTCTGCTGTGCTATCATTGCTCCATCTGTTTGCGCCGGTTCTTGGTTCTGATCTTTGCCATATAGCCATACAACAAGCCGCCTTTGTTGCCGTGGTGTAACAAGAGCTGGACTTGGCTGACACACATGCGCTCGATTCAGACTCTGACGCTCAACTCGACCAGGGATATGAACGTGCTCTCCATGAAGAGAACCGACAACAAGTCAATGTTGAAATCTTACACAACAGTCTGTACCCAAGTACAATACAAGATGGCACAGAAATGTGTGTGGTTCGTACGTACGCTGGGGAGCTGCCTAACGGCTGGGCTGGTGTCAGAAGTATGTCTGGAATAGGCTGGAATCCGACGGGTAGGGGGAGAAATCTCCGAGGGGTTTTGGTTTATAATCAGGGGTGGAGCAGCGGTAAATCCTTCTTCTTCTTCTTCTTCTTCTTCTTCTTCTTCTTCTTCTTCTTCTTTCCCCATCGGGAGCATCAGCATTCAGATTATGCAACAGGACGCCAACGAATCACAAAAAATCACTCGCAAGTACATAACAAACATGACTCGTCAAACGTCGAGTACATCACGCGGACTCAGAAAGAGTACATAGCAGAAACATCAAGAACAGGAACAAAACTCTCTGAGCACGACAGCTGTCATCGCCGCCCTACCTCCACCAGCTATCACTTTCCCCCTCCGTACTCCTCCACGGCACCCGCAATGAGTGTGAAAGGAGTCAGGCCGATGACTGTCAGTCGCTTATATCCTAAAACATCGTACCACTCAGGGGCCATAAGCGTCACAGGTTTGAGTACTGAGCCTTCAAAATCGCACCAAACTCAAGTGTTGTCAATTAGTCGAACCCAGCATGCAGTGCTTTGAGGACTAGGCCTTGGACAACACAACAACTTGTGGGCTTCTGATTTTCAGGCACAGTAAGTCTTGCCCGATCTTATGCTGCCAATCAGATCAGCGACCGTTCAAAACCTGTTATGCTCAACTACGCCGGATATCCAGTTCGGGGAAAGCCCCAGGTCCTAAGAAACAAACAACCAAACACACCAACGCTAATCAATTGCTAATTAACACGATCTATTCAGTCATTTCACAGTCTACTGCAGTCCGCGTTCCTCACACCAAACCTAGAAGTCTACATGCGCGTTCACAACTCTACTCCTACAACCTACACATCCCTTGTCTTTACTGAACAATTCGGCCAACAGTTTCCATGCATTGCCTTTGTCCCTGGTAAAGTTTCTTATTGCTCGATTGAAGAGATGATTTGGGTACTGTCTGCAATGAAGCTCCATCCTTGACAAAAATCAGCATGTCTGTCACACCTGCATTGGAGGTTGAGTTCTGTCGGATGCGATGGAGGGCACTCCCGACCACTGCCTTTGGGTGGATCCCCTCATTTCTTGGCTGTTATGGCCCCGTCTCCCAGCGTACCACCTCCTACCAAACTGCCCCGACTCTATCCCCCACTCCACTCCCTACCCCCACCTATAGTAGAGAGAAGCAGCCAAGCACTTCTTCTTCTTCTTCTTCTTCTTCTTCTTCTTCTTCTTCTTCTTCTTCTTCTTCTTCTTAAACTTCTTAAACTTCTTGTTCTTGTAAGAAACTTCTTCTTAAGCTTCTTAAACTTCTTCGTCTTCTTTTTAAACTTCTTGAGCTTCGTCGTCTTCTTAAACTTCTTTAACTTCGTCTTCTTCTTAAACTTCAACGTCAACTTCTTCTTCTTCTTCTTCTTCTTCTTCTTCTTCTTCTTCTTCTTCTTCTTCTTCTTCTTCTTCTTCCTTCTACTACTACTACTACTACTACTACTACTACTACTACCACTACCACTACTACTACTACTACTACTACTACTACTACTACTACTACTACTGCTACTACTACTACTACGACGACGACGACGACGATTACAACAACGGCTACTACTACTACTAGTACTACTACTGCTATCATTACTACCACTATCACTTCTACCTCTACCACTACCACTACCACTTCTACTACTACTACCACTACTACTACTGCTACTACTACTACTACTACTACTATTACTACTACTGCTACTACTATTACTACTACTGCTACTACTACTACTACTACTACTACTTCTTCTTCTTCTTCTTCTTCTTCTTCTTCTTCTTCTTCTTCTTCTTCTTCTTCTTCTTCTTCTTCGTCTTCTTCTGCTCCTCCTCCTCCTCCTCCTCCTGCCTCTGCTCCTGCCCCTTCTCCTGCTCCTCCTTTCCTGTTCTTTATTCTTCTTCTTCTTCCTCTTCGTCTTTGGCTGGCACCTTGTGTCTGGCTTTAGGCTGGATCCCCCATTTCTTGGCTGCTCTGCCTCAGTCTCACAGCACAAGGATCCTTGCATTGAAATGAGTTACTGCTCCTTTGTCGTGCCTGGTGCTTTGGCATGTAGAAGCCAGGTTCTGGTTTCATTTGGTTCATCTGATGATATGTGGGGCATTTCATGGAGTAGAAGGGGACCTTGCAATGCTCCTAATGCAAATTGCCATCTCGTCTTCGATGCATGGTGAAAATATGTAACGTCTCAACAGTTGGTATGCCCATTGAGTCTGGTGCCTTCTGTTGAGATGTTATATATAAAAAAGGGCATACCTGATTGACACCACTTCTTTTCTGCATGACTTAATGGGTTCCAACTGGGTCCTAGAGGGCATGCACGCACACATGAGAGAGAGAGAGAGAGAGAGCAGTGTACTGGTACTGCGACCTCAGACCTGTTTCCTGACATTTGTAGGGACCTGAACAAGGCATTTTGCGGCTTCTTGGATCATGCCTCCATTCGCGGCTACTGCACAGTTGCAGGCGAACCTCCTAGTGGTGGGAGCAACAGTCCAAACTTGGCTGGGAATGCTGCTCAAGGTTCGTCTCCAGGGAAGACCGGGAAAGGAGGGGAGGTGGATCGAGGAGGAGGAGAAGAGCAGTTGAGTCGAGGGGCTAGCCGTGTTGGCAGTGGCACTGGTGCTGCTGATGTTCGCTTCAGAGACAGGAGGAGCTGCGAGGAGCTGCAGAACCCATCTGATATGGAAATCGACTGTGCAGACGATGCTGAGGTGGGTGGGAGTAAGAACTACATTGAGAGCAGCGAGTTTGAAAGGGAGACAACCGAAAGTAGTCACCAAGGCAGTGCTGTTGGGCAGATGACGGTGGACGGTGAAACAAGTGGAAGTATGAGCAGTGTGAAAAATAAAAGGCAAGGTCCTTGTGCTCCTGAGGGAGAGGGAATAAGGAACAGGAAGGCTGAGTGTGAAGGCATGAAAACAGGTAATGAAAGAGATGAAGGTGATGGAAAGGAAGAGAGGGAGGAGGGAAGATGTGGGACAGGGAGTGGGAGTGGCAGTGATGGCAGGGCTACAGAGATGTACAGCTCAGATAGAGGAGTTGCTCAACAAATAAGTGTCGGCATTGCCACAGGAAATTGGGGTTGTGGTGCTTTTGGTGGGGACCTGGAGGTGAAGAGCATGCTGCAATGGATTGCTGCTTCCCAGGTATGACCTCTCACATCCTTGTTTGAAGTTGTTTCCCTTTGTTTTAATTTTTACAAGCTGTTGCTGCTGTTGTACTATGCAGCTCCACAGTTGTGGCATAGCGCCAGAAGGGGTGTAGCCTGATTGCTCGTCTCTCTGTCAAGCGTTATGTCTGGCCAGTCTGTCTGTCAGTCTCACCGTGTGGCTTTCCAACTGTCTGCCTGTTCATCCCCATGGTATAAACACCCCTAAGAGCCCTAACGTAATAAATCTGAAATCCACACCGTCTGTGGTTCTCCAGTCACGGCGCAGATTGTCATAGGAATGTGACAAATCTGTGATCCAGGCCGTTGCGTCCTCGTCACGCGAACCTGCAATCTTAAGATCGCATGTCGATCGGGGCCACCAGTCTGGTACTATTGGCACAACGGTCTAGATTAGAAGTAGAATCTGCCTTGAAACTGTTGATGCCTGGGTCCTACGACCACCGCCCGCTGTGCCAAGAAGAAGAATGGCTGCCCCAAAGAATGCACTCTAATTACTCGACGCACACATGGGCTCGCAGAGACGCACACACGCACTTATTCTTGTCTGGGAATTGGACCAACAGTCTGCTAGGGATGCATGGTTGGTGTGAGTGAAATCAAATACTTTTCTCAGGGGTATTGCTAACTCTCGGCGACGTGCTGAGTCCATCAGTAAAATGCATACTGCGCACACCATCAGGGTTCAGCCTCCAGAGAGTTGGTTTTGAAGGATGAAACAGTCTGACTCATTCATGCTTTTTTGTGGACTTGTGTACAGGGAACATGGCAGCACACATGCACACACATAGATGGACACACAACACACCAACATCCACACACACACACACACACACACTCATTCGCTTTTTCTCAACCGTTCATGCTATCACCGCTGGGAGAAAGAGAGTGAAGAGCGAGGTGCGGTGCATATCGGTGTTTTCTTGTTGGTAGTGCCTTCTATGTTTCGGTGCATTTATTTTTTGAGGTCCATGCAATGTAATTGTCAAGGATGTTGCCTTTTGTCCTTCATCGACGTATGCCCTAATGTTTGGGTCTGTGCCTGGTGCAAGGAACATGAGTATGGACGAAGCACAGAAATCCAGATTGCAAAATCACACTGAAGTCCAAGTAGTCAAAGCCAAAGCAGATAGCACATGGAACCGAGTAACCATCCAATTGAGAATGATACAGAAGAATCGTGAGTCAATGTCCAGGCCCAACAGGGCAACACCAACAGCATAACCCAAATGTAGCTCTCTCTTGTGAATGGCGCCAGGCGCCCTATCTACTCTACAGCCTATCCTACAACTACAGCAATGAAAAGCAACTAGACGACTTGACTACCAGCGAGTGATGATGTCAACACCAATGCCGATCTCCACCATCACCAGGTATGTGTCCTCTTCCCCACACTCTCCCTTGTTACCCACACAGCGCCCTTCACCTCCGAAGTACCACCTTCGCCCTCACCTCCCCTGCACTCTCATGCGGCCCGGCTATGGCCACCAGTGCTCTGCAAGCAGGCAGCGCCCTACCGCCTAGCGCTGCCCTGCTTCTTCTTAGCACAGCGCTGCCCTGCATTAGCGCAGCACACTTGCATCTGTGCAGCGTGCCCGCATATGCCAGCATTGGCCAAGATCCCCTCTGCCTCGCCCTGCTTGCCTATATGCCAGTGCAGCGTGTGGGCGGCCTCCCTTCAGCCTGTGACCGGGGCCCAGAGGCTGAAGCCAACTCGAAACAGTTGGGCCCCCGGGGCAATGCAGTTGCGCCTCCTTCATCAAGGCCTGCGGCCAGATTCAGACAGTGGGCCGATTTCCCTTTGGCAATTTTCGGCCTCTCTACCCAGCATGCATTGTCGGCCTCACGTTCAAGAGCCCAGGGCCTAACTAACTCAGAGGCCCTGGGCATTTCAGCATTTGCTGAAATCCGAGACTCGGTGCACTCCAACCAACTGGCGTGCTGCAACTGTATAGACCCCACTTCGTGAAATGTTGGCATAGAGGGCTCTTGTCGATTTGCAGGCCCGCCTTCACTTAGGGCGGGCACTAGGCTTGCTGGGGCCTTAGCCCAGAACATGTACATCATGGCAAGGCCCCGACTTGAGGGCTCAATCCTCACACTGGTATGTGGTTTTGCAGAGCAGGCTGGAGTTGTACGTTGAGTGGGCACTTGGCGCCTCCCTCCACCTTTTTTCTCTAGATTGAAAAAAATGTATATATATATCTGTGCAAGTGTGCCGCTTCCACGGCAGACAGGTGTGCGGGCACTTCCCGTTCAACCACACAAACGTGGGGAACCTTGCATTTTCTTTTACAGTGCCTGTTTATCATACTTGCGGCGCATAGGTGAGGTGCGCTGCGCGGTGCGCTGATCGCAGATGCGCAAAAAAAAGAAGAAGAAAAAAGAAAAAGAGGAAGCAACCGTGATGTGTGTACACACCTGGAGAGAGAGAGAGAGAGAGAGAGAGAGAGAGAGAGAGAGAGAGAGAGAGAGAGAGAGAGAGAGAGAGAGAGAGAGAGAGAGAGAGAGA
>BFEA01000573.1:109930-124944 GCA_003427395.1 Chara braunii
ATGTCCGGTGGGGTGAAAGGACACTTAAAAATCATCCCGTTATTTTTCGAGGGGCGGCTAGGACCCGACCAACGTCCTGGGCCGCCCCTTTTTTTTTTTTTTGATTTTTGCCCCAGGGGCCTCCATCCGGACATGGGACCGGACACCGGACACCGGACTGTCTGGAACCCGGTCCGGACGTCCGGGCGGTTACCATGCAATGAGTGAAAGAACCAACAACATAAAGAGCTCCCCTTTGACCTCCTACACCTTCCATCCTCCTCGGTATGGCATCTGGCCATGGCGACATATCCAAGCCTGGCTCAGATGTGTGCAGGACAATGCAAAAGCTTCCATGTCCTCTCCCACTTCAGCCACCAAGGCTACACTACCAGATGAAACCTCAACGCATCGGTACACCCTTCAGGGACCTTCTTGATGCAGCACCAACCTCAGAGGTGAAGATGCAAATCCACCACAGCCAAAGGTGACTCTCCTTTCCGGTTCCCACGTCGCTCCTCCTCCTTCTACCGCTACTACTACACAGCCTAGCTAGAACCTCCTCCATCACCGCCATAGTCTAGGTCTACTTCTACCTCCTCCAGACTACAACTCCATAGTCCATAGCCATGGAGGTCTTCACCATCACCCTCCAGCTCCACCTTCTCTTTCAAGGAGCTGGCAGGAGCATCATTGTAGACCGAAACCTACCCACAAGCCCTCAACCTAGACTATTCCCACCTATATTCAGACCCCGGACCATCATTAACTACAGGAAGGCTACTAACCTTTTCCAGCCCAGCCGATTTCTCTACCCGGTCCCTAACCAATTCTGCTTATGTCCTGGGGCGCTGAATTACCCCGCAACATATCATACCAGTAACTTTCAATCCTGCCTCTGTCTGTCTCTCTGTCACCTACGTTGTCCTTGTCGGAGAGCCTCGGACAGGGCCAACAGAGATAGCACATGGACCCAGACTTCGACTCGGTCAAGAACACGCCACATGCATGTTAGTGTTATGAACATGATTGTCCGTTGAAATTTATCAACGCTCACTCACAGGAACTCCCATACACGCCCATACATGCACAGAAGGAAGGGGAGAGGTAGTGGAGTGTCACACCGCCCAACGAAAGGAACGCAGCGGAAGACTCAGAGGAGCGAAGTGACAGAATACACAACCCAGTTAATTCTCTCCACACAAATCCCAACAATCATTCATAGAAGACAACCGAGTGATCACAGCCAGAAATCAATGAAGAGATGACAACTCAAACACAGCATTACCACTGCTTATCAATGAAGAGATGACAACTCAAACACAGCATTACCACTGCTTATTAAACTCAGAGCATCGTTTTCACTGAATAACCTCAGAACCCTGTTGCGCTACCCTCAGAGGGGTAGCGCCTCAACCCCACACACACCGAGCAGCTAAAAATAGCACCAGAACCCCAGGTAACACCCAGCGCCACCCTGACATCCAACTCAGTGGCCTGCGCCAAAATGAAACAGGCTCCCAGAGCCAATTGCCACCCAGATGATGAAGAAGAAGCTCAGCGCCAACAGTCCCTGATGAAGATGAAGTCCAGACGATGATATCCTCTGAGAAGATGCAGCTATGGCTGCATCGCCACTGGGACCCTACTCCTGAGGAGGGTCAGCAGTGCACCACGTGCTCCCACGCATCAGACCTCTGATAGCCCAGACCCCTTTGACTCCCCGAGAGTCAGAGCGGACAGCATTGACCCCAGTCTGGTCAGCGCTCCGTAGGTCTGGCTATGTCCGCCGTCTCCACCACCGGAATCAGCAACCACGACCTGATACCGTGTGCGCAGCAACTTCCACCACGAAGTGTCAACCGCCAAGACACGACCTAGACCAGACTGACTGACCGACCGGTGCCGTTTCTGTTTCGGCCTCTAGGGCCTCTCCCTACCCGGTTATAGGCTATAGGACTGTCTATCAGCGTAGGCCCATTGGGTGTTGCATACCGTATAGGTGCAGACCAGAACAAGAACTGACCTTTCAATACAAGGTATAAGATAGCACAGTGGAAGACTTAGATACCAATGATCCGAACAATCAATATTGTAATGCAGCCCCGAACATACATCATCATCATCATGGTCTGTAGTAGTCCGCTGATACTGAGAAGCAGGTGGTGAGAGGGGAAGAAGAGATGGTGGACTGAGAAGAAGAGGAAGAAGAACTCTCTCTCTCTCTCTCTCTCTAGTACTAACCTGTGAAGTTGGCGCCTTGATGCAGGTACCTCGAAGATGGAGCTGGAGCGATGGCGCCACAGGTACGTACCACTGGCCTCCGCCAGTGTCTCTCCCCACTCTACTACCTACCACCTACAGCGCCCAGCGCTGAAGACTACTGCTATATGCCGCAGGGAGGCAGGGGCTGCAGCTGCAGCTCCTGCTCGAGCTGGCGTGGGAACAGGCCAGAAATAGCCTGTTCCGAAACCCAGTTTTCGTGCCTGAATCTTAGGGCAGGTCGAAACAAATGAGGGCCTAAAAATAGCCCAGGGCCTAAGAATAGCCCTCCGTTTCAGGCTGGAAAAACTCTGGGTCTGAAAGACCCAGAAATAGGCTGAAACGGAGTAGGGCCTGCAGGCCCTCGTTTTTCAGTTTTCAGGCTGAAACGACTGGGGCCTGTAGCTCCTAAGTTTTAGGCTTTAAGGCTGAATGTCCGGGATGGGTCCTACAGGGCCCGTGTGGCTACGCAGTCTGCCACATTGGGCCTGTCTGTCCTAGGGGTGGCCCGGGTCTGCTATTCGCAGTTAGGGTAACTGTAGGAAATTCGAGTTAGTACTGGGCCCATATCTCCTATATTTACAAATATGTCCCTCACGAATTTTCCTTACAGGTAGGTCTCTCAGTTAGCCCTCAGCCAAGCAAAATTACGAATCTGTCCCTACCTATGGTACAGCCTCGTCTAAGAGAGGCTACAGGCAACCTGGAACCAGCACGTCATTGCATTAGTGGTCGGTCAGACACACAATTAGAAAACACAGCAAATCACAGTTTTCTCAGGAATGGCAGGAATCTCAGACAGTGATTTTTGCGGGCCATTGCACCTTTGCTTCTTCTTGTTGGGAGGGTGCCTCAGAGGTCTCACTTGTCATTTTTTGTTCACGCACACCTCACCTTACTGGGCTGTGTTCTTCCATAGTTGCACCACCTGAAATCCGAAAATAATGTTAGATGTCTGGAAATTCTGTACCCATATGCGACTCACCCAGCACCTCTGAGAACCGCTCACCCATACCTACCGATACCTGCAATGCTGTACCTGCATCCGTGAACCCGTACCGATGCCTATTGCCTGTGACAGTTTCCCATGTACCCGCAACTGCACCATGAGCTTTTCATGCCCCCATGAGCACTTCCCATGCCCTCACGACCATGTTCCATTGACCCACACCCACCCATGATTAACTGTACAGTGAACATCAGAAGTTTGAAATATGGGGGTAGATGAAGCACCTGCCAGGTTTCCTCCATGGCCAATTATCCCTATGTGGCCACTTGATGCGCTGCAAGGATTTGGGGCATCGAGACCTCAAGGAAAGGCCCTGTGGTACCCTCCTTTTTTCTGAATTGAAGCTCACTACCCATAAAAAGGTAAACATACACTCAAATCATAACCATGGTGGGGGATCAGATCAGGGCGGGAGTGGGGGCCGGGGGGGCAGACTGCTTTGGCTGGGGTTTGCAGGACCTGAGCCAAACCCTTGCCTGCTTGTCACTTGCACCTGCCTTATCATACAGTAGTAACAGTACCAAGCCAGAGATGTACCCGTCCATATCTCTTTTTTTTTCCTTTTTTTTTTTTCAACACACACACAAAGGCCCTGTTTATTCTGGGGGGCGACAGTCCGATTGCTTATCACCGGCAAGCATGAAATCGAGTTCAAAGAAGCACAAGAAGAAAGGCAGGTGGTACAGTTCAGCCTTCTGCTCCTGCGGCACTAGATGCTATGCAGGGGGGACTGGGGATACCCGTCCTATCTATCTGATACGGTTTGGTGCAAGTGGGTACGGCAGGGTGCTGGTGGTTATGGCTACGGTCTGGAAGACCCTTCTTTTAAAACAGCAGAGTTGCTTCTCATCTTGGCTTGGTGCGTGCAGACACCGACAATCAGCCATGCGGTTGTGCATGCTTTTGTCGACTTCAATCGGTGGGAAGACCTTCGAAAGACGATCGAGAATGAGGTAACTCATCTCATGCACGACTTTGTCGCTCTTAGAGAAGCCAATTTCAGCATTTGACATGGCAATACCACACATTACGTTGGAAGAATGATCTACATATCTTCGTATGGGAGGATCCCACTCAGTTGTGTGCGTACCAATGCTGCTCAACTACATAAAACTGCTGGAGCCTCGTCCTCAGTTCTGGCGGGATCTTGGGCTGAGGGTGACGGAAGTGAGGAGGAAGGCCTTCAAGAGGCCAAGGAAGTCGAAGTCAGGGAGGAGAAGATTGATCGGCGGAGGAGACAGAAGAGCTAGGAGGTGAGGGGAGTGGAGTGGAGAAGAAAAAGAGAAACAGAAAGGCAGGACAAGGCTTGACAGTTTGTCAGGGAGCGATCTGTGGGAGAGTTGGCAAAGGATCCAGAGACAGTAGAGGTGCACCGTGAAGGAGCTGCAAGGAGATCGGGGCAAACAGCCAGTCACGAGAGCATGGCTAGGAGAGCATAATGCTTCCTATCCAGACTTTTCATCTGAGTATGGCAGACCATCCATCTCAACTGGCTCCTCACGGAGACAGTGCAGGGATAGCTGATCGACCAGAGCCTGTCGTCCGAAGACAATCTTCATGCTTGCCGGGTGTCCAACCACCCCCCTGATCCACTCAGTTTTTCGTAGCTTTTGGTCTGCACCTTGAAGTCTTTGACAATTGGAAGGCCTGCTGATTGCTTTGTCAGGTTTCTCCTCCTCCAGGAGCAACTTTTTTGCTCCACATCTCTTTTCCTGGGGTTCAGGAGGCTGAAAACGAAGATCATTTCGGTTTCTTTATGATAATTTCTGCCCGCTTCCATCTTCACTGCTTGTTATCAGCGAGACATAAGCATCACCTTGTATAGTCACTTTTCCTCCTTCCTTCATTATCTCTAGGGGCATAGATATCGTATTTCCCACTGTTCTCTGTCCTTTCATTTCACCCATCCCTCCAAATCAACCGATGAGCTTGAGTACTTCTTACCCTGTATCCCTGAACCCCTTCCTGAACTCTTGGCTATCTCTGGCCGTTTTCCATGCCTCATCTTTGTAATTCACAATTTCACACATGTTTCCCATGCTCGCTTTCCTATGTTGCATACCTTCTTTCCACGTCCCTTTTTTCCACACTTCTTTCCCTCTGGCTTGCACGTGTTTCTTTCCTTGCTCGTTTGTTTTTCCTTCGAATTTATGAGCGGAGCTGGCAGAGTCCACCACGCCGAGGTCCAAGCATGCGTTTTTATGAGTCCTTCCTATCCCTATTCTTCTTGCCCCTGCCTGTCTGCTTGCAAATCATCTTTCCCGATGACCCCCTTTTCCCTCCTCCTGCGATTCTATAAATTCGCCGGATTGCAATCCCTTTGGTCTCTCTCATTTTTCAATATGCCGATAGGTTGGTTGGCATGTTCAGTGGAGTTTATAGTTCCAAATAGGCCCAGTTCCATATAGGCCCAGTTCCAAATAGGCCCAGTTCCAAATAGGCCCAGTGAAAAAGCTAAATGCATCAGCGGGATGACCGGATCGCTGCAACAGACTGCAGGAGCCTGAACGTGCCTGAAGACGAGCTGATGGTTCAAGCAGGTGACAAAACAATGTAAGGCGAAAGGCACATAGTGACGGACTGCTTGCGCGCGCTGCGTGGTTAAGTCGGAGCTGTATTGGGTCTTGATTTTCAAGAACAGTTGTACCTTGGTGACTACCTTGGAGGATGATGAGTTAAGCACTTTTGAAGTTGTGAAACTATTTTCTTTCTCGGAATGATTCGGCCTGTGTTGTTTCCTCTTTAGTCTGGATGGTTTTCTCTCGGTTGCTGCCGTTGACTTCGAATCGTCTCTTTGTTGTAGTACTTGTAATTGATGGAGATGGGATTGTCGAATGTCAATGACCCCGTCGGAATGAGTTTAACATGGATGCTGATCCTCTTCTCTTGTTTAATTTGCATGAGGAAGGGTATGTAATCGTTTAGCATCAGCGTGATCATCGGTTACCTTTCTCGTACATGTGATCCTCTAATCTGTTTTAAAGAATGTATGATTTTTTTTCTTCCCTTTTTGGTCAGTC
Source organism: Chara braunii (assembly GCA_003427395.1). Classification (NCBI taxonomy): domain Eukaryota; kingdom Viridiplantae; phylum Streptophyta; class Charophyceae; order Charales; family Characeae; genus Chara; species Chara braunii. The sequence continues at coordinate 116,201 of BFEA01000573.1, forward strand.
ATGTGGATCCAATGCTGGATCCAGAATTTGATGCATCAATCCCTTGGAATCTACCCCAGTTTCTGTCTGTTGATGTGTGATTTAATGCATGTGAGTGGGATGTACCAGCAGTACCAGGAACTGCTCAACCACTTATCGTCCCGAGTGAGGACTGTTGCGCTGAATATGTTAAGTTTTTCTGATAGTTCAAACTTCAAACTTCAAATGACTTTTCCTCTCTACTTTCTCTTCCTGCCTTTTGATAAGCTCACAGTCATCCCCTGGCCATCCGTAGCAAAAATGTGGGCTCAGGCCTGGCCTTGTGATTTTTGTCAACAAGAGCCTTACTACGTGAGCGACGGACTTCTCCTCTGTCGCCAATGGGATCAGCACAAGGAGAAACAATGCGTCCGAGAACAGAGCTCTTCCTCATATCCTGAATTTTGCTCAACGAGTGAAGAACATGAGTCATTGCCTCACACCGAGATGCTCGGTTTGTTCCTGTCCCCGTTGGCGCAAGAGGGTCACAGTTCGCCTGTGGGACAGTCATCACGCCCGTTGCCCAGTGTAGCTGTCTGTTTTGCCAGAAGATTGCATGGCCTTTTTCTTTTCTTCGTCCATTTTTCTGATAATCAGTCTTTGTTTGATTTTGTCCACGATTGCCCCTAGGGCATATGTTTAATACGGAATTGATACACAGAATCTCAACCCATTTCCGTAAAATCCTTGGGGGATACATGTGAGTGTTTGTTTGATTTTGTCCACACTCCTTCAAACCCCTCCGGGAAAGGTTAGATATGGTATGCACGCATTTCCACAAGGGCATCCTTGGGGGCCCGACATTAGGATAGGGTGTGCTGGTTCTGGTTTGTGGGGTTACTCGTTTTTTGGGGGACTGTCTGCATTTTTCGCAGTTCCTTTTTGGCTGCTCTCAGGTCTGGTGTCTGTTTCGAGTCAGGATGTCCAAGGGGTCTGAGTCCAGGCCTTGTTCACAGTCTGGACGCGTCGTTTCAGTCCTAGGTCCAGACTGGTAGGACCCGTACATATCTGTTTCATATTTTGGGCCGATTCACGGCCAGCAGCCACATCCGAGTCCAGGCCGCGCCAGTAGGTTCTTCAGCTGTAGGCTCACATTCAGGCCACGTTTTGGCCTACAGGCTGGACCTGTTTTCATACAGATCGAATGGCCCTGGATTCAGGCGCGCCAGAGGGACTTGCTGACCCAGCGGGCCAGCGCTATATATAGCTGGGTCCAGCCTCAGTTCGATAGGCAGTATGCAGAGGTTGAGGTCGACGCGCTGGTTCAGAGGGTTGCTTCAGTTCGAGGAGTTTGAGTAGTGATAGGAGGTTAGGAGCTGGAGGCCAGATTGGAGGACTTACCTGTCGACTTACCTGGCGCCATAGCTCCTGTTCGTCTTCAGCTTCGTCCACCTGCAGACACAGCTCCAAGGCGACACCTTTATTCTGGTCAGTATCTGGTTCCACACGGGGGATACATCGAGAGGTCCTCTTCTTCGTCTTCTTCTTCGTCTTCTTCTTCGTCTTCTTCTTCGTCTTCTTCTTTGTCTTCTTCTCCCCCTCTTCCTCCACACTTCCTCTTCTTCTCCCTCCCTCTGCTGCTGCTTCTTGTACGAGAGAGAGAGAGAGAGAGAGAGAGAGAGAGAGAGAGAGAGAGAGAGAGAGAGAGAGAGAGAGAGAGAGAGAGAGAGAGAGAGAGAGAGNAAGAGAGAGAGAGAGAGAGAGAGAGAGAGAGAGAGAGAGAGAGAGAGAGAGAGAGAGAGAAGAGTTGAGGCTTCGTGACATTGGGCGATTGCCCCGACTTGGACATTGTATCTGGATGACGACATTCAGGTCGGCTACACTATGTGCATGACCTATCTACGCAGCCACCACAATCCACGTGCTATCTCCTGGCTGGTTACTGTGTTGTAGTACTGATGATACACTCACAGCCACACTGTATCGAACCAATGATCTCGCCCATGACAGATGGATGCCTTTACCACTGCAACCATGACATGATGTTCAAAACTGAAGCCATGCTGGTCCTGACACTTAGCTCACCCCTGCGTTATTGCAGTACTCAACACAATATATTGACAACCCATCAGGCCTTCCATAGGCGCAGTCACACTGTCTGCATGACCTATCTGGCAGCCACCACAATCCAGGTGGTCGGCCACCACACTTCAGTTCTGATGAGATACAGTACATTGCCAGTATTCATTTCCTGCCTCACAGACTTGAACCGGTGATCTCAGCCATAACCGCCAGATGCCTTTACCACTGCAATCATAACTCAGTGTCCAAAACTGAAGCTATACCGGTCCTGACATTCAGCCCACCCCTAAACGGTTTGAGTACTTTGTACTCGGTTGCCACACGGACACCCAGGAGACCGTTCATAGGCAAGGCCACTTTATCTTCATGACCTATCCATGCGGCCACCACAATCCAGGTGCAATGTCCTGGCTGATTACTGTGTTACAGTACTAATGAGGAGGTTAGGGCAAGGTGGGTATGGTTGCATTTAGTTAAGTAGGAAGGGAGTGGTAGCTTTGTAAGGTGTATTGCATAAGTACTGGTCTCGGTAATGTTCGGGTGGGCTCCATGGCGAAATACCGCAATGGTGTCATAGACATGCGAGCAGCACTTTGACATGGGTCAGGAAGCTGCAAGAGACATTGGGCAAAAAAAAAGAAAAAAAAAAGATGCGGGCAGCAACTTGACATGAGTCAGGCAGCTGCAAGAGACAAGAAAAGCTTCTATCCAGGGCACATTGTGCACTGCACATAGAAACGGCATCAGGTTTCGTTTTGCACCATTTTCTGCTTTCTGTTCTGCTTCAACTCGTGTTGTGTTGTGTGTGCCATGCTGTTTTGTGTTGCATTGTGTTATCTGTTTTTGTTGTATTTTGTTTTATGTTGTTCTGTTGTGTTATCATTTGTTATGGTGCAATGCATTGCGTTGTGTTGTGTCGTGTCGGGTTGGGTTGGGTTGGGTTGGGTTGGGTTGGGTTGGGTTGGGTTAGGTTAGGTTGCATTGTGTTGGGTGGCATTGGGCAGGGTTGTATGAGCTGGGTGGGTTTGCATCAGGTTGTGTTGGGTTGCGTTGGGTTGTCCTGGCTTGGGTCGGGTTGGGTTGTCGGTTGGGTTGCATTGCACTGTGTTGTGTTAGGTTTGTTGCATTGCACGGGGCCGGGCTGGGTTGGGTTGTGTTGCGTCGGGTTGGGTTGGGTGGGTTGGCTTGCGCTGGGTTGGGTTGTGTACGTTTCGGTTGCGTTGTGGTGTGGTGTGGTGTGGTGCGGTGCGGTGCGGTGCGGTGCGGTGTGGTGTGGTGTGGTATGGTGAGGTGAGTTGTGGTGCGGTGAGTTGTGCTGTGTTATGTTGTGTTGCGTTGCATTGCGCGGAGTTGCTCTGGGTTGGGTCGGATTGGGTCGGGTTGCATTGCCTTGCATACTGAAGAGTTGCTTTCCTGATCAAACCACACCCTACTGAACTGGGATGTGTTGTTAGTCCATAGCAGCCAGCAGCTGGAGGGGCTGTTAGGGGAAGGAGGACAATGGTCTAGACCTAGATTGCTCGCTCTAGCCAAGTGTTTTGGAGCTTCCTTGCATCTGATTTGTCAATGCATGATATCCTTCTGTTCTTGGTCGGAACAGCCAACACATTCGTCAGAGATGTTGGGGTCCTCGTCTTCCCTTCTTGTGCGAAGCCAATAGCTGACTGGTAGAGCAACATTAGTGACCAGGCCAGCCTGTGTTTTACATATTATTTTTCTTTGTTAACAGGAGAATCATTCTGGTAATGTAAAACAAGGACCCTTAACCGCTAAAGGCGATCCTAACTGCAACAAAGTTGCCCCAAGAAAATCTGGGAACACCTTCGAGTTTTGCTTTTCTCTGTGTGCCACCATGAATTGGGGCCATCAGCGTCTCTGTTGTACATTTTCCAACCTGCCGCGTGCTTGGAATCTTATGGGGACTTCTGATTTTGTTTGGTCTTATGGATTTCCAGGATTTGTATTTTCTCCATGGGATTTTTGTGATTCGCTTGCATTCCTCTCCTAACACCTTCGACCATCTTCTTCTTTTTTTTTTCTTTTTTTTTTTTTTTTTTTGACAAAAACATCTGCGGGCTGCCTATTATTGGGGGTGATAAGAGCATCCTCCAATAATAAGCTCCCTGTTATAGATGGCTCCAATCTTATTGGTGGGGAGCTGCACCAGCTGGAAACCGGGTCCAGCATCCCAATTACAAAGACAGAGCAAGCTGTAAGCTGTAGATGGCGGACAGCATTGATTGCCCTCAGACTAGGGGATTGACTGCCCATCATCTTCTTCGTATTGTTGGCGCTGGGTCTTTCGATTGTTGTAGTAGTCTGTAACCTAGCTTGACCGAGTAGTCCATAACAGAAATATTTTTTCTGTTAGTATCCTCCCCCCCCTGGTTGTCATGCTCATTCTTTTGGGTCATAGCTCCTCTAGCATAGTGTTTGGTTGAAGTATTCTTTGTGGTTTCAACTTTCAAGCCCATTACTCTGAGTTTGTGTAGGAGAAGGAAAGAGCTCATTGTTTCTTCTTGTGAATCCAGATTATCAGTCATAGTCATCTCAGTATCTTTTTGTCACCGCTTTCTTCTCTTAATCCCTCCTCCTCCGCTGCCTTTGCCGCCACGTCCTCCTCGACTCCTTTCCTCGGTGAAGAGCAAGTGGCAAGCCATAAAGTGGTACAACAACTTGGGGGTAGTAGGTGTTGTCGCACCCTGTACATCTGCATTATAAGGGCCATGATCGCCTGTAGCGGCAACAGGCTCCTCGATTCCTATCCCTGATAGGCACATTAGAAACAAAGTAGTCCTTTTTTGTCTGATAGGTATGTAAATAGACAAAGAACGCAAACTTTCACTTCATGCCCCTTTGTGCCAAATTGATGCAACACTCATTTTCTAGTACCGCACACACGCCCCTGGATGCATTACCGCTTTTCTGTCATAGAACCCCTTTCCTCAGACCGCTTTTCTAGTGCCAAATTGATGCAACGCAGGCTTTCCTATTCATATTGGCACTCGAATCCATCACCTTATGCTATTCAGTCACAAGCCTGACTGTAGCTAGTTTCGGAAAATGCTTGATGTGTTGCATTGGATGTTATCACCAAGGGATTCAGAAATTCAGATTGATGAGAGGGGGTTCATGCAGCTCTGTGTCTCTAGTGCGTACTACAGCAGAGCACCCTCCAGCTTGAGCTCATCAGTCTGAATGTAGTTCATCATATGCAATAAATATCGCTCATCGATTGCTGTGGCTTACCGAAAGTAACCAATGGTTGGTCCAGGGCTCTTTGCGCATGTGGTCCTTTTCCTGTGTTTGCTCAGTTATTTGCATAGTCAATTGCCAACCATCTGAATTCTGATTACCAAGGGTGGGTAATTGCATAAGTGGTTGGCCTTCAAGAGAAGATAACTCTCTTGCAGATCAGAAAATCACAGCGAACAAAAGGCAAGGAAAATGGTTCAGGAGCAAACCTGTATGGAAAACAACCAACCCATGTGGCTGAGTGGTACACCCATGTAACTGTTGACAAACAGACGTGAGTTCGAACCCTGATGTAATCAGATGAGTAGAATAACTTGGAACTACCTCGAACCAAACATTTTGATTATACGATACCTCAATTCCCTCACCTTTAGGGGAAAGAAGTAAAGGCTTCATGGAAAACAGTTGCTAGGTGAATGGCCGGTAGCTCAGTGGGTGGAGCACCGTTTGGAAATGCGCATTGTGGTATAAGGTTGCGGGTTCAAAACTCCACAGCCTTGCGCATGGACCCCGGCGGGCGTCGACTAACGCACGACCATTCACACACTCCCTTTGGGCTGACACATGGTAATTATTACAGACACTGCCTGCACACCACCCAAGGGGTTTCGTCCATGGTTGTAGTATGCTGGTAGCGGGCCTTGGGGGAGGGCTGTTTGAGCGGTTGGCCTTGGGGTGGTCCGACGAGAGTGCGTACGTGTGTGGGGGCATCTCTGGGTCGTGTCCCGTGTACTCTTAGGTCTTGATTAGGTTAGATAGGAATTTGTGTAGAGATTGTGGGCCTGTCTGTGTGCGCCGCCTCGTTCGTATGCACTGCTCTGTGGGTGTGTCATGGGTGTGTCTGGCTCCCATAGTAGTTTCCCTGCCTCATGGTACACCCATGAGAGTCCATACTTACATTATACAATCCTGGTTCCGGTCCGGCTCCGCTCTCTACACCCCCCTTGAGTAGTGGTAAGGGTTGGGTGTCAGGCATATACGATTCCCAAGGGAGGGCCTCATGTGTATGTTACGATGCTTGCGGCTGGGCTTCATCCGGGCTGGTACCTGTCTGCGTTCCCATTGAGGGGGGTCGATTAGGGCGTGAATCTGGGGAAGGGTCTCTGGGTAGGGGTTTCATCTTAGGCAGGGGAGGGTGGGTTGTCACATTGATAGTAGAAGGGTGGTACAGGTGGGGAGTAGCTGTGACCCCTCCTGTGTCCGGGTCGTCCTCGAGAATTCGGGGTGTCCCTATGGTAGCGCCCGGGGGGGACTCGTCTGAGACCCTCGGAAGGCGCGGGTTGGTGTAGGTCTAGGTCTACAGACAGGTCTGGGTCGCACCGCTGTAGGGCTCGACTTGCGATCTGATTAGGACAAGAAAAAAGTTCATGAATGATATCCCCTGGAGGAGACTGTCCTTGGGGCTGTCACAAACCATCTGATCTCCCCACTGGTCGAGTACAGTGACAGGCGCCTCCCGAGGCCTAACATCCAGCCTCTACTACGATCTGGACTCCACATATATATAAAAAAAGGAAAACAGTTGCCAGAAAGGAAAAATATTATAGCTCCTTGGAGTGTATGCAAACTTTGCAAGGCTTTACATCAACCGTGAAATTGCGTGAATGCCATGCATTCATGTGCAAGGCTTGGCTCGCCGCTTGAGGCCCATATCCATGTAGAACATGAGAAACAGGGGGGTGAATTACTGATTAGGCCCTGGCAGAAAGATCTGAGTCATATTGTTGATGTCAAAATCCTATCGGTTCTGGAGTTTTCACAGGCTCTGAAAAGTTGCTTTTTACCAGCCGCACCGAAATGTGTGCAGCTTTTCTTTTTTTTTGAAAAGGAGTAGCCCCTAATGTTATTGAATTATTCTGTCATGATCTGTGTGCGAATAGCTACAAATGTGAGCAGGCTTTAAGTGACGTAAGTGAAAAAAAGGGGTCTGAAAAAGGTAGTTACACTGAACTTTTGTACATGCTTGTGCACAACATCGAAGGGGGTTAGGGGAGGATGAGCGGGAACAGGTTGGGGTGATTTAAAAAAAAAAAAAAAAAACTCCAGAGAGTCAGAGAAGAAAGTATGCAAAAAATCCATTCACCTGAACGCTGCAAGTTTTTTGGCCATGCCAAGGGGGATCCTAGATGTTTGACACAAGGAGGAAGGGAGAGGGGGTGGGTGAGGCATTGATGAGGAGGCAAATTTGGAGTTTTGTTTTTTTTTCCTATGGGTTTTGGTGAAATCCTAAACCATAATGAGCTGAGCGTGGGGGTATTTTACTATTTTTCGTGTGCTGAATTGGTAAGCTAATTTTTTGGACCAGTGTCGGTGAACAAGGGTGGCATTGCCAAAAATGGAATCCAGCCCTGTAGGGCCTGTACCTAGTTGTTTGGAAAAAGAGAGAAGGTTGAAAAAGTCAGAAAAAGTTGAAAAACAGTTCAAGAATACAGTAAGTATTGTGGCGAGCAACATTGCAGGATAATTGCCTCTCTCTTTTCTCAAATTGAGAAGTACGAAAGAAAACGCAAATTAGCAAACCCAAGAAAGGGTCAGCGTGTTTGGTCAGTTACTCAGGGTTGCTCTGTGTGTGGTGCATATGGGTGATTGCTGACATGGTAGGGCGTTGACAGCTTTCAGCCTCAATACACAGCTTGCAGGGTTGGGATGTGAGGGCTGAAGGATGTGACATTGCAGGGATGGGATGTGAGGGCTGAGGGAGAGAGTTGTGGCGACAGGGAGAGGGGGATGGTTAACAGGGAGCGCAGCTGGCTTGATGACGGTCTTACGTGAGAGAGAGGGAATGCTCACAATCATTCTAGTGTACACCTTTGCACATATTGTGTATACCAGCCCATCCAAGGCTAAATACGTGTGAGGGACCGATAGCGAAGAAGTACTGCAGGGAAGGATGAAAATAACTTTGAAAAGAGAGTGAAAGAGTGCTTGAAATTCCCGAGCGAGAAGCGGATGGAGGGAAGTCGTGCATTCCCGTCTGGGCAGGGGTGGACGGTGACTGTGTTGTCGCAGTAGAGTTCCTGACACATGCAATAATTTTAGGGGCTTCAACTTTCATACATAATCTTTGGTTGAATTCAGACTGTGTACACCTGCCGTCTGGCTTCAACTCATGATTGTTGACATCAGTTGAATTCCTGAAGCATGCAATAATGTAGCGGCTTCCGGACCGCTTCCCCTTATATTTTGGGGGAAAGAGGGGGGGAGGGGAGGGAAGGAGAAGTTTCACACTGTGCACAGCACAAAGTTGTTTTGGAACTTGTGGGGCGTTTCACTTTTGGGGCGTTTGCTGCTGACTTTGCAAACAGGGGGGGGTGGGGGGAGGAAGGAGACGTCTCACACACAGTGCACAGCACAAAAGTTGTTTTGGAACTTGTTGGGCGTTTTCACTTTTGGGGCGCTTGCTGCGGACTTTACAAATGGTCTTAGATCGGAAAATGTTTTCACTTTTC
>BFEA01000573.1:129309-148439 GCA_003427395.1 Chara braunii
CCTCTATCCTACCGCTACTTGGACTGGTACCGGCCTACTTGAGTGGTACAATCATGGCCACACATGTTGCCACACATGTGGCCACATTGGAAGAAATATTGATTAAACAATGTAAGCAGGTTTTTTTGCTACTCCCGGGTTGGATATGATTGCACAATCATGCATGGATGTTGTGAAAGGTGCGGTTCCCACTGCTTACACACATCGCCTAGGCAAAGATGTCATTGGATACGTGGACTGGCTCTCCCTCATGCAGGATGTAGTCAGCCTCGAGGCACAAGACCTCGTTTCCACAGCAGGCAACAAGAAGCCTATAGGCGGCAAGCGGTTTAGAGGCAGCAACCGCTTTGTTGTGCATGACCTGCTGGAGACTGATGAGGAGGCCTATGCAGATGACCCCACTCTTGATGACGATCAAGAATAGGACTCTGATACAGCCTGTTCATCTTCAACCCATGAATCTGATATTAACGATGACGAAGAGAAACTTAATGCCTTTAGAAAGTCTGCCAATGTGAAGGGACCAAACCTGAATTCAGGGAAGAACTATGTCCCACTCCCCGAAGGAGTCAAGATCCCAGCCAAACCGGGGGATGCTACAACCAGACCTTGGTTAAACCTTTGGATCAGTGAAAGTGACTGGAAGGCTAAGATCAAGAAGGGAATTTGTCTGCAATGTCGGAAACCCAATCATAAAGTTCAAGTTGTTATAGGCTGCAGGGAAACCCGAATCGGGCGTAGAAATGGCATCAACACCTTCTACAGTAAGGGAGATTGAACCTGATGCAGATCAACAGTCCTCTCTTGAAGCCCCATCATCTGCTGATTCCAAGACTGACACATGTAATGTTCTCTATGTCGAGCCTTCGAAGGAGTCTGAGATGGTCAACGTCCACTATCACCTAGAGCACTGGGCCGAGATGAAACAACGGCGTGCTCAAAGGGGAGAGGAGTTGATCTTCATCAAGCTTCTTATTAACCACCATACCTCTGTGTTTTTCGACGTGGTGCTACTACTAACTTCATGTCTACACACGGGGTACGCAAGGTGGGCTTGGGAATGAAGCAAGTGGAGTTGCAGGCTCCTTGCACGACCCAAGTAGGCAACAAAGAAGTTGTCTCCTCTACGCAGGCAGGCAAAGGTGTGCGCACTACCTTTGACAAAGTGAAGACAAGCACACATACACTTAACTTCTATGCATTGGATAAATGTTCTTTCGACGAAGTTCTTGGATCGGGCTAGCTACGGTCCCAATGCAAATGGACTGAGTGGAAGGCTGATCTCTTTGTGGTGCATGATGCTTTGGGAAATGAAAGCACAGTATTACTAGACAAGAAGAGCGAATCCCACGTGACTTGTCTCAATGCAATGAAGTTCTGCAAAAAATGGCGCAAGCACAAGGAGGAAGAACAATTGTATGTTGCTTTTGTTCGTCCGACTCATTTGCCTTTTACTTTTGCAGCTAGTACAAATCCTACGTTGCCTAATGTGTGTACTTCTAGTATTTCTACTTCTCCACATACTTCTATTCCAAATCAATGGTTATTATTGACGATTTTTGCACCGAAACTGTCATATTCTAGTGAATTTTTGTTTTTTTTCTTGTTTTTCTTTTTGTGTGACATATATGTGCTTTAGGGTACGTCATATGTCCAGTTTTTACATGTTTGGATCAATAATAAAAAAGTTGGCATTTCGTTGAATTCGTTGGACGCTTCATTTTAACTCGGACAATGTTTTTTTGTTTTCTTTTTTGTGATCTTTGGCCTGTTTTTTTTTTTGATGTTTGCACTATGGGCCCATATCGTTTGTCTTTGAAAATTTCAATGAATTTCGCACCTGCTACGATCCTGGTCCTTCCCAAAGTGCAAATTCACAAAAAAAAGACAATGCCACCCAATTGCGAAAGAAATGAATGCACTTGCAAAGAGATAGAGACCAAAGAAGAGAGAAAGAAGAAGAAGAAGAAGAAGAAGAAGAAGAAGAAGAAGTAGATGTACACCAGCAAGACCAATTACAAATCCCCCTTCTCTCTCCACCTTCCTCCTCCTCCTCAACTTCTCCAATCTTATTCTTCTTCCCACTAATAACAATAACAATGAGTGGCTAAACCAGAATCAATATTCGAAATTCCCTCTTACTGCTGACTCAACAACAACAACAACAAGTCCACCATAGTTATGGCTTCCCTCCTTCTTCCTCCTCTCACATGCCTAGGGTATGCCGAACTACCGAGGGCCCTGCCCTCCTGTCCAAAGGACAACCCAAAGCAGCTATGTCGCTGCTGACTAAGCCGCCATGCCTGACTCTGCCTCGAGCTTCCTTGGTGCGGCACTACCCCAACTGGGGCCTTCCAGATGCAGCGCCCAACAAGGTGATGAAGATGGTGTCCACCATAGTCAGGTAGGTGCCTCACCACTCTCCTCCTTCGCCCCCTTCGTCCTCCTCCTCAGGCTGGGCTGCTCGCCATAGCCAGGCTGAGCGCCCAGCTGCCCTTCACCTCCATTCAGCGCTGTACCAGTCCAGCGCTTCGCTCAACAGCATGTCGCCAATCCTTTCACACGGCAAATGAGGAGGAGCTACTTGTTCCTCCGGAAGATATAGCGGCCTACTGGCCTCTTGGGCGGTGGCTTCCTAGGCCGAGCGACCTCCCAGCAACCGGTACCTCCTCCCTTTCGGAGGGAAACATCTATCATCCCGGCCTACCTCTATCCTACCGCTACTGGGCCTCTAAAAATGCCAACTTTTTGTCTTCTTCTGCTCGGCCTCCAGTAGCGGTAGGAAGACCGGTACCTCCTCCCTTCCACACCGCAAATGAGGAGCTACTTGTTCCTCCGGAAGATATAGCGGCCTACTGGCCTCTTGGGCGGTGACTTCCTAGGCTGAGCGGCCTCCCAGCAACCGGTACCTCCTCCCTTTCGGAGGGAAACATCTATCGTCCGGACAGGCCCTAGACCCGGGCTACTTGGACTGGTACCGGCCTACCTCACTCCTACCACTACTTGAGTGGTACCGGCCTACTTGCTACTTGAGTGTTTTTCCCCGCCGCAGCCCTCAAAGTCACGGCCACAAGTAAGTACCGGCCTTGCGGGGCCTTTCAACCAACAAGTACCCTTGCGAGTCACGCACACACTCAACCGACAAGCACTCAGTCAGGCATGCAAACCAGCAGGTAGCACGTCACGCACACACACACAAACTTGGAAACCACAGCAGAATGCGGGAATCTCAGCAAGGCATTCATTCCAGCGGCAAATCCCAGAAATCAGCAATGTTCTCAGTTTGTGTTTTTGGCGAGTCATTACACTACCCCCCTCTCAAGAGCGAGGTCCCTTCAAGCGAGTAACTCATTCAGAGTCGGCACAAAATGCATCGTAGGCGTAGATCAGAAAGAGAGATTTAGTAAGACCGTGAGGAGTGAGTTTTGCAGAAAACTTAGCAGTCTGTCCATCAGCGATATGTCGTTCATAAGCGTTAACAACTTGTGGAACATTCTTTAGCAACTCTTTGCGGTCGATCCAGAAAAAATTGTTCAACAGGTGATAGAGGAAGTGAACTTTGTACTATCTGTTCCTTCCTCTTCCTTCATGGGAAACAATTTTGTCTATCTCATGGCCGTCGTCGATAGGACGAGGTATCATAGGATCTTGGAAGGGAAAAGTCTTGTCATCGATGTGTGGAAACAGTTTGGACGCGTGAAAGACCGGATATATGCGCAGATGAGGAGGCACGTCAATCACATACGAAGGACCAAAATCATCCCCAATCACCTTTAGAACCTGCCAAGGGCCATAGTACAATGGAAGAAGCTTTCGTGATACGCCCTCTTCGTCAGAAAACTTAGACATTTGACCCAGACATAACTCCCTACTTTGAAGTTCCCTTCTTTGCGCGATTTGTTAGCATGTTTGATCATGGCATGCTGACGCTTGTTCATTGCTGCGATAGCAGCTTTGAGCAGGCGTGCGTACTTGGCATTGTAGCCAGGCATGTCGGGCGTCAGGCCAGGGGACCGTTCGGGGAACAAATAGGAGAGAGGATTGCGCAGCTGCCAACCATATTGCGGCTGATTCGGTGTCACGCCAGTTGCAGAGTGAATGGAGTTGTTGTACAACCCTTTCACTTTGTGTAACTCCTTGTCCAACGTGTTCCGATCTGGAACAATTAATGCGCGAAGTAGTTGAATGACAATCTGGTTGATTTCCTCTGCCAATCCATTGGCTTCGGGGTGTCGACCAGAAGTCTTGTTGAGTTTAATGTCATAGATCTGCGAGGTGAAGTCCTTCCAATCAGCACTAATGAACTTGGTGTCCTGATCACTCACAAGAGTTTTCGGGGGTCCATACTGCAAAAGGTACTGCTGGTGAAATTCTTCGATGACTAGCTCAGTTGGTGGATGAGGAGGTAGAGGAATCAAATTCAAAAATTTGGGAAAACGATGCACAATGACCATGACTTGTGAATGTCCTCCGTCGCTCACCTTCGCCATGTCCGTGAAATAGATAGAGACCAACTCATCGGACCCGTCAGGGATTGGGAGGGGTTTCAGCAGGCCATAAGGCTTATGCCTATGGACCTTGGTTCTTTGACATACTTGACATTCAGCAATAAATTTTTGAGCAGATCCCTTCATTCTCGGCCAATTAAACTGCTGTAAAAAACTTTCATAAGTCTTCTCAGAGCCGAAGTGCCCACGCCGACCATGTGCCAAATCCAAGAAATGAGCCCGGAGAGGCGCATGGTTGGGTACACACAAACGATCAAACTTCCCATACCGGCGGAATACAAGACCCTCACACTCGTGAAAATCAGGCTGACTACTAGGGTCAACCTTGAGCTGCTCAAGGATGGGACTAAGGTCCAGATCCTTGGCAGTGTGTTCGACCAGATCCTCCTTCAGTTTCCTTCGGAGGTCATAAGAGTCCACAAGGCAAGTCAAAAACTCAGGATGGCGCGACAAAGCATCAGCAACACAGTTATAACAACCTTTCTCGTGTTTTAGTTCAAAATTGTAAACATCAATGTCATGCAACCAGCGGGTCAGCGTCAGAGAGAGATCAGTTTGTGTTTTAATCCACTGCAAGGTCTGATGATCTGAGTAGACCTTGAAGTGACGACCCAAGAGGTAGTGCTTCCAATGTGTGAGCGCTTCTCGCAAGGCATAGAGCTCACGCATATACGTGGAGGGAGCTACCTTGTGGCTGGGCATGCGTTTGCTGTAATACTCGAGCGGACGCAGGCCATCGCCAGCATCTTGTTGCAGCACTGCACCAATCCCATACTGGCTCGCGTCCGTAGTGACCACGAACGTGAGGTTGGGATCCGCAATGCGGAGCACAGGATGACTTACCAAAGCCTTTGTCAAGGCTTGGAACGCAGTCTCACATTTCTCACACCATGCATAGGCAACATTCTTGCTTGTTAGTCTCGAGAGTGGGTGAGCAATGACTGAAAATTTGGGCACAAACTTCCGATAATAGAACGCAGTTCGCGTACGTTTGCCGGTTGAGGCCAGTTTCGTATGACCTCAACCTTGGTTGCCTCCGGCTCAAGGCCGTTTGCAGACAACCGGTGCCGAAGATAGATGACGCTGTCCCTTCCAAACTCAGATTTCTCTAAGTTGAGGTGCAGTTATGCCTCCTTGAGGACCTGCAAAACCTCCTCAAGGTGCTTGACGTGCTCTTTCATGGACTTGCTGAAAATCAGGATGTCATCGAGGTAAACAACAACAAACCTGTTAAGCTGATGGCGGAGGACCTTGTCCATGAGGCACTGAAACGTGGCTGGTGCATTCGTAGAACCGAAGGGCATAACGATGAATTTGTACAGCCCCTCGCGTGTTTTGAATGTAGTTTTGTGCTGGTCACTCGGATCAACTTCAATCTGGTGGTAGCCAGACTTTAGGTCGATCTTGGAGAAGACCTTGCACCCTCCTGCGGCATCTAGCAGATCATCTATGCGCGGCAAGGGATAAACATTCTTTCGGGTGATACGGTTTAGGCCACGATAGTCAATACACATTCGGAGTTTGCCTCCTTTCTTCGACACAAACAGGACAAGTGCACCGAACTCAGACTCACTAGGCCTAGTCCATCCACGATCAATCATGTCATCAATTTGTCTCCTCAACTCCTCCAACTCGCCTTGTCCCATACGGTAGACGCAGCCCTTTGGAGGAACACTCCCTTTTATTATCTCGATTTTGTGTTTGACAGGACACTCGGGAACTCCACGAGGTTCAGCTAGGACTTCAGGAAATCGATCTAATAGACGGCGAATGTTTGTTGGGACTTCCGGTGGAGGATCATCCTCATCAGGAGAGAGAAAATCAGATTGAGAATTTACAGCAATTACAACCGGATTTGGAGTACTTGGATGAGAAGTAGACTGTTTTTTTACAGTAGAAGCAGATGGAACAAAAGTAGAGGTAGTAGAAGTAGAATTACTTTCAGAGGTAGAAAATGCAGCAAAAGTAGAAGGCACATGGAGAGGCTTTACAAGAGTTACATGCACATGCTCATCTTCCTTGCGCCTGTGCACTGATTTGCAGAATTTGTTTGCACTCAAAAGAGTCACAGGGGACTCGCGCGTCTCGTCCAATAGAACAGTACACTCGTTCCACTTGGCATCACGCACCACGAACTGATTATCCGCCCACGTGAACCTTAGACAATGAGCCTTTAACCAGCCCAAGCCAATGACCGTGTCGAAAGGACACTTGTCCATGACATAAAAGTTCAACTCATGTGTGACAGTGCGATCCTTGTCAAAAGTGACGCGCACACCTTTGACAGCATGTGTTGAGGTGACAACCTCTTGGTTGCCCACCTGGGTCTGACAAGGGTTCTGCAATTCCACTTGCTTCATTCCCAGGCCCGCCTTACGAATCTCTTTAGGAGAAAAGAAGTTAGTCGTTGAGCCATTATCAATCAGCACACGAATGTATCGGCGGTTAATGAGCAACTTAAAGAAGTTCAATTCCACACTCCCTTGAACACGGCGTTGTTGCTTGAGCTGCAGCCAATGTTCCAGGTTAGAGTGGAAGTCGACTTCCTTAGTCTCCTCCCAAGGCTCAGTGTATAGTACTTGAACTGCAGCAGCCTTGGATTCAGCGTCGGTCCGGGCTTCAAGAGCAGGCTGTTGATCAGACTCAGGCTCCTTGGAGGGGCCTGCAATTGACTGTTCAGCTTCCCTTGTTGTAGAGAGTGTTGATGACTCTTCTACACCCTTTGCATGTTTCCCTGTAGACGATAACAGTCCTACACAGTGTGCCCAGGCTTTTGACAATGCAAGCACACACGCAGTTTGGATCTTCTCTCCCATTCCTTTTGACTGATGCGGAGGGCTTCCCAAGGCTTGGTAGAAGCATCCTCTGGTTTCTCAGGGATCTTTGCATTTTTGGGGAGGTGTGTTATAGTCCCTTTACCCGAACCACGGT
Organism: Chara braunii; assembly: GCA_003427395.1. Classification (NCBI taxonomy): domain Eukaryota; kingdom Viridiplantae; phylum Streptophyta; class Charophyceae; order Charales; family Characeae; genus Chara; species Chara braunii. The sequence goes on from BFEA01000573.1 coordinate 136,749, forward strand.
TAGGCCCCTTGCTTGAAGCAGTCTTTTTAAAGGCATTGCATTTTTCTTCACTATTCATGTCAGACTCAAGGGCTGATGTAGAACAACCCACATCAGAGTCCGACTCTAGATCGTCATCTAGAGACAGATCATCCGCATACGACTGATCCTCAGCCTCCCGATGTTCATGCAGGGCAAGTTGGTTGCTGCTTCCATACCGCTTGCGTTGCGAGGTTCTACCTGCAGCGGGTGCCTTTGCACGCCTGGCAAGGTCCTTGGCTTCTAGATTGACTAGATCTGTCAGTAGCTTTCGCCAAGTCTTATGGTCTTTGAGTCCTAGGCGAGAGACATATCCTTCAGAGGCCACTTCCATAACCACATCCATGCAAGACACGTCAGTCCGTCCCAGGTTTGGAGTGGTGAACAGACCAGTCAAGTGCTGCTCCAAAGCCTGCATGGAAGTCCTCCACTTTTAACCCTTGAGGGCCTCAAGCTTCAGCCTTGCCTTGAGCGCAACGTGCTTATCTTGATACTGCGCGATGAGGAGGTCCTGAAGAGTACGTACAGGAGTTACTTTCAGCCACTCAGTCAGATCAATTCTCTCATAGCCTGCAATAACATCTTGGAGTTCTATGAAACTCCATATGGCGGGCTCAGTATTTGTGCCCATGATCATGCTTCGGTCTTCCTGCGGACCTGTGGTGTTCGCAGTACCTCGAAGTATGAGCGCATGGAGCTAACCAAGAGGTGATGTCCCCCTTTCCGTCGTACTTGGACGGCAGAGTGGCCGCCCTCTTGTCCACTATGGGACCGCTGTATTGTACGCCAGTAAGAACTGCGGCGTTTTGGGCTGATGTTCCTGCGTTTGGAACTAGGACCAGTGCAGAACTGTCGGCGCTGCCGCTTGAGGAGCTAGCACCGGTTCCTGCGCTCGTCACAGTTCGACTTGTTCTCGACATGGACTGTGTTAGGGTGAGAGACTGGGACTGCAACAGGTCGAGGATTAGGAGGACGGGGGGCAGACAGCTGGGACTGTTTGAGGCTGATTATCTCAGCCTGCAGCTCTTGGTTCTTCTGCTCTAGAGCTGTCACACGGGACTCTATATCTTCCAAGGTCCGCAGTCGAACCAAGGCTGCAGCTAGCTTCTCTTCGAACCGGTCATCTTTCGATTTCGGAACCTCGAGGAGGGCCACTTGTTCAGCAATACTTGTGGCTTTGGCTGCTGCCTCTGCCTCCCTCTCTCTGTGTATTGCGTCCTCATAAAGTTTCTGAAAGAAAGGTTTCTCGTTCTCGACCGCTGTGTCCAGCATGGCCTTCCATTGCTCGGATGTGATGTCTGCCATGCTGGAGGACAGGGCGTCAGTAGATCTCTTAAGAGGGGTCCGCACTTTGCTCACTTTTGGACGAACACTCCTCTTACCTCTCCTCACACTCTAAAAAAGAACACCTTCTCTCTCCCTTCTCTCTCTTTCTGCTTTCTGCGCACGCGTCTCAATACCGGACATAGATAGTTCAGATAAAGGGAAAAAAAAAACAGTAAATCACCAAGAGTAGGAGGTAGAACTCCTAGCCGGAGCGGCAATTCATTTGGACTTAGAGAATGGCATTCACGCAGCAGAATAAAGATAAATAATTCAATTTAAAAAAACGAAAGAGAGGACTGACTTACCGAACGGGCCCGATCAGATTAGCTGGAGATCCCCTCTTGTCTAACCTGACAAGGTACATGTACCACAATAAATCAGCCAAAGAAAACTAACTGCATCAATGGAGATTTCAAGGGGTGCAGACGGTCGCTGAGCCAGACGCGGGGCAGTACGTGAGAACATTCAGTAAGACCAGTCAAGATCCCCTTGAAAGGAATGCCCTTACTAGTCGTATGTCCCCCAAATTCAGCACAACAAAGAGATGCATTGACGACAACAGATTTGGGCCCTAAAGGTCCTGTCCCGTTGGGCCTGGTCCCACTGAGTCCCGAAGGTCCCAAGTAGGTCGTGGACCAGGACCAACGAGATAGGTGTACCAAGTCAGTCCCAAACTGCCTCTACCTTACTGAAAAGGAAAGACAACTTTCAGCAAGAACTAACCCTTACAGCCATTCATAAATGAAAGGACAATGCACCATAGAAAGATATGTCATTGAGAACAACATACATCAGCCATCCATCCATCAGGTGAGAAAGCAATCCACAAGCTCACACACACAACCAAGACCGCTTAAAAGAGGAAGAGAGACCAGCACACCCCAGCAGGCCATGAAGCACCAAGCAACCTCCCACGGGCATAACCAGGTCACACGGCACTTGCCTGTGAGGCCCGGCCTCCAAAGATGGATAACGACTCACCCCCCTCTCGCATAGGTCTTCCTGACCCCTAGCTACCACTACACGGATTGTCCTAGCATGACTAAGAGGACCTCCCTACGCCCCTGTTACAACGCCAAATCCCCCGTCAATGTCTGCAGACCAAGGTAGCAACTTGCAGCTCTTTGATGCAGGTATGGCAGCCTCCGATCAAGTTTCCCTCTTGAGGGGAAGCCCAAAAGTCACTCAATGTCTTCTTGAAGTGCAGATTCCAGGTGTGAGTACCTCTCACTCTCTACTCCCCCTCGCTTACTCCAATCAGCCTCCTTTGTGTCTCGCCACCCCATCCAATCACACAAGCAATTTGGTCAAGTCTGATGTCGACCCTACATGACCTAACCAGGTGGAGGCAGTATCCACATACCTCACTGCCCCTCATAACCTTAACTTCCCAACCCTAATCCGAGATTAGGTTAGCCCTAGCCTAATTCGGAATTAGGTTTAGGGTGACTAACACCTCTCGCTAGCAAGTAAGTCCGCTTCGATACCAGTCGTTACGATCCTGGTCCTTCCCAAAGTGCAAATTCACAATTAAAAGACAATGCCACCCAATTGCGAAAGAAATGAAAGCACTTGCAAAGAGATAGAGACCAGAGAAGAGAGAAAGGAGAAGAAGAAGAAGAAGAAGAAGTACACCAGCAAGACCAATGACAAATCCCCCTTCTCTCTCCACCTTCCTCCTCCTTAACTTCTCCAATATTATCCTTTTTCCCAATAATAATAATAACAATGAGTGGCTGAACCAGAATCAATATCCGAAGTTCCCTCTTACTGCTGACTCAACAATAACAACAACAAGTCCACCATAGTTATGGCTTGCCTCCTTCTTCCTCCTCTCACATGCCTAGGCTATGGCGGACTACTGAGGGCCCTGCCCTCCTGTCCAAAGGACAACCCAAAGCAGCTATGGCGCTGCAGTCCTATCCAAAGGACAACCCAAAGCAGTTATGCCGCTGATGACTAAGCCGTCATGCCCGACTCTGCCTCGAGCTTCCTTGGTGCGACACTACCCCAACTGGGGCCTTCCAGATGCAGCGCCCAACAAGGTGATGAAGANCACTACCCCAACTGGGGCCTTCCAGATGCAGCGCCCAACAAGGTGATGAAGATGGTGTCCACCATAGCCAGGTAGGTGCCTTGCCACTCTCCTCCTTCGCCCCCTTCTTCCTCCTTCGCAGGTTGGGCTGCTCGCCATAGCCAGGCTGAGCGTCGAGCTGCCCTTCACCTCAAGGCAACGCTGTACCAGTCCAGCGCTTCGCTCAGCAGCATGTCGCCAATCCTTGCACACCGCAAATGAGGAGGAGCTACTTGCTCCTCCGGAAGATATAGCGGCCTACTGGCCTCTTGGGCGGTGACTTCTTAGGCCGAGGGGCCTCCCAGCAACCGGTACCTCCTCCCTTTCGGAGGGAAACATCATTGCAGGCTCTGCTATCGTCCGGACAGGCCATAGACCCGAGCTACTTGGACTGGTACCGGCCTACCTCTATCCTACCGCTACTGGGCCTCTAAAAATGCCAACTTTTTGTCTTCTTCTGCTCGGCCTCTAGTACCCGACACTCCTACCACTACTTGAGTGGTACCGGCCTACCTGCTACTGAGTGTCTTTCCCCGCTGCAACCCCCAAAGTCACTACCACTGGTAAGTACCGGCCTTGCGGGGCCTTTCAACCAACAAGTACCCTTGCGGGTCACACACACACTCAACCGACAAGCACTCGGTCAGGCATGCAAACCAGCAGGTCACGCACACACACACAAACTTGGAAACCACAACAAAATGTGGGAATCTCAGCAAGGCATTCATTCCAGCGGCAAATCCCAGAAATCAGCAGTGTTCTCAGTCTATGTTTTTGGCGGGTCATTACACACCAAAATTTCCAGCAAAAACGACGAATATTTGCCCCCCCGTTAACCATCTCTCACTCAACCGGTTTTTGAAAGTTGTGGCCGAACCCCGTGGAATTCCCACGCAATCGGTCAAACACACGATTGAGTTGGTCGAAGGCGCTGTTCCCCCAAGGGGTTGCGTATACCGTATAGGATCCAGCGAGTTTGGAGGAACTCCGAAAGCAGATCGATGATGATCGACAAGGGATGGGTTAAAGTGAATCTGAATTCGGTGCACCTGTTCTATTTGTCCCGAAGAAAGGAGGCAAACTCCATATGTGTATTGATTAACTCGGTCTAAACCGCATCACAAGGAAGAATGCTTACCCATCGCCACGCATAGATGATTTGCTTGATGCTGCAGGTGGGTGCAAGGTCTTTTCCAAGATCGACCTCAAGTCTGGATACCACTAGATTGAAGTCGATCCTATAGACCAGCAGAAGACTGCGTTCAAGACACACGATGGGCTTTACGAATTCACCGTATTGCCTTTTGGTCTCACGAACGCACCAGCCACCTTTGAAAGTCTCATGGACAAGGTCCTTCGCGAACAGATTGATCGATTTGTGATTTTGTATCTGGATGGCATTATGATTTTCAACAAATTGATCGAGGAACGCATGAAGCACCTTGAGGAAGTGTTCACCATCGTCAAGAAAACGCAGCTTTATCTCAACTTAGAGAAATTTGAGTTCGGGAGGGACAACGTCATCTATCTTGGGCACTGATTGTTTGCTGCAGGCCTTGAGCCTAAGGCAACAAAGGTTGAGGTTATACGCAAGTGGCCTCAACCCTCTAACGTTCGCAAATTGAGTTATTTTCTTGGTCTGCATCACACTATCAGAAGTTCGTGCCCCGATTTTTTATTGTTGTTCGCCCGTTGTCCAAACTAACAAGCAAAAATGTATCTTGCACGTGGGATGCAACATGTGAGACCACTTTTCAAGCCTTGAAAGAAGTCCTGGTACGTTATCATGTGCTCCGCATTGCAGATTCCAAACTCACATTCGTAGTCACTACGGATGCAAGTCAGTATGGGATTGGCACAATCGGCAACAAGATGATGGTAAAGCATTGGTGATGGCTTGCGGCCTCTCGAATATTACAGCAAACGCATACCCAACGAAAAGGTAGCCACTTCCACCTACATGTGCTCTGCGCAAAGCATTGAACCATTGGAAGCACTATTTTTGGGGATGTCGTTTCAAGGTCTTCTCATATCATGACATCATGAAATGGATCAAGGAGCAAACCACCCTATTCCGCACATCAACTTGCTGGTTCCTTGAGGTTTACATCTTGACTTTGAATTAAAACACAAAAAGGGTTGTTATAATCGAGTTGTTGATGCATTGTCTCGCCACCCCGAGTATATGACTTGCCTCGTGAACTCCTATTACCTCCGAAAGAAACTGAAGGAGGAACTTCTGGAGCAAACTGCCAACGATCCGTACCTTAGTCCAATCCTTGAGCAGCTGCGGGCTGACCCCGGCGGTCAGCTTGATTTTCACGAATGTGAAGGATGGTTTTCCGACGTTATGGAAATAATGACCGTTTGTGTGTACCCAACCATGAGCCTCTCCGCACACACTTCTTGGACTTGGCTCACGGTCGAAGTGGACACTTGGCATGGCAAAGACTTACGAAAACCTACTACAACAGTTTGATTGGCCTAGTATGAAAGGATTTGTTGAGAAGTATGTGGCTGGGTGTCGAGTTTGCCAATGAATCAAACCATCAAGACAAAAGCCCATGGGCTTGCTTAAACCTCTTTCGATTCCCAACGGTCCCGGAGATTCTGTCTCTATCGACTTCATGGACATGGGAAAGAAGAGTAAGAATGGATATTCACAAGTGATGGTGATTTTTTATTGATGTCCCAACTGAACTTGTGATCCGTGAGTTCCACCAGAAGTACATTCTGGAGTCCGGGACCCTTGTGAGCGATCGGACTCGCGCTTCATAAGTACTTAATGGAAGGCTTTCATGTCCCAACTCCCTGGTCTCAAACCGAGCATGACATCTGGTCGACATCCCGTAGTTATTCCGGATCAAGAAACGTGGGATGAAGAGCTATATTCGGTCAAGGGGTTGTACAACAACTCCATCCATTCTTCCACCGGCATGATGCCAAACAGGCTACATTACGGTTGGCAGATTCGAAATCCGTTCTCCTACTTGTTCCCTGAACAGTCGGCTGGACTCATGTCTGGCAGACCTGGCTGCAGCGCCAAGTATGGTCGCTTGCTCAAGGTTGCCATTGCAGCAATGACCAAGCGACAACACGCCATGATCCACCATGTGAATAAGAAGCGCACACCTTCGACTATCAAAGTGGGAATTGATGTGGGTCAAGATGATTGAGTTTTCGGAAGAAGAGGGAGTGTCATGCAAACTTCTCCCTCTCTATCACGGTCCGTGGGAAGCCTTGGATGTGATTGGTGACGATAAGTTTGGTCTGCCATACGTAATTGTTGTGCCTCCTCATCTGCGCACGTACCCATTTTTCATGCATCAAAGTTGTTTATATATCGTGATGCTAAATCCTTCGACTATCGTAAAGACATGATCCCTCGTGCAATCAATTGTGGTCATGAGATCGATAGAATTAAAAGACACGTAGTGGAAGGACGTAATAGACAGTACCATATTCATTTCGTGCATCACCCGTTGGACGATCTCTATTGGATCTCAAAGAAAGACCTGCTGTGCGGTGCACCTCGCGTTGTTAAAGCATACGAGTGACATAGAGCCTCTAATGTTGGACCAAAAATTTCTGCAGAACTCACCGTTACCGAGTACTCACAAAATCTTTTTGCTATGTTCGCTTACGATGCGTTGTCGGGGACTCAGAATGAGTTACTGGCTGGAATGGACCTCGCTCTTGAGAGGGGCGTAGTGTAATGACCTGCCAAACACGGACTGAGGCACACAGCCGATTTCTGAGTTTTGCTCATGGAATGTATGCCTTACTGAGTTTCCTGCTTGTTGCTGAGTTTTCTAAGTCTGTGTGGGTGAGTGCTTGGAAGTCTGCATGCCTGTCTGAGTGCCTGTCGGCTTGAGTGTGTGTGTGACCCGCAAGGGCACTTGTTTGTTCGGGAGGCCCGAAGGGCCAGTAATTACCTGTGGCCGTGGCACTGAGGGTTGCAGGGGGGAAAACACTCAAGTGGCGGGGAAAGAGGCCTGCGACACTTAAGAGCAGTGGAAAACACTCAAGTAGCAGGTAGGCCGGTAACACACCAAGTAGAGGTAGATGTTCCGGGTACTCGAGACCGAGCAGAAGAAGACAAAAGTTGGCATTTTTAGAGGCCCAGTAGTTGTAGGCTACGTCTAGGTGGGTACCAGTCCAACCAGAAGAGTCTAGGGCCTGTATGGGCAGTATTCAGAGTCTGCAATGATGTTTCCCGCCGAAAGGGAGGAGGTAACGGTTGCTTGGAGGCCGCGCGGCCTAGGAAGTCACCCGCCAAGAGGCAAGCGGACTAGGAAGTCACTCGCCAAGAGGCGAGCAAGGTGCTCCTCATTGTTGGTGTGCAAGTTTGGCGACACACTGGTTGGAGCGCTGGCTGGAGCAGCGCTGCTGTGGAGGAGCAACTAAAGAGGAGGAAGAAGACCAGCCAGAGGTACTTACCTGGCTATGGTGGATGCCATCTTCATCACCTTGGTGGGCGCTGCATCTGGAAGGCCCCCGTGGGTGTAGAGCTACACCAAGAAGCTTTGAGGCAGAGTCAGGCATGGCGGCCTGAGCTAGAGCAGCCATAGCTGCCTTGTGTTGTCCTTTGCACAGCAGGGCAGTGCCCTGGTAGTCCGCCATAGCCTCGGCCATGGAAGGAGGAGGAAGAAGGGTGGCCATGGCTATGGTGGACCTCATGCGGTACCTGCAGTAGAAGAGGGACTCGGACATTGATTCTGGTTCAGCCATTCAACATTATTATTATTATTTCTTGTTCGAATAAGAGGGGAGGAGATAAGGAGGAGGGGAGTGGTTGGCGAAGAAGAAAAGCATTATCATTGGTTTATGCTGGTGTACATCATCTTCTTCTTCTTTCTTTCTTCTTCTTCTCCTTCTTTCCCTCTCTCTCCTCTCAAGTTCATTCATTTCTTTTTGCAATTGGACGGCATTGTGCTTTCTGATGAATGTGTATTGGTCAGGATCATAACAGAAGGGAAAAATCAAAAGAAGAACAGGAAGTCAACTGAAACGGGAAGACGAATGCCTAGAAAGACTGAGTCATCAGCTTGCAGCGTCGCGCTGTACACACCACCTGTGTCTCCTACCAATTGAATGATCCGGTGAAGTGTCTAGCTTGCGGTGATCCCAGCGGTTTGCTGCTGGGGGTGCTGTGAGAAGTTCATTGAACCTTATCATGCAGAGGAAGCAGAAGTCATAATAAGGTTGCCATAGGTGAGCCTGCCGAAGGATCTTGGGTGGAAAAAAAAAAGAAAAAGAAAAGCCTTTAAAAACTAATAAAAAGGCAAAAAAGAAGGCAGAAAATAAAATGAGAAGTGTGGGAAAATAGTGGAGGAAAAAGAATGTGATTGTGCAGTTGCCCAAAGGTAACAATCGGAGGACGGCCCTAAGAAACCTCATCTTATCCCAGATGTCATCTACATATGACTGTACGCCTTCGCCATGTCCATGTTTGTAAGAGTGTCCCCAACTCTAGTTAGAGAATGTCCCCAACTCTAGTTAGCGAATGTCCCCAACTCTAGTTAGGGAATGTCTCCAACTCTAGTTAGAGAATGTCCCCAACTCTAGTTAGACAATATCCCCAACCAACTCTATCGGTCCGAACTTTTTTCTTTGTTTTCTTTTTTGCCTGAAATCAGTTCCTCGTGGCCCTGGCTCCTTGTTCATTCTGGGCATTAATGTCCAGAGCTTTTGCCTTTATGGTCTGATTCCAGTCCACCGACTCTAGTTAAGAACGAGCATGCAACGCTCTGAGCTTTTGGCTCTCACCCTGCAGTATCAGAAGTCCAGAGCTGCAGCTTGAACTGTGGTTTAAGCCGTGGTGTCAACTGTAAGTGTGCATGAATCCAAAAATTTTGAATATCGTAGTCAAAGAAATTGGTGAACAATCACGAAAAAAACAACAACAAAAAAGTACCAAAAAAAAAAGCCTCAATTAGATCAATTTACATATTTCACGCAATTCCTTTGGTTATGTGTATTTTATTTGAGTTTTTATGTGTTATTATGTAATGATGGATTACCGAAAATTGCTGAACCGCAGTCACTGGCAAGCAGTTTGAACTGCAGTCATTTACTTGAGTTACTTCCTTCGTTCAAGATCGAGTCCGTTGTACTTCAACAAGACCACCAACAATCTTCACGCCTGAAGAGGCTGCGATTTTACGAGAGATTGGGCCTGAGAAGTGGATAGAGGTCTGGTTCGAAGAAAATTCAAGAACCAAATTACTCCCCAAGTTATTTTCGTAAATGTTTACGAAAAGTTTCTTTTAGTAAAATTTATCAGTTGAAGAGGCTACGATTTTACAGTGCATGCACTGCACACAGTGCATAATAAATTAAACGACTCGTGAGTCGTGAAAGATAGGCCTCTTCTCAGCTGCAGCCTCGCAGTTTTGCAAGTTCTACGGTGCAGTCCAGAATCTGAACTTTAATTGCTGTTTAAAATGCAGGTCTGACCTGCAGTCCAGACCTGCGGTCAAAGCTACAACTTCTTGACAATGAACAGGAGAAATGAGTCCTCTGGCCCAATCTCTGGGCTCAGGGGCACCGGGTCTCTAATCTCTGGCCTCAGGGGCCACTGGGCCCAATCTCTGAGCCCAGTGTCCAAGGGGTCAACGTGCGCTCAGGGGCCACTGGGCCCAATCTCTGGGCAAATGCCCAGAGATTGGGCCTTGTGCACAAGCGTAGGCAATGGGCCAATCGCCGTGATTGCTGGGTTCAGTCTCTGCATTTATGTGGGGGCTCGTGATGTCATCATGTTTTACATCCTTCTTGGCGGCCAATAGGTCAATCGGATTAATTACGGTGATCGGTCTCTGCAGTAATTTGGGCTCATGATGTCATTATGGTCTTACAAATGTACATCCTTATCGGTGTAAGACTGTAAGTTCTTGTGTTGGCACAAAAAAAAAAAGTTGGTAGTTCTTTGGTTGTCGACGAATTAAAAGGGTGATGCACCTCACAACCAAACCGAGCCACATTTATAAGAGTGCATTCATGCCGTTCTCAGGATGAGAAAGACGGAGGAAAGAGGAGGCAGGGAGGAGGCAGGGAGGAGTCAGGGAGGAGGCACAGAGGAGGCACGGTGGAGGCAGGGAGGTGGCAGGGAGGAGTCAGGGAGGCGGGAGGAAAGCGACAGAGCAACGGTTGTAAACCCGCATTCTTGTGTGGGTTGGGACAGGGGGAGGACAGAGGAAGGAAGAGGTAAGGGAGAGAGGAAGGAGGCAGGGAGGAGGGAGGGAGAGAGGGAGGGAGGAAAGAGAGAGGAAGAGCAAAGTGAACCTGACAGTGGAAGGCAGGATGCGTCAGGCAGGGATGAAGGTGAAATAGACCTGGGTTTTGCACAACTACCCATTGCTCGTCATTCGATCCCTACATCTCAACCTGGAAGAAATATATAGAAAGGCCAGAGTTTGAAACTGCAGCCATTCAGAGTTCTTTGTAGCCTAGGCTTGGCCGAACGGATGTCTAGGTGTCTCGAAGAGTCTAAATTTTCCTCAGGTTTCGTGTCCGTTTGTGGGAGATTCCTTCCGATATGAAGTGTAGACTCAGAGAGTCACCCGTCATGTTGGCTTTGCCCTGTTTTTTTTTTCAGCGAAAGAGAGGCAACAGCATGCCACTGACCGAAGAAGGAAGGCGAGCAAACTACTCGTTGCCTCTTACACCAGCCAGTTTTTAGCTCGAAAAAGTGCCAACGCCGATAGGACGCACTCGACCAGACTCGCACTGCTGACCTTCTCCAGCCATTGATTGACAAGCACATGTTGGAGCATCATCAGGTTTACAGTCGTATCTACACCGTCCATTTGAATTGTATCTCAGGATGCAAGCTCAGTCCACTGTCCATTCCTTGCGCTGGCTTGCTCATACAGTTTGGCCACTATGGCTTGGAGAGGGATGCGCTGTGTGGCTGGAGAGAGTGTAACCACAGACATCAGGTGTGAACGAAGTTTAGCAAATCGTTTTTATCTGAAAGGAAACTGCCGTACTCAACAGGCATGAGGGAAATGGAGTCCCCATTGCCAGCAGGTGTGGAGGAGGCTGATTTTCCGCCAAGTGGAAAAGAGGCGTGGTTGGCACTTTATAGCCCCCCAGGTGTGAAGAAGGTGGAAGAGAGGTGTGGTTAGCACGTCATATCGAGCAGGTGTGAAGAAGGTGAGGGCAAGCGCGCGCGAGAGAGAGAGAGAAAAAGAGAGAGAGAGAGAGAGAGAGAGAGAGAGAGAGAGAGAGAGAGAGAGAGAGAGAGAGAGAGAGAGAGAGAGAGAGAGGGG
>BFEA01000573.1:166413-183270 GCA_003427395.1 Chara braunii
TCTCTCTCTCTCTCTCTCTCTCTCTCTCTCTCTCTCTCTCTCTCTCTCTCTCTCTCTCTTGCAAGGGTGCGTTTGAGCGCTCCCTTCACATTCTCAAACGGCACGCGTGAACGTGCAATGTCGTTCGTGAACATAGCGCCGTGCCCTCATATGCCCACCTCCACCGCTGGCAGGGCCTTTTTTTTTTTTTTTTTTTTTTTTCCTTCTTCTTCTTCAGGGCCCGTTTTCTCGACTCCCACGCGTCCTGTTCACGCTCCGCACCCTCGACCAGTCCCCACAGTCGGTCCCCAGGCAGCGCAGTGCGCAAGGCACCACACTGCATTCGGGCGCATTCAAACTGTTCAAATTCTGAACGGAAAACACGCGTTCAATGAACGCGCGGTTTCATAGGACATGGTAGTGTTCCTAGGACGGATGACAGAGGCTAGGTTTCTTTCCTTCATAACTTTAACAACCAGAGGGGGCTTGTCGATGACCGAGGTGTTGGAACAGTAGGCTGGTTAGGGCACCATGGGCATGTTCCTACCGATGACAGAAGCTGGGTTCCTCCAAATGATAAACAACCCATAACAACCAGCAACTAGAGCATCACAAGCGACTCAAGAGGGGTCTAGTGGATGACTAAGGCAGAGCGGCCGATGGTGGCCGTACATCTACTGATGGTAGGCTAGAACCACTAGGTCAAAACTAGAACAACCAACAGTATGATTCCAAGCACAGCTGTGCTAGGTGGGTATTCCCTGGTTGCTCAGGGGGAACCATAGGTTGGGCCTTGGTTGGGGGGGAGCATTAGACACTGCCTGTGATATCCAGGGTGGGTATGATGAGATCTATATACTGGGAAGCCCGGGTAAGTTTGAGGGACAACATAGGACCTGTAAGACAAGCGCCCGAAGTAATTCAGAGAAAAAAAGAAAGAGAAAGAACGGCAGTGCAGGACACTCCTTGGGATAGCGACCTGGCAATTTTGCAAATGATGTTTTCTTTCAGGGGGGGAAGGAGGTGTTTTTTTTTTTTTTTTTTTTTCAAACTTCGTATATGGGAAACCTACTTAACGAGGTGATAAGAACATCCCCGGTAAGTAGGCCCTGGCGTGGAAGGCTCCATCTATTGGTGGGGAGCTACACCTGCTGGAAATCGGGTCCAGCGTCCCTGTACAATGATGAAACTGTATCTGCTGGAAATCAGGTCCAGCGTCCATGTGCAATGGTGTGAACATATGTGCCAGAAAACGGGTCCAGCGTCCCTGTCCATCTAGTCCATAGAGTCTCCAGAACAAACTGAGGCATCAATCCAATCGACCGAAACCCTAACCATGATGTGATGTGTATTATAGTGATGTCATTTGTATGTGCTGGAAAATGGGTCCAGCGTCCCTATATCGTGTTGAGTAACAATGTCCAACAGGCAGAAACTATCTACATATGTCCATATTCTATATCTATCGAAGTATAATCACGAAAGCCTAAGCACTATGTGATGTATATGATCTTTTATGAATCAAGCCTAAAAGCATAGCACTATCAATGATGCGAGATGTACGATCTGAGCGTCCAGTCCAGTATCCAATGTGCATTATCATGTGAACCTGTCAGGGGGCATTGATTACTTCCCTGCGCCGGGAAGGATTGACCTCCTGCTAATTAATCCCTAAACATCCCACCACCACCAACAAGACGATCAGCCCCCCGTTGGTGATTGGTATTGCAGGCCGTGCAACGTCAATCACCCCCAACTATCCTACTCCTATCCTCCTCCAAACCAGGAGGAGGAACTCCGTATGAAGGTTGGAGAGGGGGAGAGCAGTAAACCACTTCCCTGTATCAACCCCATATCCCACCACGTCCCCTTGCAGCATCCGTCCCATCTCAGCCGCCCGGATGTCACTTCCTACCCTGCGGCTGCCTCAGTCGTGGCCGCCGTCGTCGTCGTCGTCGTTGTTATTGTTGTTGTTATTGTTATTGTTGTTGCTGTTGTTGTTGTTGTTGTTGTTGCTGTTGTTGTTGTTGTTGTTGTTGTTGTCGTTGTTGCCGTCGCCATCCCTATCGTTGAGGGGTTGCGGAGATGACAAAACCCTTTTCCGTTCCAACCCCAATCTCCCCTTCATCCGCTTGTGGCATCTCCCCCATCATGTCGCTGATGATCGCAACTGCCCAGACACAGCTGTCAGCCCCGCTGCTTCCATAGTCGTCACTGCCGCTGTCGTTGTCGTCGTCGTTGCTGTTGATATTGTCGCTGTTGTTGTTGTTGTTTTTGTTCTTGATGATGTTTGCGCCACTATTGCTGTTGTTAGTGTTCTCGCAGCTATTATCATTGTTGTCGTTGTTGTTGTCGCACCCATCCATTGCTGTTGTTGTTAATCTTGGTGTTACCGCCGTTACCTCGTTCCAGAAGAGCATACAGATCGTGACCCTCATTGGAGAGGGTTTTGCAGACTGACATGATGCCATCTGCCCTCCTCCAATCGATGCAGACTTCAAGCCGAGGATCCGGCCCCTCCTCCCGCTCCCAGATGATCGCGTCCTCACTTTGGTCCTTCATCCAAACAGCCAGAGCGATCGCTCCCCCTTCGACCTCTGGCTCCATTTGCAGCCGCAAAGACATGTCCCTACCCTATGTTAAAGTCATCATCAAGTCCAAGGAGGCGAAAACACCCGCTCAAAAATCAAACAAGACTAGGCTGACACTTGGCCTGTTGTTACTGACTCTTCTTTAAGCCCCTCTTGTCAAGTGATAAACTGAGTACAAGGTCTTAAGCAATCAATGGCACCTCTTTTTATCTATGCGAAATTTCGACTTTGTTGCCATTGCTTTGATGACACCTCTTTGCATCTTTGCGAAACTTCAACTCTTCTGCAGTTGCTTTGTCTCTTTATCTCCTTCTCTTTTCTTTTTTGAATTCAACAGCATTGTCCAGAACACTATTCCAGGTGCGATAAGAGCACCCTCAGATGTGGAGTCCCCTGAAATAGTGGCACATGCCATATATCAGGCCCAGCATCTTTCATCCCCTTTTGACTTTCTCTTCCATAAATCAGGTCCCGCATCCTTCATCCTGGGTCTCAGCATGGGTGGCAGGGGGAGGGAGGAACTAGGGTGGAGCTGAGTATCTGACGCCGAACACGAGGTGAAGAGGTTCCCCCCTCCTACTAAAGTCCTGCTCGGTTAATCCCCTGGTCCCCAGGGCAATCAATGCTGGCAGGAGCACACCACATTTTGAAATCTGTATAAGGGAGGCTGGACCCGCTTTCCAGCAGGTGACGCTCCCCACCAATAGATGGAGCCTCTCCCCAGGTGCTAGCGGTGTCTGCTCCTATCTGCACCGCTAGCACTGGCGGGGGTGTTTGTCAAAAAAAAAAAAAAATAAATAAATAAATCCTTCATCGCTATTTTACTTCGTCTCTTCCATATTGCTTCATGGTTCTTCTACTGTAGATAGAATATGGGCAGGCCCGACCAAAACTTCCGCCTTTGCAAATGGAGGGGACACTTTCAATGTACCAGCCCACCTGTAGCCAGCTTGATATGTAGTGCACAGAAATAGTTTGGTACAACAAAATAGGCTCAGGTGCACTCGTAGATTAACTCATAGGAACCTCATAGAAGCAGAGCAATCAATGCTGGCAGGCTTCTTTTCTCAGTTTTTGGTATTCACTCTGTATATGGGACGCTGGACCCATTTTCCAGCAGGTGATGCTCCCCACCCATAGATGGAGCCCCTCCCCGGGTGCTAGTGGTGTCTGCTTCATCAGCGCCACTAGCACTGCAGGCGGCGTTTTTTTCAAAAAAAAAAAAGAAGAAAAAAGAAACACCCTTGATGGTCCTGAGTGCTGGTCACACTGAGGTAGGATAGTAGGGATAGGGGGTGCGCTGGAAGTATTAACGTGGGAAAGGATAGGGAAGGTGGTCTATCCTGTCAGGACAACCATCGGCTGTCGCTGCCAGCGATCACCATGGGTCTAGTCCTTGGCTTCTACAACACCCTGGGCTTTGTTTTTTTTTTGGGGGGGGGGCGGGAAGGAAACACCCTTGAACAGTGATTAGCATGGCAAAGGTGGTGCGAGAAAAAGCTGTAGTAGTAATCCCTTATTGTGCTGATGTGGGGCTGGGTGGGCAATGTTGTGGGGGGGGGGAACAAGCCGCACGGTGACTTGCACTCTGATGCAAGAGTCAGGTTGTTCCAGTCACTCGCTATTGTTGATGCACAATGAGGAGAAAAAACTGGCAAAGTGCTCATCACTCACTGCACCTAATGGCCACCAATGTCGGGCGAGGTCCTAGTGACACTGGTTTTTTCTCTGTTGGTGAGGAAAATTTGCATCTGTACCCTGTTGAAAGATGGGAGCCCTTCATACTCGGTCCCACTGCCCAGCTTGTGTCTATTACTCTATGCCCAGGAAATTACCTGTAGAAATTATGTTCGGGCCCAGGACCGAGGTGGGCCAAGATTGGGTCCGTCAAATTGCGGTCATACCAGATTACAGGAGTGGTAAAATTATTATGGACATAATCTAGCAAATTATTCACATACCCAGTTTTGTCTGCCCAGTTTCCAGGCATGAGCACAACAATTTGGCACCCCTGGACCTAGGCCCTGATACAGGTATAACTTAGCGCATGGTAAAAGTAGGGTATTACCTTAAGTTGGACAGGGTTGGGTATAGATGCAAGTTGGGAGAAAGTTGCCTAGCTCAGTTGGTTACCCATACAAGTGGCATTTGGGAGGTCGTGGGTTTAGTCACCACTGACTGCCCGGGGCACGCTTGGTGCCAACCAACTGAGTGAGATAGTTGGCTTGTTGCCCCCCGTTGGTATTGGTAGGGTGTCCGGCAGTGTCGTCGTACGGGGGGTCCACGTACGTACGTACGGACGGACGGGCGGGCGTACGGACGACGCCCGTACGATGGTGGTTTAGGGGCAAAAAAACATCAAAAAAATAAAAATAAAAAAAATGGGGTTGTAGATCTCGAAAAGATCTACAACCCCATATTTTTATTTCTATTGTTTGGACTTGAAAACGATTTTTAAAGAATCAAAAACACAAAAAAAAAAAAGAGAAAAAAAGAGAAAAAAAAGAATCTGGTAGCGAAAACAAATGGGCAGTTGCCCCGCATGTGTGTGTGTGTGTGAGACACAGAGAGAGAGAGAGAGAGAGAGAGAGAGAGAGAGAGAGAGAGAGAGAGAGAGAGAGAGAGAGAGAGAGAGAGANCTCGTGGCTGGCCTCATGGTACTTCCACCGAGAGGAGCAAAATCGAATAAATCTCCCGCTACAACATGGAAATATCGACCGCCACTTGCGCCCGCCCGCTGTCGCGCCTTCGGCCTGTCTCGGCCCCGGGATTGCCATTTGCGAGTGTGTGTGTGTGTGTGTGTGTGTGTGTGTGTGTGTGTGTGTGTGTGTGTGTGTGAGGCGACCCCACGCAGCGAACCAATCAATCAATCAATCAATCAACCAATCAATCAATCATTCAATCAATCAGTCAATCGATCAACCAATCAACCAATCAACCAATCAAGGAATTTTGTTTTTTTTTTTTTGTTTTTTTTTTTTGTTTTACGATCAATCAATCAACCAATCAATCAATCATTCAATCAATCACTTAATCATTCATTCAATCAATCATTCAATCAATCAATCAATCAATCAATCAATTAATCAATGAATCAATCTTTTTCTTTTCTATTTTTCTTTTTTTACACCTTGACTCCCCGACTCATAAAAAAAAAAATCTTTTTTCTTTTTTTTTTGTAGGGGGGATACCCCCCAACACCCACCCCCCCCCGAGCCCATTCACCCCTCAACCCAACCCGGAAGGGAACGTACGGGGGGCCCGATGTCCATACGTACGACCCGTACCGGGCCCCGGGGCCCATACGAATGCGGGCCGTACGGGATTACGTACGGCTCGTATTCGTACGGGCGTATACACTGGTGTCCGGCCATATGTGTATGTGTGAGTGTGTGTGTGTGTCTGTGTGTGTGTGTGTGGGAGAGTGCTGGCTGTAGACACTGCTGTTACTGAATGGGGGCGGGGAAAGTAGATGGGAGATGTAGCTACTGGGAAAATGCTCCACCTTTGTGTTAGTCGGGCCCCCGACTGGCGGCCCCACCCCACTTCCAGACCACCACTGATTAGGGCTGAGGGCAAGATGCATCCCCTTGATTGTGAGAGGTAGCTGTGCTTGCAGGGGTCCGCCGTATAGACTTAGGAGTAGTGGTAGGTGGGTGGATATTTAAAGATGAAATAGAGAGAAGACTATAGCTTAGCCTTTTATTTAAATTTGAGATATTTTGCTGGCGTGACAAAATTGAGTTCTTTTTTTCCAGCGATTTGGGGCAGATTTTGGACGTATCACGGACACGTCCTTAGAATGTTGTACCTTCATCCTGCATTCATTGGAGGATGATTAAACAACCGGTACTTGGCCCAGCTATCGGCTGCAGAAAAAAATAGAGCAGAGACATTTCTAGTCGGATGAATTTGGGTGCTCCTGTAGTGGCCCGTACGTTTCCTGAAATTGTGGCTTTACGAAGTACAGCCCATGGACCCCCTTCCAGTTAAACCTCTTCCACTATACACGGCTAGAGATTTTCATGACAGCGTGGCTAGCTCGCTCCTCTCATGAATATAAAGAGCACACATTTGGGTTTCCCCAGGCCAGGCAACACATTCTTGACACAATCAGGTGTAACATCCACAGACCCTGGGTGCAACTCAATGACGCTCTATCCACAACAGACAAAAGGACTCAACGACAAGAGTTAATTTGCTGTCTTTCCACAAACATGGCTGGACCCTGACCGAAAATTGGCTGACCTTGACAACACACAGAAGCTCCGCTGGAAACCGTGGTGGCAAACTGAAAGACAATGGAACCCACGCCCTTTGCCAGGCCTGCCTGTCACCACGGTTCCAGCCGACGGCCAGTCACCCCAACCTGCAACACATATCCCTCCACCACCGTCACCTCGCCCCCTCTTCAATGCCAGCCTCTCCACCCCTCTCAATCCCCCCTCCCCCGCCCCCACTGCCTGCGACCCCTCCCCCTTCCATCCCCCGGCCCCCGCCACCCCTCCCCTGCTCCTCCCCTCCTGTTGCCCCCCTCCCCTCCCAAACATTCCCCCTCGCCAACCACCGCCCCCCTCCTCTTCCCCCGTGCCACTGAGCCCTCCTCCACCTACCCCTCCCTCACCATCGGGCGGCACCCGTGAGAGATGGGGGGCAGGCCCCACCTACCCCCCACCCCGCACATCGGATGTACCCCCTGCTCATTTCAAAGACCTGGCCAGGCTGCAAGCAGGAGTGGAGACAGGACATGGGGTCCTAAGGGACAGAATGCGTCAGTGGAGGACAACACACACACTCGAAGCCCAACAGACAACAACAGTGAAAAACAGTGCCAGAGAAAATAGCTACTCACTAAGCCTGAAATACGACAGCGATGGGTTTAAGGAGGGTTTGACCGCATGACCAGGAAGGCACGTGGGGCGTCACCCACTGCACACATCCAGCAGACATCACACGGCACTGTACCATGTTCCAAAGCACGGGAGTTGGGGAGTGGGAGGTTTGCTTGCCGGCATGAACTGGGGGTCAATCATAGGTGATAGCACCAAGCCCCAATACTGAGACAACACGGGGATGTTTGCTGGGTGAAAGGGAAGAAGCAGAACACTACTCAGAACCTGTTTCAAGTTCTCTTAGTAGTAACCATATCAACAAACAAGTAGTGATGACAACAGTGTGCACAGCAAACAACCTAACAACAAACAACAGTAACAACAGCTGTGTACACAAGGATAGGAACGCAAAATAGGTCCACCTCTTGGGACTTGTAGTTGTGAAACTTCTATGCCTAACGCCTGAAGTACCTGGGCGGCAAGGCTCGCTCGAATATGCTTCGATCGGGGCTGTGTGGGACTCAGCTTAGCCCTGGTACCTACAACCACTGTTCGGTCAGGTCATCTCCAGGCAGTAATATTGTATAGACAATATTATAATCATAGATTCTATATGTTCTCAATATTAATATTCAATATAAAATCAATATAATAAATATGTACAATGAAGTTTATAGAAATAGAAGAAACTTCTCCATAGGATTAGGGGGCCTCTACCACATGGGCGACTGCTGAAGGTGACCCTCATATGTCTATAATCCAGCCTCAACAACAACCTGGGCTTAAAAAAAAAGAAAAAAAAGAAAGGGATGTACTATCACTTTCCTTATGCTGTCATGTAGGCCATCAACTCAGTCTGATGTGCACATCTACCTGTCAAATTGGCCCCTTTGTAGGTGGGCCCTACAGCTTGCAGTCACTACAGTCACATATTTGTTCAAACAAACAGGTGCTGCTCCCCACCAATAGATGGAGCCTCCCTAGGCGTGCTAGTGGTGCCTTCTCCTATCAGCACCCCTAGCATCAGCTCAGGTTGTACTCTCAAAAAAAAAAAAAGGAAAAAACACAGGAAGTACTTGTGGTTCAAACCACAACATGGTCGGTTCACTCATTGGAGGATGATCTAATCACAACACCCTTCGAAGCTCAATTTCGTCATGCCAGCAAAATATTTCAATTTGAACTAAAAGGCACTTCCGAAGAAGAAGAAGAAGAAGAAGAAGAAGATGCAAATTGAGCATTGGGACTGGGTATAAAGGGAAATTCCCAGCTCTAGTGGGGGTACATACTACATATGCAGTTTTCCATTTTCCCTTGGTTGAGGTGGGGGGAAGAAGGGGGCTAATATGAGCAATACCGTAATAGACCGCAGACTGGGGTGTAGGCCCGTGGCCCGTACAGACGACTCTAAGAAAGTAAAGGCTTCAGAATTCAAAAGAAAACAGGAAAAAGAGAGAAAACCACAAAGAAACAAACAAAATTTTCAAAAGGAGTTGCGGTTAGGCCAGAAGTTGGGAATGCAGCGTACTTAAACCACCAGTACCTACGGCATTTTTCGTACCCCCTGGCCTCGAATGAATTTGGACCAGAGGTGCAGGCCAATTCGGCTACCGCGTTAACGGCCGCCCCAACCGGTAGGTACTGGTGGTTTAAGGGTCAGGTACCGGTAGTTTTACCGGTTGAGTACCTGTGTGTGCGTTCCCACGTGGAGGGAGGGAGGCGGAGGGGGAGGTTGTGTGCCCACATGTCCCACCAACCACACTATTTGCCAGTGTGCCACCACTTGGAGTGTGTTTATTGTCCACATGACAGCAACTTCATCATCTCCCACGCCTCAGACTGCATCCAGGACCACCACCCGGACTTCCACGGCTCGGAACCATTGAATCGACTGACACTGCTGTATTGCATGTCAGCCTGCCTTTACTCAAATGGCTGGTGAACATGTTCCCCTCGATCCTTCATCATTCACCCACTGTTGTTTGTCCTCTCACCAGATACAATCGCATCATGTATTTCAAGCAAAGAGCACCCACTGCCAGGCTCACCAAATTTCCATCCGCGCGAAAGAGAAAGCAGTTATAGGTTTCTAGGATAGACCCCCGCACAAGTTTACATGATTGAGCAACACCGAAGTTGGGACTTCTGAGAGGGGTCTATCACAAAATTTGGCGAAGCTCCATAAGGAGGCTTTCATGCCTCGCCAGGTATCAAAAAGTGTAACCCTACAGCCATCTAGCACTCAAATGCCAGGTATGATTCTCAGACCCCCTTCTGTGATATGTAATGTCCACCATTACTTTCCTGATTTTTTTTCCGGTTTGTTTTCCGAATCATTCTGTACAAGGGATGCTGGACCCGTTTTTCAGCAGGTGATGCCCCCCACCAATAGATGGAGCCTCTCTCCAAGTGCTAGTGGTGTCTGCTTTATCCAGCACCACTAGCACTGGAGGGTTGAAAAAAAAAAAGAAGAAGAAAAAAAAAGATATGCAATGTCCAGTGTCCACCCCAAACATGTTAAACCACAAATCTGGGAGAGAGGGCCAGGTATCAAAGAGTGCGACGCTTTCTTTTTTTTTCTCTTTTTTTTTAGGAAAAGCTAGCCTTCGCCTACTAGCAGGGGTGGCAAAAGCAGCCCCTGCTACTAGGCCTCACTGGTTGTGACGCTACAGCCACGTAACACTCAAATGCCAGGTATGATTCTCAGAGTCCCTTCTGTGATATGCAATGTCCACCCCCAAACATGTTAAACCACAAGTTTAGGAGAGAGGGTCTAGTCACCACTAACACTGGTGGGGGCATGTTTTCGGAAAAAAAAAAAAAAAAAAAAAGAAAGGAGAGAGGGTCTAGTAAGTATTGCAAAGGGGGGCGTCATGATGTCGATGTACGGCCTGCCTGCAGCTGGTCTACTTCTCACTCAAGTAGGGAAATGTCCCCACGTGGAAATCGACCGTCCAACAGTGGCTCTGACGGTGGCACCTGGCGTTCAATCAACAGCACTTGTCACGACAAGAGAGCGGAGCCATTTTTCTTTTTCTTTTTCTTTTTTGAAAAAACGACACTTGGAAAAAAAAAAAAAAAAAAAAAAAAAAAAAAAAAAAAAAAAAAAAAAAAAAAAAAAAAAAAAAAAAAAAAAAAAAAGGGCGACGGCCTTGAGGTATTATCATCGGACGAACCAGCCCAGGTAAATTCAATATTGTGTCTAATCTGACATCGGGTGGCCTTTTCAGCCCAGGGTGGCCTTGATTGCCTTCAGGGAACCCCCAACAGGGGACACCGCCCAGGGGACAGCCGGTAGCAGAGGGACCCAGCATCATCTGAGTGGCCAGTCGCTGTGCCTCCCCGATTACCCCTCCCCCTATGAACATCAGCAGAGAATGCTTTTTAATGCCAATTGGGGGGACCAACGGGCTATCTCTAGGTGTCGGGCGCCAAGCATGCTCAGGAAGGTACATAAGGCCAATGGGGATTGAACCCAAGACCTCCTGAATGTTACTTGCGTGCCTTACCAACTGAGCTAGGCAGCTGGACAAAACTACACATTTGAGTTAGTCTACCATAGCTGCAAAAAAAAAAAAAAAAAAAAAAAAAAAATCACAACACACATGCAGCTCAATATTTGGTGTTCCCTTCTCAGAGATGTCCATGGAATGGGAACTCC
This sequence comes from Chara braunii, assembly GCA_003427395.1. NCBI lineage: Eukaryota > Viridiplantae > Streptophyta > Charophyceae > Charales > Characeae > Chara > Chara braunii. The sequence continues at coordinate 177,477 of BFEA01000573.1, forward strand.
ATAAGGGCAAATTGCAGAAATACCTGTTTGGAAATGTATCGTAGCAAATTTACCCGTCCGCGCAGGTATTCTGGCAAATATCTGTAGAGTTGCAAAAACACCGTTTTTCGAAGGTTTAACAGGTGACCCGTCGGCCTGGCCTGAGGTAAGGGCTCCAAGGCCCACAGGTTCCCTGTTGCAAAACTAGGTACCGCCCCTGTATATTTGCAACTGAAATGTCACGGACCAGTATTTCTGCACAGATGCACCTGAAAATAAAGAGGCTGGACTGCTCGCGAATGTGTTTGTTTGTCACCATACCTGCGCGGACCAGTAAAGTTGCTATGGTACGTTTAGCAAACCAGTATTTCTGCAATTTGCCCACTCCATAAACTTGTCCCTCCTTTTTTATTTTTTTTTATTTTACACATTTGGACTTCGGCTAAATCCAGATACACCCAGGGGGTAGAGTGTTTTCAGAACGCCGTACCCTCAATTTCATGCTTTTTTGCCCAAAAAATGACATTTTAATTTCATTGTATTCATTCTACTAACTATATATATTGTCACAACAATATCAGAGTGCAAATGCGAAAAAAAGAAAGAAAAAAAGGAAGAAAAACAGAAAAAAAATGAATTCAGTTTTTTATCTTCGTCCTTATAACTCCCCCTGTTCAGAACCTGTTGCGTACAAGGCCGCCCTATATTTATATGTTATCCTATCCTCTATTTTTGTTCTTATATTTTATTAGTGATTATATATATAATTTTCAAATTTATTTGGTCAATTTTGGATTTTATTTTTTATTCCCTTAATTTGTTGTGTGAGGAATGAGCCCTCGCAGGGCCCTTACCAGACATGCAAGTGTGCTGGGCTGTGGCCCCCAGCAAGCCTCGTGCCCGCCCTAAGTGAAGGTGGGCCTGAATATCCACGTGAGGCCTCTGTTCGACATTTTTCCATATGTAGTATCAGACAGTTGCAGCACGTCAGTTGGTTACAAAGCAACGTGAGCCTTCCCTGGCCTGGACGGCTGCATGGACGTGCCCAAATGTAAGGGGCCCAGGCCCGTAACAGCACAGGCGGGCCGGGGCGCAGACACTGGGGCCCGACTGGAAGCTACTGGAAACATCTCCAGTCAGGCCCATGCAGGCAGACACAGGCCGCACTTTCCATAAAGGAAAGTGCCTTGCCCAGGCTCAGGCATTCTGGCCTTGGCGCGCTGCGGGCCAGACGAGCGCACGGGCGCTGAGGTGAGAGCAGCGCTGCTGAGGCAGTGGGCGCACGGCCGCCATAGCCGGCCATAGCCGGGCTTCTGAGGCGCAGGCAGGTGATGGCGATGGTGGTCTTCGGGTAGGAGGCGCATGCAGAGGGGAGACAGGGGGTGATGAGGGGAGGAGAGCGAACACACATCTGGTGTTATGCTGGTGGTCGACATTGGTGATGACGTCACGTACATTGGTCTTCGACTTCGGTGTGATCCAGTTGCACGAACGTAGATAGGTGTAGATAGGCTGAGTAGTGTAGGCTGGGCGCTGGGCGCCATACAGGAGGAGCGACATTGGATACTGTGTTGGTGTGACCAGAGAGCGTCGACATCTGCATACGAGTTCATAGCATTGCTCTTATTTGGATTGAATCTTGGTCCATTGTACTCTTTGCTTGGTACATGACTATCTGGGCTACTTCGTGATCTTGCAATTTGGATTTGTGTCTATCGCTCTCGCTCATATTCCTTTCAGTTGAATATAATATGAATATAATATTGCTTTCGCTATGGCTCCGGTGGATAATTTCCCTTAATCAATCCACTGCCTATGAATTGCTGGCTCATTCTTCAACAGGCACGCGGTCAAAGATACAATTCTCCTCCCACTGGTTGAAGGCCTACGGTTTCATGTTCTCTTTCACTCCCCTATGGGGGTTCTTTTCACCTTTCCCTCACGGTACTTTTTTGCTACCGGTTACCCAGGTATCTCCGTTTTGACGAAATCGCTGTTTACAGAACTGAAATGTCACTACATGCCAAAGCAATTTGCATGCTCAAGGAAGCAAAAATGTGCAAAAGGACCAACTGGCCTAGCTCAGTCGGTACACACCTCGGTTCGAACAAAATCCGAAGTGTGTATACAGGGGTCTTCATATTCGATCCTCAACAGCAACCTAATTGCGACCTGAATGCTTCCTCAAGGGGGCCTTGGGCCCATCAGCCAAGGTTCCAACACGATTACTTGTGCGGATGATTTGAGCAACCTTACCTTGAGACCCCACGATTTAAGAAAAACGCTGCGAGCGGCTCTCTGGTTCGGGCCCCTTTTGGTCCTCCTCCAATCCGCCCAGATCAGGGAGCGAACATTAGAGAGGACCATGTTCACAGTAGCAAGATCAGAGTAGAATTTATTTTTTAATAGCCTGTCATTTCTGAGCGTCCAGATGACATTCATGATTGCTGTCCTGCAGGCAGAGGCCACATGCACCCAATAAGTACCCACTGGTTTGGCATTATGCACAACCCCCTCGACATCCCACAGGACCAGGTTCGGCTCACAGCCCGGCCCACCACTTCCAGATTCTCTTCGATTCAACACAGTCCCATCACAGGTTGTGGCCGTCTCCACTGACTTCCTACACCTGCAGCAACTATCCTCTATTGGCATTCTATTTCTGATGAGCCATTTGGCCGTGGGAACAGCCCTGTGAGATTTTTTATTTTGTTTTTCCCTTATTTGGACCATTTCTCGATTTATGCATGTCATCCTTGCGCAGGGGTAGTGCTAGGGGTGCTGATAAGAGTAGACACCACTAGCACTGTCGTGGAGACTCCGTCTATGTATTACTGTCGTGGACCAGCCCTGTTAGATTTTTTTTTTTTTTTTTTTTTTTTYTTTTGGATGAACAACCCGAGGTAGTGCTAGGGGTGCTGATAAGAGCAGACACCACTATCACTGTCGTGGAGACTCCGTCTATTGGTGGGGAGCAGCACCTGCTGGAAATCGGGTCCAGCGTCCCTGTAGAGAACACAATGTTGCTTATTTGCCAAAACATCTGATTGTAGCTACTGCCAGCAGCGACCAAACTCAATATTTTGCAGATGAAATTCCGCGTAAGCTTCTCCAAAGCTTTCTCAGAACAGTAGAGGAGATGTTGCCAAATGGCTGCTCTCTTTCCTTTCTTTTTTTTTTTTTTTTTTTTTTTTGGAAAAGCTCCAATCTGCTGATGGGGAGCAGCAACTGCTCTTTCCTTACTTTCCATTATCCATTTGTTTTTTACTTCAAGCAGGAGGCACCAGGATTTCACCTGGGTTTAATACCCCACTTTTTTCGGCATGTAGTCTAGGAGTGGAACTGACAGAGGTGGCCCCAACAACTGCCAACCCCAATGAAATGGGAGAGACTTCAAATTGTGTGCGGGTACGACCCCCACAAGGCAGACAAAATTTGGTTGTTCCTTGCCCTTCTTCTTTGATGTGATGACGATGGAGGCCATTGTGGGATCCAAAACCATGACCTCCTCTGCCGAATGAGCAATGGAAATGGTTACCTCCTCACTTGTCTGCTCAAGAAAGTCAGCCCTAAAAAAAAAAAAAAAAAAAAAAAAAAGAAGAAGAAGAAAGCCAGCCCTGGCCACCATTTCACGGTCACTGATGCACCCTTGGACTTTCCAGATTTGCTGGTCACCCTCAGAACTCTTGCCTCTGATTCAACTGCGCCCATATACCGGCACCCAATTACAAAGCATATCTGTCCACCTCTGTGGAATGCTCTCTAGTATCACCTCAGCGCGAATTGGCACATTGTGGGGTTGATGTAGTCTATAGTCTTGAGCTCCACTGGAGATCTCCATTGCTCCAGGGCGGTGTTCCAAAGGTCCGTAATCTGAGAGATCCCTCTCTGAATCCAGGAAGTGCCAACTTGCCCCGGGGACATTTCTCCAGACCATGACAAGCCCTCCTTGTTAAAAATTAATTTGTTTTCAAACATGTGTTGCGCAAGGATTTCCGCCCTCCTAGCTGACTCTTTTATCAGGGAGGTCAGGACCCGTTGCCACGCTGCTAGGATGTCCTTCCAAATGGGGGATTTTACGGATCTCCTAACAAAGAATGGGGTGAGCAACACCACCCACACATCCTCTGGTCTGAACAGGCCCCAGTCCTTCTGTAGGATGCAAACCGCTAGGTCACCCAAGGGGTGCTCATCCCCAACAACCAGTAATGACACTACCCATCTAGCTAGCAATGCGTTTACCTGCGACTCAGGATCCAAGACACGTAGCCTTCCATCCCACTTCTCACCAATGATCTTTCTCCAGGCCACCTTGGCCATATATCCCACTCACTCATCATTAGATCCCTTCCACAGACATTGTATGGACAGAGATCTAATTCTGCTGCAGGCTCTCTTCTCCAAATGGGTACCTAATTGAGCATGGGTACCAGATTGATGAAAAGACTGATGTATTGAGGAACAATGCCCTTCCCAGGATTGAGGAGCCTCTAATTGAAGCAACATTACCAATCTTTGAGATTACAGTCTTTCCCACCAGCGCACTTGCCTGCAGCTTTCCTTCCAACATGCCAACCCGCAGACCCAAAAACGCTCACAATTCTCGGCAGGCAAGCACTTCAAAGTTCAAACCCCAATCCACAGACATCCTTGTATCATGCCTCAAGACCGCTGACTTGGACAAGTTCACAAGAGCTTCTGAGCGACTTTCACCGCTTCGCGCCTAATTCACCGCCTTTCCGCTCGAATTCAGAGAGTTGCCAGCTCTCTTCAATTATGCGAAAGGAATTCGCATTAGTTGTTCAGGTCGAAACAATGGTGCAGAGATTGCTAAGACTGAATGCAGAATTTAGACTACTTATCAAGACACTCTTTAAGGGCCCCCTAAAGACGCTTCAGTGTTGATGGGAAGAGTGAACAAATCAACCGCCATGGCGGAGGCTTTGCATTGTTTACCATTTCCCTGTATTTGTGGGTGTTTCCTAATCATGGACAAGAGAACCTCCATTTGTAGTACAAATACCGTAGGGGCCAGGGGGCACCCTTTCCTCAGGGACCTCGAAAGCTGGCAGGGTTCAGATATCTCCCCATTCACCATTACCCTGCCCACCCCCGCTTGGTATAGAGGGCTCTCACCCAACACCGGAAGGAGTCCCCGAACCCTGCCAGTCCCTTTGTATCCAGGACGAACTGCCAATTCACCCTGTCATACGCTTTCTCTTAATCACGTAAGAGAGTCACCACTTCTGCCTGGTCACCCCTCATCGTTCCGGACTCTGACAAAGCCAGCTTTTTCTACACCCACCATGCCTGCAAGGTACCGCTTCAGTCTGTTAGCTAAGGTCTTGGCCAATACCTTGTATGAGTTGTTCAGAAGTGAAATAGGCCTGCAATTACGGATGTTCCTTTCCCCAACCTCCTTTTGCCTTGATAATAAAACGAGCAGAGCTTTTTGTTTATAAAAGAAAAGAAAAAAAAAAAAGAGGGAAAATTTGTTTGGCGCCTCTGTAATTTCCATTATTTTGCGTGGAGCCCCTTCGACAGCCCACTTACAATGTCGTGCCCCTCTGAACATGATTCAAATCTCCTATAAAACCCCCGCGTCGGCTGGGGCTGAAGTATTTTTGCTATGCCCCTACCGGTAACCGTTCCGAATTTGCAGTATGCCCCTACCGAATAGTCGTTGAGTACGGGGTGCATGTTTTCAGCACACCTCTATGGGTACGCGTATGGCAGCCACATCATTTCTCTCTCTCTCTCTCTCTCTCTCTCTCTCTCTCTCTCTCTCTCTCTCTCTCTCTCTCTCTCTCTCTCT
>BFEA01000573.1:214395-226214 GCA_003427395.1 Chara braunii
CGAGAGAACATGCGGGGGCTGCTCCCGACCTGTTGTATGCAGGCATAGCGCGATTCTTTTCTTTTTTTTTTTTGTATGCAGGCATCCCTGGTTCAGGGGTGGTACAGCCGCCGTAGAATGCGGCGCAACAGCTCTGCATGTGGTACCGGGTACCAATGGGAAGTGGTACCCGCCACTCCGCGGTGGCCATTGCAGGGTCTCAATTCGAATCTGGAGGCGGGAAAGGCCATTGTAGCATGGCGGCAGATTTGAATTTCGGCCAAGGCCACCAGGCATCTCCGCACACGAACCAGCACCTGGCACTCTCCTTCACCTTCCTTATGTTGACGTGCGTGACGCACCGCTGCAAACGTGTCCCTTCCATCGCTGCAGCGGTAGACGGTCTGCCGAGTGTGCCTGGTTCCATACCACCATCGCCGTCATTTTTGTGTTATCACCCGCATCTCGTCATTTTCAGTCATTTGTTCACGCACATGCGCACATGGCAGATGTGCTGCGGGAGGCAACGGTACTTGCACTCCTTGCTACTGCGTTCCTGGTTCTCCTTCTCGTGCAGTTGTGCGCCTTGTCAGCATAGGCAGGAAGAAACTGCAACCCCGACCTGCCCTGCAAAGCACAATGGCAGATGGCGAGGGGCGTGACGAGTATGTCTAGGGAATGGGCACAGGTGGTAGGGGGCTGGGATGTTGTGAGCAGAGTCCACGTTTGCACATCTACCTCCCACCTTCAGCCCTTGGCTGATGACGTGTCGTGGGAGCCACGTGCGTCAACCATGCCACCGGCATACGGTTCCACCCATGCTCTTCCTGAGAGTGGGGAGGGGGGAATGGCAAACAACTTTCGTAATCAGGCAGGGACACGTGTTGTCCCTCTTCCTCACAAAACTTCGAGAAACTTCGAGAGGGGATGGGACTGCCACTCGATTCGCATCTCTCCTCGAGAGGGAATGGGAATTGCATTATGGACTGTCCTTGACAATCTGGCCAGACAATCGTACAGGGAGACGCGTGTGAGCATGTCCGGACCGATGGTTGCTCGCACGTGGAGGTGGCGCAACAGCCAGCATCCAGGTCTAATGTCTACTTAACTCGCCGGGGTAGGCAGGCCAGAAGAACAGGAACAAGACCTCCACCACGGGCTGGATCCTTTACTAGAGTGAGGGGAGGGGAGGGGAGGGGAGGGGAGGTGAGTGGGACCTCATACTACTGCCCCCTCCACCATGTGTGCGAGCAGCTACGGGAATGGTCATGGCGATGGCTGTGGTGATAGGGAGGGTGTTGCAGACGTGGACTGCGTTGATGACATGCAAGCAGATGCTGAGGATAATCGTCATACAAAGTTGCGAGGCTGGGCACCTGTTGTGATAGCAAAGGCTGCTCCGAAGGGGCAAGCAAGAGGGGACGCAAGGGATGACACAAGAGACCGTGATGGGGAAGTGGGAGCAGCAAACGCCAGAGGACGGGGGGCCTGTGGAATCTGGGCGAGTCCGCTGCAAGTGTGAGCAGGACGACGATGTCGTTTCTCCTGGCCCTATGCGAGGATGAAAAGGCATGGGAATGGTATACGACATTTCAAAGCGAATTGTGGGGTTGGGAATGCAGCGAGATTGGGATGCCCATATCCTCCAGCTTTTCATACCTTTGAACAGCTTCCAGATCTTTTTTTTTTTTTTTTCCCCTCTTTTTCCGGACAACTTCCAGATCAAACAATGGGAAAACATGATTGGCGGGGCACCCCAAAAAAAAGAGCAAAAAAGTCAGAAAGGGCAGACGCCTACCGGTTCGGTTCTGCCTGCGCTAACGCAGCTCTCGAACCAAGCGGAGCCCCGAAGGCCACGTGCGGTATGCGTGGTCACGTGGCCTACCTTCACGATAGACATGTGACGGATATGGCGGTAGATACTTCCCACCTTGTCGGAGAGTAAGATTCTTGAAACCTTGGAGATCTTATAGCATATGCATCCAGAACGGCCCTGTAAGTACTATTCCAAATCTTGGGCATTCAAGCAAACGTATGTAGATAAGTTCCTCGTTTAAATGCATTGCCATTCTTCTTTGTACATAAAGAGTTTTCTCTACCTCTTTTATTCCTAGGGTTTATGGCAGAAAAGTAGCTCCGGTAGGACCCAATCAACATTACTTTTGCAGCTTTCTTCCCTTATCTTCCTTTTCGAATCGCCTATTATCTCCCCCTTAGTTTCAACATCCTCTTCTACTTCCCTCGATCTGATCTGCCCCACGCACTCCTCTTTTCTAAATCATGATCCCGTCTCTGCGATCTCAAATTCTTTCCCGATTCTCCCTTCTTCTCTCCGTTTCTTTTCACTGAACTGCCCTTTTCCAACCATTGCGATCTCACATTCTTTCCCGMTTCTCCCTTCTTCTCTCCGTTTCTTTTCACTGAACTGCCCTTTTCCAACCATTTTCCTGTCTCTGACTCTCTGCCGCCTCACCATGAATCCTTCCTTCGATGCTTTTCTGCCATCTCCCCCACGCATGCCCCGTTTATAAATCAGCCTCCTGTCTCTACTATCTTACCTTCTCTCCCGAATACACCCTTTTTTCTGTGTCTCTTTTTTTCACTTATCTTCCTTTCTTCAACCATCTTCCCGTCTCTGCCGTCTCACCTTGAGTCATTCATTCCTTCGATGCCTTCGTGCCATCCCCCCACGTACTTCTCTGTTCTAAATCATCCTCCCGTCTCTGGCATCTCTTTTTTTTTTTTTTTTTTTTTTTTTTTTTAACCTTTTTTTCTTTTTCTTTTTCTTTTTTTTTTTTTTTTTTTTTTTTTTTTTTTCTGGGGTCACATTCTCTTCCGAATCTCCCCTCTTCTCCTCGTCTCTCTTCAACTTACCCTCCTCTTCCCAACCACTTTCCCATCTCGCTCGTCTCACCTTGAATCCTTTCTTCCATGCTTCTCCGTTCTCCTCTTTCTAAATCATCCTCTCGTCTCCGGAATCTCTCACATTCTCTCCTGCATCCCCCCTCTTCTTCTCGTATCTTGTCACTTAGCATCTTCCTTTCTCCGACCGACCATCTTTCCGTCTCTATTGTCAAACCTTCAATCTATCCTTCGATGCCTTTCTGCCATCGCTACTTTCCTCTTCACCTACTCCTATTACCTTCCATCCCTGATCTCCCACCTTTTTCCTCCTCCTCATTCGTCACCACGTTCTATCTCCCTTTAATACCTTGGTTATTCTTGCTTTATCACCGCAGCTATCTCCCTTCACATGAGAGTCGACATTTCCATCCAACCGTCACAGGGAACGCGAGTTCCATCCAACCGCTGGGTAGGTTGGATTGGGTGCCAAGAGTAGGCCTCATCAGCAGGAGTTTAGTGTCAGGAGTAGAGGACGTAGCTGTGCTGTGTCATAAGTAGAGTAAGCAGTTGATTGGAAGGAGATAGTATTCGTCTGTTCGAAGCAGTGGTGAATATCAATCTGTGGTTCTAGTAGCGTTAGACTCAGAGGTTGGAATTGCAGGCCAGAAGACTACTTTAGTAGAAAGGAACGTTAAGGAAAAACAAAGTTCTTTAATCAAGTTGTGTTAAATAGGGAATTGGATTCACTCAGTCGTGAGACTGTAAGCTAAACTGGTTGATGAATGGTGCAATATAATGTTGATTCTGTTATTAAAAAAAAATAAAAAAAAATAAAAAAAAACTGGCTGATGCTGCCAGGATAACTTCCGGGTTGAATTGTGAGGTCCCCGGCCTCTGTGAAATTTTTGGATTATAAAAGGAAAAAAAAAAAAAAAAAAAAAAAAAAAGAATCGACATTTCCCGTGGTACAAGACACATATGCACGAAGATAAATAAAGCTGCTAGCTGCCGTAAACTACACCCCTTGTACCTATCCAACTACCGTCTTCACCCGAATAGAACGCCCGGTCATTATAGCTGTACTTGGCACAACTTTCAGCCCAGGTACTGTGATAATTACCGGGCGTTCTATTCGGGTGAAGACGGTAGAGTGTAGGCAGAATTGATAATAATCGAGTTTAACAGCCACGGTGTTTTCTCTCCACAGCCGTATCCAAGTCGAAGGGCCTCGCCAAACCACTCTCGAAATGTGAAAAAGACAAAAATGTGGCGGGTGCATTTGGTCCTGTTCTAGCGGGAAGTTCATTCTCATTTTGCACATTTCGAGAGTGGTGCGGCGATGCCCCAAGTCCCACATCAAGAGGCTCGCCACACAGGCTGTCGAAAACCTGGTTTTCGGCAGTTTCGCATCGTCACACGGACTTTCGAAGAATGGCCGCCCCGAGAAAGTTCGACAGGTGTCAGAATCGTACGCTCGACAGCCGCCCTCCCCCATTCTTTTCCTCCCGCCTGCAGGAGATGGAGAGTCGAAAGTGGCCCACCTGCCACCTGCCTCTCGAGAGTTGCGTTCGAAGTTCCGTTGTCAGGACCTTTTTTTTCCATGACGGCCGTGCTCTGTCAAAAGGCGAGGTCCATTTGACCATGACCAAGAACCTCGCCCCTTGACAGCCTGTGTGGCCAAGGGGGGGTTAACTGTTTTTTTTTTTGTTTTTTTTTTTTTGGTGGGGAGCTGCACCTGGTGGAAAACGGGTCCAGCGTCCAATATACAAAATTTGTTGAGATCTGAATATAGAGAGGACACTGCACCTGCTGGAAAACGGGTCCAGCGTCCAATATACAAAATTTGTTGAGATCTGAGTCTGAATAGAGAGAGAACACTGCCTCTTCAGCCCAATCAAGGCCTCAAAATATTCTTACTACAGTCTTCCCCCCCAATTTGGTGTATCTTTCAGTCTAAATTCAGCTATAATGACCGTACGTTGGGGGGAAGAATGTAGTGCTCGCAGCATTATCCCATATAACAACAGCTTAGTTCAATCACTCTTTTTACACAGCATACCATTGCAGATCAACCGCAAGGGCGCCAAACTTTCGATTTTTTTCTGACAGCAGTTTTGACAGCCTGTGTGGCGTTCTGACAGCAGTTTTGACAGCCTGTGTGCCGAGCCTCCAAGGCAACAACGAGCCGGACAGCCAGCAGACAGAGTGCCGACAGCGAGAGCTGACAGTGCTCCGACACCGAACTGACAGCAAGCCGACAGCAGGTCTTACAGAGAGCATACAGGAAGCCGACAGCAAGGAGACGGCGAGAAGACTTCCCAGTGGTTGAAGACAACTGAACATGCAAGTGGCAAATGATGACAAGGCCGAAATGGCTAGAGGAGGACGATCTCCTCCTGCTGCCCCAGATGGAACCAACGAGGAAGATGATAGTGTCCAATAGATCAGATGATGTTATGAGGAAGGAATCCTTCCCTCTAACATTGATGATGCAGGCAAATGTGCAATCAGACTTGTCTTCAACTTCTCATTCAACATGCATGCATACAGATGCTGATGGCTGACCAACTCTCACAAGGCAGAAACAGCAACACGCATCACGCCCACACTGAAAACTCAGATATAGATATATGGCCCTTGACCAGAAACTCAGTAAAAGTCAACTTGTCACAACATGCAGCTATGGCGTCCGAACGCCGGTCTTAATTCTTAATTCCCACGCGTACACTGTATCCACCATCAGACACACTCACACTTACTTCACACGCAGATACACACACACATACCTGCGCTACTGTTGTTGTCAACAAGCTGGCGGCTATGGCCACCATTGTCTTCCTCCTCCTCTAGCGGCTATGGCCGCTGCCCACTCTTCAGCAGCGCTTCCACATGACTCACAGGCGAATGAATGAATGGCTGGGCGCTGCCTCTTTCTTTATACTGTTTCGCTGGTGGTCTGGCCTGCCTTCGGTCCCTGGCCCAAGTGACGTGTGGCCGGACCTGGTACTTGCTGACTACACAAGGTGGACTGGGACTGAGACTGCTGGCTGGACTAGGATTAGACTGACCCTTGCTGACTCAGCTACGGACACTGACCCTATGACTCCGAAGAGCCAAGTTGCGGCTTCTAGAATTTCCTAGACTACATTTGACTGCCGCTTGGCTGCGCTGAGGGCTAACCTACAGGGCCAGTCTCATCCTAGTCCAGTCAGCCACTAGCCCTAAGGTCTACTGGTCAAGTCCTCGGGACCACACTTGTACGCATGCACCCTACGCGACCACACTTGTACGCATGCACCCTATGCACCCTAAAGGAAACAGGTCATGGGTTCAAGGCACACAGAGTCAACGGGTAGCTGTACAAGGGTTTGGGGTAGGTCTAGTGATCGAGCCCGCACTCTCGCGCGAACCAGGTGAAACTGTTTCACTTTCGCCATCCTAAATTCATGGTCCTCCAAGAATCCTCTAATCCAAGGCAGGACCTTTACCCTTCCTTGTTCTTTCATAGGCATGAATTATGTCGGGGGCGGTCTCTAGAAGCTCAGTTCTGGTGAACCATCTGTCGTCTTCCGGTTCTTGGTATGCAAACCTAACTTTATATTGCTTTTGGGGACGACCTCGACCTCCAATCCTAAAGACGTCTTCTTCCACTATGCGGTCTAAAGTCGTATGTGCCATCCATATCAGGCGGAATCATCGATCTCCGCGATGGGAACTGTTGGCTGGTGACACAAGACAACAACTTTGACGCATGGAAAACCGGATACGTATGGAGGTGCGGTGGAATCTCTATTGTGTAGGATGGTCCGTCCTCTCAACCTTTGACTTCTAGGACAACCCACAACCCTCTATATGAGGGCAAGAGCTTTTGGGAGATGTTTTCCTCTGGTGCGAATTCCTTTTGACTCCACCCAGATTAGGTCGCCTACCCTCAACTGTGAGAGTCTACGATGCTTGTTCGCTCATTCAATCATGCGCAGCTGGGCCTTTCTAATGTTTTCAACCACCTTGGCGACTTCCTTCTCATGCTGCAAGATCTTATTCATCTGCTCTGTTTGGCAGTTTGTCTTTGGATGACGACCTGACAACATCAACAACTTAGAGTCGTAAACTTGTATAAGATCCTCCCAGTTCTGACCGGTAATCCGTGTGTCTCTGTCACTAACTACTGACAACGGTATCCCATGCTCACTTACCCAGAAGTCAAAAAACCTCTCTATAACTAAGTTTGTTTTTGCCTCTGAAGGCAAAGTTTGTTTTTGCCTCTGAAGGCAAAGGTACAAAGATTGCATATTTGCTAAATCGGTCTTCTATGACCATGACTTGGCTTTTGCCATGCCTACTCCTGACACTAGTATCCATGAAATCAATGGAAATTGACTCGCCGGGTCCTGCAGGGATAGCAAGGGTCTAAGGAGACCAAGAGATGCTCGTGTCGTTGTCTTGTTGTGCTGGCAAACTCTACAATTGCGGATATATTTTATGCAATCTGTCTTCATGTCAGGCCATGTGTACGACATCATGAGGTTGGCCAAAGTCTTTTGTCAACCAAAGTGCCCTTATGTATCATGCCATTTCCCTAAGATCAAACTATGGATCTCCTCATTGTTGGGGACGCATAATCTATCAATGACATTGGTCTTCTCGAAGAGTAGCCCATTCGTGGTCTGGTAATTTGGCTCACTATCAGGCGTTTCCTTCACTCTCTTTAATAAATCGCCATAGATCAGATCCTGAGCATATGCATCCCTTATCCTTTGCTGCAGGTACGTCCGTATGTCTTGATAGTGCAATATCGCCCCCACGTAGTCAGCTCTCCTACTCAAAGCGTCGGCCACCACGTTGTACTTACCTTTAACGGGCTCAAGCTCGAAGTCCAACTGGTCTATTTCAGTTGCCCGCCTAGGCAACTTGGGTGTCATCTTGGCTTGTGTCTTTAGCCATCTCAGAGTCTCATGATTTGAGTAGACTTTGAAGTGTCTCCCAAACAGATAATGCCTCCAATGGCCTAAGGTCTGCCTGAGAGCGTAGAGCTCTCTTTCGTATGCCAAGGCTGCTACTTTTTATGAGGGCAACCTCACTGACATGAACTCTACAGGTCTATAGTCGTTGCCGTCGTCTTGTTGTAGCACAACACCTATACCCTACTAACTTGCGTTTGTAGTGACGACAGAAGGCAATGAAGGATTGACTACTTTGAGGACAGGATACTCTACCAAGGCCTTCTTCAATTTCTTCAAGGCCAGGGTGAAGTGCTCCAATCTATTCGTGGGGAGAAGCACGTGTTGGGAACCGGACCCAGCATCCCATATTGAATTGTACAAATCATTGAGAACATTTGAGATCGTTCGAGATCATTCGAGATACCGGGGCCATTACCCAGCTTCGGTTGAGAACAATCTTTTAACACGATGTGATTCAGAAACATGGGGAGGATCATGAGTATCTAATGACCTATAAGGGAACTACTCATGCAATAACCTGTCACAAAGGTCCTACGAATGCTCACAACCCTCAGGTTTCCTAACAAACCCTTCTAAGACTTCCCAACACCATCTTACTCTCTGCTGAGCTCTTCCAGGCCTCACGCCCCCACCCTGCTGGGCTACAGGGCAACACAACTCGCCCCGACTCCGACCAGCGTCATCCCAGCAGCGACCCTTGGTCGTCCCTTGGGATGCCCACCCCAAAGCATCCCCAGATCTCTCTACCAGGCCTCACGCTCCTGCATCAACAGGTTACAGGGCAACACCCCAGCACCGGCCAGCGTCGTTCTGGCATCAAACAGCCGCAGATGACTGAGTATAACAACATCGAAACCGCCTAAGATGGATTGCTAAGAGACCCTAAGGGGAGCATCTATAACCGAGAAATTTCTTACGAACTTCTTGTAGTAGTTGGCCAGTCCTAAGAACAACCGCAACTCAGTCAGAGTGCGAGGAGTTGGTCAGTCTCTAATCGTTGTTATCTTACCATCCTCTGGTCTAATGTCGTCTCCATCTAACACGTGGCACAAGTAAAGAACTTTTGTCTTGGCTCATTCGCACTTCTTCACATTGATCTTGAAGTCGGTTTCTCTCAACTTCTTTAAGATCTGCCTTAGATGCCCCTCATGTTATTGGAGGGTCTTACTGAAAACTAGAATATCATCCAAGTATATAACTACGAACCTATCTAGCCACGGACGAACCAACTCGTCCCTACAGCGCTGGAATGTGGCTGGTGCATTAAACCACCACTCCCCCCGACACAAAAAAATTGGCTTTCTGGGACCATCGGAGGCTGGTAGCTCGGAAGGAGCAGAGGTCGGCGACAATTTAAGCGAAGGTCGGTGGCAATTCGAGCGGAGGTCGGCCTTAAAAAAAAAAAAAAAAACGCAAACTTTGACGATTTTTCATGCTCAGAGTAATAAACCAAAACATCTTAAATTCTGGGATCCGGTAGATTTGGTCATGATCTATTCAGGAAAATTATTTAAAAAATGGGGAAAAAAAAAATTGACGGTGAAATACTCGCCGCGCCGATTCAGTGCATTTTTCGTTCTTGCCACTCTGCCACCTGCGGGCCAATGGAAAAGTACTCGGTTTTTGCCACTCTACCACCTGCGAGCCACTCTACCGGTTCTCCACACTATGGTACCGGTAACCCTCATTAACTTGGGCTACCGGTCCCTCAATTTTTTTTGTCGCGAGCGGAGTGGTGGTTTAAGTAGTCCAAAGGGCAATCACTATGAACTCATAATGCCCGTATCTAGTCCGAAACGTCATCTTGTATTGATCATCCAGGTGTACCTCTATCTGGTGATACCCTGATTTTCATATCTATCTTTGTGAAGTACTGGCAACCTTGTACCCGATCCAACAGGTCATCTATGCGGGACAATGGTTCCGCATTCTTGACTGTCATGACATTCAGACTCCTATAGTCTATACACATTCTTAACTCTCTCTGTTTTTTGGGGACAAATAGGACAGGTGCGCCAAAAGGAGATGAACTCGGCCTAATCTGTCCCTTTTCGAGGAGCTCGTCTAACTGCTTGCACAACTCCTCCAATTCCTTGGGAGACATTTTGTAAATTGTTCCCTTAGGTGTTCTACTGCAGGGTTTTATCTCCATACGATGTTGAACTGCTCCCTTAGGTGTTCTACTGCCGGGTTTTATCTCCATACGATGTTGAATGTGTCTCAGCACTACCCCTGCGGGTGCCTCTGATAGATCCTTGTACTCGTTCAACAAATTGACAATAGTGGAATGAATCTCGTTTTCCTCCTTTGGCTAATCAGAAACTGGTTTGACATAAGTTACGAACACCTCTTCCTGAAGCTGCTCTTTTTTCACGAGTCTAACAAACACAGAAGCGCTAAGGCAGCAATGTGCCAAGGAGTTGTCGACTCCTGACGCATGGAACAAGCGGGTTTGTCCCCACCTGACGGACTAGGGAGTCTGCAGTCGTGCTCTCTAAGTTGCAATGTGGCCCCGATTGCCTCTCCCTAATTTGTTCCAAGCACTATATCGAAAGAGAGATTCTCTTCTACGAGGAGAGTCAGGGAGTGAAGGACTTTCTCTACCTTCCCCCCTTACTCTAGGCGAAAGTACGGTTGGATCCCCTCTACGTATTCCTCGACCCGCATTGCACTGTGCGGTTATCCGCGAGGATGCCAATTGCAGGATCCTTTAACTTTCTGACCTTTACGCCTAGCCTCAACTTCTTCAGCGCTTCACGACATATGTAACTTCGGGTGGCCCCACTGCCTATAAGGGCCCCTACTCTAGCTTTAAAAATCTCTATATGTGCTAAGATAAGCTGTCATTTTCCATTTTTCTTCATCTTGGCCCAAACTTGCCTTCTCTCCTTCAACTCTTCAGCCAAGCCTATGAGGGAAACGCCTAGAGAGAGACTAACACAAGCAGTCTCTGGGCAGCTAGCTAGGCGCTGGCCAGCAACCTCTATCATGAAGATACGTGGAGTGGGAGTTTTTGTCTTGCGCACACACTCATCTCTACGTACTCCTGGGGTAGGGGAAGTTGCTACCTCTACCGGCGATTGCCTTATGCTGCCCCAGACGCAACATTGCAAAAATCTCTATACATCGGGCAAAACTAGATGATGTGCCTTGGATCGTCGTAGAACACGCATTGATATTTGTCAATACGGTCCTACCATACATTCTGATCAACATTAAGGATTTCCCAAGGCCTGCCTTCAGGCCGTCCAGGGTGCCATGTACCCTTATGAGAGGTGATTGATTGGAACTCTGGCGGTTATTCGGGGGACCTTGACCCCTTTCTCCCACTTGTGGTCTTTATTGTCGCCAACCCTCTAGCCACCTTGTCCTCTGACCCCTTTCTCCCACTTGCGGTCTTTATTGCAGCCTCCCTCCGGCACGACAACGACATAAAAACTCCTCTGCTATACCCTATTGTCCTTCTCTCTAGTTCTCGCTTTATGTCAGTGTAGGGGACCTCCTCTGCACCACCTTCCATTGTAAGGATAGATTGTCCTTGGCCTTGACTTGCCCGAGATGGTGCGTCCTTTCCACATTTTGCCCTTTACTAAGTCCTTGTGCGAGAAAGTGATAACTGGCATGGACTGGATGGCAAACGCAACAGCCTCCCTACTCGAGAGATCGTAAGTCATTCCTGGTTTTTGCTTTTTGTCAAAGAAGTGCCCTTGCAAGTGCTCGGGCAACGTGCAGTAAAAGAGTTAAATTAGTTGTGCTTCCGTGACCTATGTGTCCGATTTTGGATTCAACGCGGGTTCCGCGTTGAATTGTTTAATGCGCGTTACACGGGGAAAAACGGGGTCCGCAACGATTTTTTTCCTAGGCTAAACATAATCAATATATATATCGTCACAAACAGAACTGCTCGGTAAACCGTAGGCAGAGAGAGAGAAAAGGATATATATATATATATATACATATATATCGTCAAATAGAACTGCCCGGTAAACCGTAGGCAGAGAGGGAGAAGAGGACAACAAACGAGGGGCTGTG
>BFEA01000573.1:227924-245061 GCA_003427395.1 Chara braunii
AAAAAAAAAAAAAAAAAACAGAAACAAAAGAAAAACAAGAAAACAGACAATTAGTGACTCATAATTGTGACCAATGTGATGCACAAACCTGAATTCGAATCCAGACTATATATTCTAGGCCCACGCAGACAGATTACAAGTCCAATGTCCATCTCTGCTCTACGAGGGGTCCTTGCTAACATGTAGGGGCCCTTCGGAAATGAGACTGGACGCATAGATTGGAGCATTTGGTAAAAAAAAAAAAAAAAAGGACATGCACCCACATGCACACATATGTGTTCATAGTGTTGGGGTACGGGGTGGCCCTATCTTTTTTCCCTCTTGCAGTTTGATTTTTGAAAGTAAGGGGCATGTTTGGCCACCCCACCCTATTAATAGGGGTTAATGGTTTTTTTTTTTCTTCCTGTTTTTGGTGTTTGGGCGTGTAGGACCACGTGTCCGAGGCCCAACGCGCCAATTCCATTTTTCAAATTCAACGGGACACCCCCGTTTTTCTGTTAAACGGGATTCAACGGGGGTCCTCGGGCCCGTTAAACGGGTTGAACAGCGTTTAATTCCGCCCGTTCTCCGTTCATCGGACACACAGTCCGTGACTCCATGCCCCGACACAACAATCAACTCATCCATAACAACTTTTAGAGCATGTACACTTCTTCATTGACGCATATGAATGGTTGGGAGTTTGTCGGACGTCTTTATCCCACTAGTGACGTCCGCAAAGCATTCTTGTAGTGCAACAAGAAAATCGTAAGTTGTGTGACGGCAGAATAGGCAACCATGCCATTTTCACAACGGGCGGCGCGTGTGGGCGACCTAGCAAAATTAGTCGCTCCTTCTCTCAGCGCCTAGAAAGTTGTCAAGACATGGTCCTCGTAAGGTATGTCCTGTAAGTACAAGTAAGACTTAACATTGAATTCCCAATTGTTAAAATCCTCCCCCTTCTTTCCACTATAGGGCTCAGGAAAATGGACTTTGACTCGTTCGCGGGGTGGGCGTTGGTCGTCCTCCTTGGGGATTGCCATTTTAGCACCCTCTATTGCGTCGGTACATAATTTATTTGCCCTACCTATCACAGTGCACATCTCATTTG
Organism: Chara braunii; assembly: GCA_003427395.1. NCBI lineage: Eukaryota > Viridiplantae > Streptophyta > Charophyceae > Charales > Characeae > Chara > Chara braunii. Next base: position 229,015 of record BFEA01000573.1, read on the forward strand.
TGAGACGGAGCATCATCGCCTCCGCGAAATCTTGGAACCCTACGAAAATGCAACACAACATCATGACCACGGACGTGCCTCAACTGCTCTTGTTGTGCTGCTAGTAATGAGGTCACACTTTCGGTCAGGGTATCAATTTTCTTTCCTAACTCTGCGTTTTCCCCGATTTTGCCCAACCGCTCTTCTGCCAACCTCAACTCTCTCTCCATCTTGTCTGCCATCTCCAAACACCTCGTCTTCTCCCTTGCGAGACTTAGCTGCCACTCCAAACGCTTCTCATGTTCCCTTGCCTTTCGGCGAATATTACTTGCCTCTTGTTCCAACTCCTTCTCCACCGCTTCTCTCTCAGCCTGGAAAACTGTCAACTCCCTCCCTATCTTCCCCCAAAGACAAACTCGCCACCCATTCCTTCACCGCCTTCTCCACTTTTTCAGGCGATACTATCCCTGAACTTATTTCTCCTCTCTCCTCCTTTCTTTCTTCAGTCCTTGCCAAAATTTGTGTTCTTCGTCCTCGCAGCAAGGTCCCTTCTTCTTCGACTTCCTCTTCTTCGTCCTCTTCTTCTTCTTCTTCTTCTACTGCTGCTGCTGCTGCTGCTTCTACCGCAGCCAACTTCCCCTCCTGCTCTTTCTTCCACTTTTCCATCTCCTCCATCTGTTTTTTTTTTAGCCGCTTCTTCTTCCATCAGGGCCAATTTCTTGGCCTCTTTCTCCAGGGCCTTCTCTTTCTTCTCTCTCTGGGCCTTGAGAATTTCGGCAGCCTTCTCTTCCTGCTCCCTACTATACGCACGAGTCTGCTGTCCGGACTTAGTGGTCACTGCACAACAGGTGGTCCTCCAAAATCATAATGGAAAGAAGAAACGAAGTAAGGGCCCCCAGAGGGAAAGGCCCATGATGAAGGCGAACATTGGGTAGTCGTCCATGCTGACAGGGCACAATCACTGACGATTCCACTCCTCAACACTTAAGACTTACCCCTGGACTCTAACTCTCTAAGGACTACAGAGGTCTCTATTCTGCTTCAGCCAGGTAACCACAACCATCGAATGCTTTCGCAACCACAATCACCAATCTTTCCACAGCCTTCGGATGCTTTCACAACCACGATCACCAAAACCTACCTGGCTTCCGCTTAAAATTGACATTGTCAACTAGTCGATTCTAGCCTAAGCTACTGCTAGTCTGTCACTACAAGACTACTGGCTGATCAGGAGGCCTTTTAAGGAGATCCCCCACAACTCCTCAGGAATTCTTCAACGTCGCAGTCAGGATGATGATCACAACCAAAGTCCTCTCAACATCCGCTATGCAGCTCGGAGTTCAGGTATAGTGTACCACCCAAAGCAACCTGCTGGTCTGTACCGGTCCTTGGGGTGTTTTCCCAGGTTGTCTAGCGTGAGATACACCTCAACCCCTACCAAGTCTCGTGCAGACTGGCACACAGCCCCTATCAGACCACATGCACAAAACCTATCGACCTGTACAGCAAGTACCAAGGTAAGTGTGCAACATCCACAGGGCATAAGGACAAGGGTTAGGGCTTGAAGAGATTATACCGCTCCTCGCTCTGCACTCCAGCACATGTGGCTATGGCGGCTTCTTCTCCCTTCCTCAACTTCGCCTTTCTTCTTCGTCGTCCTTAAGCTCGGCTATGCCTGACTTCTACTTCCTCTTTGCCGGCTATGGCTTCCCTGACCTTCGTCACCTCTCTCTCTCTCTCTCCCTTGTCAATTTCTCCTTCGTCCCACTTATCTCCTTTTTCCTCCGAGCTTGGCAGCTATATGGCGGACTATCTTCTTTGCGTAACTCTCTATCTCTCTCTCTCTCTCTCTCTCTCTCTCTCTCTCTCTCTCTCTCTCTCTCTCTCTCTCTCTCTCTCTCTCTCTCTCCGTCGCTCTATCCATCTCGCAGGTGGTCTTCTGGTGTGATGGCGCACACAACGGAAACCAGCTCCGACACCAGTGCAATCATACTTGTCTTCAACTTCTCTTTCAACATGCATGCATACAGATGCCGATGACTGGCGAACTCTCAAAGGCAGAAACATCAACAAGATAGCATAGCGCCCACACTAAAAACTCAGATATATGTCCCTCGGCCAGAAACTCGGTAAAAGTCAACTTGTCACAACTTGCGGATATGGCATCCGAATGCCAGTCTTAATTCCCGCCCGTACACTGTATCCACCATCAGACACACTCGTACTTACTCACACGCAGATACACACATGCTAGGATCTACCCTGAATGTCTACGCACACACAAATACGTGCTCTACTGTTGTTGTCAACAAGCTGTCGACTATGGCCACCGTCGTCTTCCTCCTCCTCTAGCGGCTATGGTCGCTGCCCACTTCTCCTTCGGGCTCCTGCAGACCTCCAACGCACAAGTCGCTTCAGCAGCGCTTCCGCATGGCTCACAGGCGAATGAATGAACGGCTGGGCGCTGCCTCTTTATTTATATTGTTTCGCTGGTGGTCTGGCCTGCCTTCGGTCCCTGGCCCAAGTGATGTGTGGCCCTACCTGGTACTCGCTGACTAGACAAGGTGGACTGGGACTGAGACTGCTGACTGGACTAGGATTAGACCGACCCTTGCTGACTCAGCTATGGACATCGACTCCTATGGCTCCGAAGAGCCAAGTTGCGGCTTCTAGAATTTCCTAAACTACGTTTGACTGCGCTTTCGTTACGCTGAGGGCTAACCTACAGGACTGACCCTCAACTACTAGCCCTAAGGTCTACGGGTCAAGTCCACGCGATCACACTTGTACGCATGCACCCTTAACTTACATTTTAGGAAACAGGTGACGGGTTCAAGGCACAGATGGTCAACAGGTAGCTGTACAGGGGTTTGGGGTAGGTCTAGGGATCGATCCCTGGGATCTGCACTCTCTCACAAACTAGGTGAAACCGTTTCAAATGACAGCAGTAGGCAGGGAAGCTCGTTTCAACTGTCAAGGTAAACCTCAGTATTGATCAAGCGAAGGTGACCTGGCTAAAACAGCACACAGTCACCATGATCTTTCGTGACGGAGCAAGATTTCTGCCAAGAAAGATCAAAGATGATATTGTTCGAGCTTACGAAGATCATAAGATATACAATGGTACATTCAATCCAGTGAACTTTCACAGAGAGACTCGGAGTAAAAACCAAACCAAACATGATTGGGTGGTACAAGAACGTGTGGGATAGAGAGGAGTCCGGTCTGCAGTCTTTTTTCTGCGCTGACATAAAGATTTGTACACCTGTAGAGTGCTTTTCTGACCGCTCGTCTGCCAGCTGTACAACCAATTTTCCCGACTTCGTTAGGGTCTCGCTCCACTACACTAGACTCACGAAAAAATTCATGAGTGCTTCTAGAGCTGTCAGAGGTCTGAAACTCTTGAAAAAAGAAGCATCGCGCCACTTACTCCAGAGTCAAGAACAATAGAAGCACTCACGAATTTCTCAGCGCTACATGACAGCCCCTCTATCGCGCTAGATGACAGCGCCAGCTCGTTCTGATGGTCGGGGCAGGCGGCACACTCGCAAAAAAAGAGGCCAGAGCGGGGGTAGGAGGGAGGACGCTAGAAAACCTGAGCGTTTCAGGCTGTGAACTCTATACAGCTCGAGAGTGCCCTTCGAGAGCACTTTCTGACAGCCCTTGAAGGGTGTTGTCATAAGTTCCAGTCTAGAGTAAGTGGAGCGAGGCGTTACTCTCGAAACTTCGCGAATCTAGAGTAGTGGAGCCAGGCCCCGAGTAAAGCGATGAAAATCTCTATAAAACTGATTAGTGGAGAGCAGTGGAGCAACACCCTGCAAAACCTGTTACTTGCGGCCTGGCTCCAATACTCACCAAATGCGCAAGATGCCAACGAATCTTCTGCCAGAACATGGAAAGCTACACCGCCATATTTCTTGTCTTCTGTGCAAATGGTCAGTAGTGCAGCGAGGCCCTTGGAGTGTGCTCCCCTCTCCTCAAATGATGGGTCCAAATTTGTAGATTAGAGGGGTTTCCCGCTTATATGCTTTCAGCGGTTCTCCACCTCTAGTCTGGGGCAGACAAATTGATGATGACGCGGTGTCTGCCACTGCTGTCACCGTGCCTTCTTCTGGTCTCATGAATTGGAGCGCCCATGGGCCTCGCTCCACTAGTGACCGCATGCACAAAAGACAAAGACATGGCAGTGTATCTTCCCATGTTCTAGCGGAAGATTTCTTCTCATTTTTAACGTTTGGAGAGTAGTGGGGCGAGGCCCTTTGGATAGTCTGAATTGTGGAGTTAGTGGGACAACCTTTTTTTTATTTTTATTTTTTTTATTTTTAGTAGAGTCTGACAACTATACAAACACCATATATATCTGGAGATAGTAAATGTCCCAGAACGTTTACCATGTTGGATCCGACCCAACGGTTTTGTCCATCAAACCGTCCACATACCTCTCGAATGTGGAGTAGTTGAGCCAGGTGCAACTGACATTATGCTCTGCTGTAATGGTCTTGCCTCTTGGGGCCACACTCCTCTGCAAAACATTCTGAATCCATCTGGATATGGTAAATGTCCCAGAACTTTAACCATGTTGGATCCATCCCAATGCTTTTGGTCCATCAAACAGTCCACATACCTCTCCAGTGTCGAGTAGTCGAGCCAGGTGCAACTAACATTATGATCTGTATCACAGAAACTGACAAAAGGCAGATTACGTGCGTCTATCAAAGCATTGGACACCTGTGCACCCTCAGCCCGATCGCAATTGCCATCAATTCAATGTTTCTTGGACAAAATTGAAAAGAATGGATGCCTAAAAAGTATTGCATATAGTTTTTCATATCTTCATCCATCTTACAATCTAGCTAGTTGGTTTGCTTATATTTGTATTATTTTTACTACGATGGCTCTTATGGGTGGCTTTGCAATGATAGACAGTAATCAAGTTACTATATTAGTAAATGAAGCAGAAGAAGGAAATCCTGGTTTAAGGAGTTACTCTAGCTATCAAGATATACCTAAAGTGATGGGAGGCATGGGTGTCGTGTTCGTGGAGGGAGTGTTGTAGGACTGTGGAGTTTTTCTCCCCACCAATTTAGGTGGCTATTAGAATATAGATAGGTGCTTGATTGGGGAGCGTGGGCTATTTCCCCCCCCTCCCTGGTCCTTAATTAGATAGAACAATTAGGAAGGATTATCCAGCGGCCTAGCTCAGTTGGTAAGGCACGCAAATGGCATTCAGGAGGTCTTGGGTTCAATCCCCAGTGGCCTCATGTACCTTCCTGGGCGAGCTTGACCCCCGCCACCTAGAAATAGGCCGTTGGTCCCCCCCAGTGGCAATGAGCAGAGACTGCTGATGTTCATAGGGGTAGGGGACCCGAAGGCAGGCACAGCGACTGGCCCATCATAGAAGCTCAGTCCTGATGCTACCGGCTGACCTCTGCCATAGCAAGTATCGCACCTGCTGGTGGGTGCAGCTCCCGCATATTGCTGCTTTGGGGTTCCCTTGTAATAATACTATAATGACAATAAAAAGGGCCTGAAGGGCCGTCCTGTCCAGATTGGACAGGTAATTGAATTGGTTGGGCTTAAAAGAATTAGCTTTCAATATTTAAAAAAAAATAAAAAAAATTGGAAGGAGGGCTTATTAGTAGTAATTTGCCGTGGCAAAGGGTGGGTGTTTGGGGGCATTTTTCGTTTGTGAGGCTTTTTGGCCGAAAAGGAGATTTTGTTTCAGGGGTTTTCCTTTTGGCTTGTGTTCGGCTTTTTTTTTTTTTTTTAAGTAAGCCTTTGTTTATTAAAATGATGAGCAAGGGAGGCCGGGGACCTCACAATTCTACCCGGAAACCGACACAAGTTTTTGACGCTGCCAGACCAACCTGGCAGACCAACCTGGCAAATGACACTGCGAACAATAGCCTGGCCAGACCAACCTGGCAGACAAAACAAAACCGCATGACCCCACTCGAGCTCCCGCTTAGAAGGCGGCCCCCTTTGACCCTAATTCGGATCCAGGGCCTATCTACCAAACCTTAAGGCATGCAGAGCTACCGAGTGGCAGGTAGGACCAGCCTTATGTTCATGCCCGGCATTCCTACCCTTTACAGGACAGGCATGCCTTCTATTCCAAAGGAGCATGCCAATTCGTCCAAAAGGATCGTGCCTGTTATCTGTGTCCCAGACACACAAGGGTCTCTAGTCCTGGGCTTCGACATGGGAGACAGAAGCGTGGGAATGGCTTCCTTCCCGACAGAGGTACCACCGAACAATGATTTGATCCTGGACTGCGTCAAAGGGCTGCTGAAAAACAGATTCCCGTGCCGCATTGTGTTCGGCTTTTGAGGCCCTGCGGGCTTTTCTTCTTTCCCAGGAATGAGACGTGTCAGGGCAGCGGTCAAGATTTGGCCATTCTGCTACAAGACCCCAGTGTCCCAATGCCTGCACCCCCCGCTACAAGACCCCACCTGGGTAATGATCCAGTATTTTGTTTCTTTTCTCTAGGTTGTTTTTTGAGGGTCTTCCTGCCTCCCCCCTCTTTGTGTGGTAATAAAGCGAGCTGAGATTCCTTGTAAAAAAAAACGAAAACTGCCAGAAAATGGCTGGTGCACTGAAACAGCACATCGGAAGACTCATGGCTCATGGACATTCTGCTCCGCATCAGAAGTGTGTGGTCCCCCCCCACAACCCTTCTCCAGCAAAGAGAATCGAACAGATGGCAACCCAAACGGAGGGTTACTGGGGAAACCTCCTCAAGGGGATCAAGTAATTATGTTCGTGTAGGGCAGATGCACACCATCCTCCCCCAAACAGAACGCGCCCACGTCGTAAACATATACAAGCAATCTTTCCGGTCCATAACAGTCATGATAAGGGTGCGTATTGTAGGGGTGGATAGGGGGAAGACGGTAGTTCCCGGGGAGTTTCTCAAAAAGCACAGCGTTGATGGGATTTAAATTAGCCACCCCTCAAGAGTTAAGAGGGGTCTCGAGACATCAAAACATAGCCTTCAAACAACGTTCCAGGGAAAGACCGGCTTTAACGACGACGCCTCAGAGCCTATGGGCCTCGCTCCACTGGGCTGTGAGGGAAACGCCTAGAGAAGCAGAGAACAAATGTCTGGTGCTGATGAGGGGGCTCAAACAGTCTACGAGGAGCATATGGGCCTTCACTCCACTACTCTCCAAAATGTGCAAAATGAGACCCGACTCCTCCGCTAGAACATCGAAAATGTCCTTCGGGACATCCGTTTAAATTGGAACGATACAGAGAAGATTAGCATGGCCCCTGCGCAAGGATGACACGCATAAATCGAGAAATGGTCCAGAAAAAAAAAAAAAAAAAAAAAAAAAAAGAACATCGAAAGATGCATCCTTGAAAGAAAAAGGAAAAAAAAAGATGCATCCGACGTATTTTGTCTTTTGTGCATGTAGAGAGTAGTGGAGCAAGGCCGTATGACTGAGAGAATTGGAAGAACTGGAAAAGAGGGGAAGGAAAAGGACAATCAAAACAAGCTCTGCCCAGAGACATATCAGCGAGGACCAAGAGGGAAAGGGAGAAGGAGAAGACATCGGAGGAGGAGGAGGGGCCGGCAGCGGAGAGATGGGAGAAGGAGGACGAGGAGAAAAAGGAGACGGCGAGTACAAAAGAAAGGAGAGGAGTAACGGGAGCCCAGAGAAGTAGACGTATGAGGAGAAAAGCAGCAGCAGCAGCAGCGGTAGCACCACTAGCAGCAGCATTGGTATTTGGAGGGGAAGAGACAAGAAAGGCTGAGGAGGAGGAGGAGGAGGAGGAGGAGGAGGGGGGGTGGAAGGAGAGAGAGAGAGCAAGGAGGAGAGGAAGAGAAAAGGAAGAGGGAGGAGGACGAGACGAAAACGAGAGGAGAGGACAAGGAACGAGGGAGAGAGAGGAGGCAAGTGAGAACGAGAAAAAGAACGGGGAGGAGGAGAAACATAGGAGAAGAAAAGGAGGCATGGCTACTTTCGAAATACGCCCCAGATGCAAAACAGGGATATCGAACGGGCAAAGTTTACCAATCGCTCACTTTCATGAGCACTTTAGAACTGCATATATTTCTAAGCTAAAGAATTTCCATTTTGCTCCGGGATACAGATTGATGAAGATAGCGGCGTCAGGTTTTGGAAATCGGAAGGTCTTGCCAATGTAGAGAGCCCCACAAGAACCCTCCTCCACATGCTACACGAGCAGATGACAATGTCCATATATGAAAGCACACGAGCTTATGGCTGCTACAAAGGGAGCGCTGGGAAAAAAAAAGATAAAATGACCGAACTAATATACGACAGTAGATGCTCTAACAATCAACCTTGTCTACCAACCGCCTGTCCCTTATGCAGACTAAGATATTATCCTCCTGCCCACATCTCGCCTGAACTGCCTCTCTCTCTCTCTCTCTCTCTCTCTCTCTCTCTCTCTCTCTCTCTCTCTCTCTCTCATGCCCACATCTCGCCTGAACTGCCCAACCTCTCTCTCTCTCTCTCTCTCTCTCTCTCTCTCTCTCNCACACACACACACACACACACACACACACACACACACACACACACACACACACACACACACAACACGCGCGTGCGCGCACGCACAGACGCACCCAATCTTTCACGGCACTTCTCGTTACTACGGATACTAGCTCAACTACCATGGCCACGTTGGGACCACCACTATTACTACTATTCAAGACTCTCCGATCGGCACATTCGAATAGCTGGCGCATTGTCCTTCCCTACTAATCCGAGCTGGCGGATTGTCCTGCTCTACCAATCAGAGAGGGTACACTAAGCGACGCATAGCAGTCTACGCATGGCCTCGATTGAGATGGGGTATCAGTCTATTGGCCCGATAAATTCCCTACCAGGAGGCTAAGAAAACTAGAACTAAAAATATGTTGCTACAACGAATGATGCATGCAGTATGTTTGCGCAATCAGGCGACAATTCATTAACGGAATAACGAAGTCTTGCCCATCCTCCTTTTTATAGAAACCCATGGGGTGAGGTATCCAACCATCCATCTACTACTAACCCAACCACGCAGTAGATAGATCATACCATTTTCCACACTCTTCCAGTACAATGCGGCAAACGAGCCAACAAAGAAACTCCTGTCATGCATCCACGTGAGCTGTTGTTCTTCGCTTCCCGCCACTTTATCGAACCCGCCAATCAAAGGCTGCTGATGAGCTTCCCGCCACTTTTTCGAACCCGCCAATCAAAGGCTGCTGTTGAGCTTCCCGCCAACAATCCAAGCTGAAACAACGGCTATATTTACTTCGCCATCTAGCTCATGGATCGGTCAAAACCGCCTACACACTCCCAACACCACCAACCTACACACTCCCAACACCACCAACCTCACAACCAAGAGGAATCCTACACACAATCCACACCCCTCGAAACGATCATGCCAAAATGGCCAAAGCGAAAAGTCCGGTGCCTCCATGGCAGGCACTCTCTCCTCTCCTCTCCTCTCCTCCGAAAGGCAATTTTTGTTTTCCGCATTACGAAGCCGTAAACAGCTCTGTCGATCCGGATAGCATGCCGTCCGGGTGCGCAGACGTCTCCACGCTGCAAAAGACAATGGAAAAGACCATCACGCGGAGAGAGTGATACCACCACATTCGTCCATCCCACCGTCCACTAGCATCCCCTACAAGCCCGTGAAGACTACATAGAAAATCTATAATAGCAGTTCATCTTCCTTAACATCCCATAAAACCTGCTGGTGGGTGCAGCTCCCGCATGTTAAGGAAGATGAACCTTTGCCATCGACACAGGCATCATCCGCAGCTCCGTCTTACGCTTCTCGTTCTCCACCTCCTTCCCTCTCTCACCTTCTCCCATCCCATTGCAAGTACTCTCTCAAGAAAATCAACCCGCTATGTGTCCATCGCTGCTACTTTGCCCCACTTGCCGAAAAGTTTGCTCGTTCTCGTTCAATCACAACGAGTTTGCTCAGCCCACCCTCCTGCTCTCCCCAACCTCTTTCGGTAAGGCCAGCAGGAACGCTGCGCGCCATTTCCTCTTGCAGTTTTTTATTTATTTTCCTACAATCTTCACCAGCAGATTCTCACATACATATATGTATATATTCTCCCAATATATATATATATATATATTGTCACACTGTGAATCAGAGGGCGAATATCACTCCCCATACTCTCCGTTCTCCGCACTGGGATTCCTTCTCTCTCTCTCTGCAACACGACGGCGTAGATCAGGACGGTATGCAATTTACTAAATTACGTCGGTGGAGGAGGAGGAGCAGTGGGAGTACTTTCAGGTGGGCCTCGATTCAAACCCTGCTCCATCCAGGCATTTAATGCCGCTTCCCTGCCACATAGGCGCGGGGTGACACTGCCCGACTTGTCTTCCCCGCCCTCCTCTGCTCCTTCGTTTGGCAACGACGCGGGGAATCTGTCCCCAGGAGTCTCTCCGACAAACCTAGGGCTCTCAGGTGCACACCCTGCACCATCGCGGCCATCACCTCTTTCCTCCGCCACCACAGGCGCACCAGAAGCAGGCTTTCCCGCCGTGCCGTGATTATCTGCGGCAGACGCCCAATCTGCTGCTGCCAGGGGCTGAGCGAGTCCCCTGGGACTCTCCGCACTCAACTCTGCCACATTGCCATCACTTCCCCTGAGCACGGGACTGTCGGCCGGAGACTCCCCGCCCGAACTCGCAGGTGCGGCGGGTGCACTACCTTCTGTCATTCGTCCTACTCCGCCAGCTCCTCCTGCTGCCGCATTTCCTCCTCGCGCTCTGGGACTGCCACGTTGATCTATAGATAAGCCCCTCTTCAGAAGGCCAGGCTCCAGGATGTCAGGGTTGCTCCCATCCGCGTCGAGATTTGCGAAGTCGCTCAGAGGGGGTATACCTCTCTGATCTATCGACAAACCCCTTTCTAGCGGAGGTAAGCCCCAATGATCGATGGACAGGCCCCTTTCTAACGGCCGCGTCTCCGCTGACGGAGTGTCGAGCCCAATCTCCTCCGTCTTCAACTTCTCTTCGCCCGCGCTTTCTCCCGTCTCAACCTGAAGCATCATCTTCTTCTCCCCCTTCCTCCGATCCGAGACGCTGCTGCTAAGGTCTCTGCCGTTGCCGCGGTTCGATCCCTCTCCCTCTGCTTTCTCTCTTCCGGTGCTCGCCTCCGCTAACTCGGGCTGCTGCTCCGAGTTACGCCGACCTCGGCCATTATTGGAATCATGACTGGCAGACGGCGACAAAGACGATGCAGCGGGATCGCCGCCGACGCTCGACGGGATACCGCCGATATCCTCGCGACCGACGCCGCTGCTCGTGTCGAACTGATCTGCACAGCTCAAGATGGACGCTAATCGCCTTACCCCTAAATGGACGCTCTCTGAGGTCGGCATCATCTCGATCGGCAGAGGGGGGCAGCAATTAGGTTGAAACTCGGGCTTTCCAGAAAAGGCACGGTGAAGGCCGAAGACGGCCCGGCAGAAGACGAAGCGGACGATAAATTGCCTCAAGAAGGGATCCGAGAGGACTCGCGCCCACGCCACTTCCAGTCCGGGCATAGAAGCCAGACACGCTCCCCACCCTGCCAGCAGCGACGACAGCTGGCGTTCTGCCGTCTCGTATACGCTGGCACTCTCGGCGATCAGTCCCTGGCGCCCCACAAGCCGACCAAATGCAAGCAAAGGAGCCGTCAAGAAGTAGGTGAACAAATTGCCCCCCCCGCCTCCTACTTGGGAGGCGGCAGCGCCCGTCTTCTCGTCACCGGCGCCCCCGGCGGGCTGCACCTGCGGGGAAAGGAGGAGGGCGGCAGGTTCCCCCCTCTCCTCCCCGCTGATACTCTCGAACGCCCAACTCATGTCGCTGTCTATGATAAGAAAGAGGGGTTTTCTTGTGAACGGGAGCAGATCGGCCGGGTACAGGAAGCTCTCCCAGGGCGCGCGGATCCCGCTCTTAGCGCCCTCAACTCCTCCCCCGCCCCCTCCTGCACCCCCTCCATCTCCTCTCTTCCCTTCGCGGTCCCTACCCACTTCCCTCCTCGATCCGAGCCAAAGGCCATTCACCTGCTCGCAGCCGCGCCCCTTCAAGCCCCCGATGCCATCCAAGCTGATGCTCCGAGCCGGGACTCGGAGTGACGAGTGCGCCGCCTCACCGCCTCCGCCCTCTCCTCCCGCGTCCCTAGCGCCGTGCTGACCTGATCCCCGCAGCAGCGCGCCTGCCGCCGCATAGTCTCTGCTCCTCCCGACGATCTGACCTGTCTCCTGGGAATGGCCAAAGGTAGAAGGAGAGGAAGAAGAGGAGGAAGGCAGCTCTTGCGAGCTCGATCCCGGCTGAACAAGCGGTGCATGCTGTTGAGTTAAGGCGGACCCTTGCAGTGACCCCCCCAGAGAGGAGATATATAAGAGGAGAGCAGAGTCCGGAGGCAGGTCTTCGCACGCCGTTGCCAGCACGACCAATAGCTGTGAGACACTGGGCCGATAGAGCAGATGCTTGTGTGGGTTTGATGGAAGACTTGGATCCACGATGTTCTCCTCCATGCCGCCGACTCGGCTGGGGGTAGCTCCCCCTCCACCTCCTCCTCCTCCTCCTCCTCCTCCTCCTCCACCGCCTCCACCCTTGCTGACCCCGCCTCTCGTGCTGCCGCTACTGCCGCTGCTTCCACCGCTGCTTTCGAAAAAGTTCAACTTCAGGAAAGCTCCGCTTGGCTCCCATTCTATGGCCTGAAGCATGCGGAACGTGTCTAGCGTCATCTCGCTGAATTTCACCTCGTTGTGATAGTAGCTCGTGAGCACTGCTTCCTGCAGTTTCAGCGGCTTGGCGGCCCCCAGCCGAGGGATGTGCGACAGCAACGACGGGGTAGGATCCAGCACAATGCTGTACCTGAGCGGCCGCACGCCCTCGCAAGCGGCATCGGCCTTCATGAACCGCACGATCTCCTGCACCATCAATCGCCATTCCTTGGCGTCGCCTGCCTGGAAGGTCCTTCCGTACTCCTCCACCAGAGCCTTCAACTGCTTGAGCAATTGCCGCACCACGTCCCGGCGATTCAGCAAGAGGCACACCACGATAAAGCGCGCCAAATAACGCAACTGTTTGTTCGCAAGGGCAATCTCCTTGGCGCTATCCTTGAAGTACTCCCGCGTCAGAATGGCCTCGTAGAAGATGAAAGACTCGTACAAGAACACGGCCTCGCTCTTCCGGAGGTAGTAGTTGTAATACAGCTGCCCTACTCGCGATGCGATCTCGCCGATTTCCCATCTTTTCAATCCCGTCTCCACCAGCTTCGAACGGTTATCCTGCTGGAATTTCCACAGCTTCGAATAAACCTGGAACGCCTTTTTAAAATACAAATCCCACTTGTTGCGCCCGTAAGGGGGCAACTCCCTCAATCTCGCAAACTTTTGATATGCCTTATCCACCAGGCAACGGTACTCTTCGCTTACGTTACCTGCGACGGCCGTGGGTGGAGGTGCCATCGTGGCCGCCGTCTAGTTCTTCACATCACACACAGTGATTGGCGCACCCTGGGGAGACGAGAAAAGAAGACGCAACTCTGCACGCCCTGGGCTCAGAGGTTGCGCATCAACGTCAATTGCACGCTCCCTCCCTTCGCACGCACCTCCTCATCAAATCCACGCCACCTACTGATGAAGAAGAAGACCCAAGAGCACAGAATCAGACAGAACAGTGCTTCTCTGCTCGGCCTCTGTCCCAGATCGATTCGATGGCCGAGAGCCAAACCAACCACAAAAAGTTCCAAAGCAGCTGTGGCGTCGACGACTATGCATACCCCCCCTGCTGCATTCCGTCCCGCCTCACACGCCCTCCCGGCCCGCACTTTCTGTCTCTCTCTCTCCCACTCGCATCGAGCAGAAATGATCTGCCGGCATGAGAGCGAGCGCGTACAGCACAGAAAACCGCCCTGCCGAGGACTGGACTAAATGGCTGAGGTTAGGGCATCAGAAAGGAGCGAGACAGGTAAACAGACTTAACAAGCGCCGTAAAAACGAACAACAAGACAAAGCGACCACAAAGGGCATGCTGTACATAAGGGATCGATACGAGACATGCTGGGAACATATGTCTTACATAGGGCATCGCCACACCACTCTCGAAATAAGCAAAATGGGAATGAACTTMCCGCTAGAACATGGCCAGATGCGCCCGCCACATTTTTGTCCCTTTCACATTTCGTCAGCGGTGTGGCGATGTCCTTACATAGTAAGTCATAAACACACACACACACACACACACACACACACACACACAGCGTGGGATGCCTCGGTAGGCTGCCTCGTCGCCCCGAGCAGTTGCCGATATTAACGGGAGTGAAGGAGATGCCAGTAACACGTCAGAGCTCTCAAACGGCCCCTGGACGACGCACGGAACCCAGAGGACACTCACCACCTTCGCAGCGCCCACGCCCGTAAAACCAAGGACAAGGACGAGAAGCGCCTCGGGTACGTCAGTCAAGTGATAGTAATGGGATGAGCTGGGAGCCCAACGCGGATGCCCCTACCGCTCCGCGATATTGAAAACTGGACCGGTAGCACACGCACCCGGACGAACTGCTACTCGTACATTCACTAACAAAGCGCTGCAATAGGGGGTATTTTCGGGAGCCGAAGAAGAGAAGGCACTGATGATCCTCATGAGGGGTCACGGACGTTCGATGATGACGACGTTCGGCAGAACCCCTGCCGAGCTGGCCACCCCCTAAGGCCCGTTCTCACCGGCCGGTTCTATGTCCGTTCTAATTGAAGAAATTGAAGAAATTGAAGAAATTGAAGAAATGAAGAGATTGAAGAAAGCACGAAGCAGTTAGCAATTCGGGTGAATAAACAGGCGGTACGTAGCACCATTGGGATCTATGGGATCCGACGCTACCACAGGAGATGCGCGACCTCGTGGACATTATTGGTTACTGGTTCAACGCCATGATGGGAACGGCCTCGCGCTGGGGCGTGTGAAAAAAAAAGTGTGAACGCCCACCAGCCTATTTGCGGTAACTGTTGATATAGGGAGCTGGAGTTCAAAACCCGCTGAAAATAACGTCCCGGAATATCCCCTTGCGAGATCAGGACTTCAAATCCTATTTGTGGTAATGGGTCGAAGGTTTAAATATTTGACACTGCAATTTGACATGGATACCAGAGGGGGTTGATCAATGCACCATGGTCTCATTCTGGGCTGGTGTGGAGATATCTCGAAGCCTCGGTCTGCTAGAGTGGGTCATGTGAGGGCATCTGGCCAAGCAGTGATGGTGCGATTATCTGCAGGCCTCTTGAATCCAGGTACGCAGGCCTCTTGAATCCAGGTACGAGTAGTCCGGGTACGAGTAGTCCGGGTACGAGTAGTGGTGGTGTAGTCACACGAGGGCCTCGTTGCAGTGGGTCCAGTGAAGTGCTACAGTCAACTTTCGCCCAGTCACATCTAGGTCTGGGATGGATCGGTGCGAGATCATCTGCAAGATGGATGACCAACCCTGATTGTGGGTCCATGAGGTTGGTGAGTAGGTGAGTTGGGACCTGTGGATGGGGCACCGATGATGGTGATTGCAAGGGACTCTGTAGTAGGGGTGAAAGGTGGCATAGTGGACGTCGCACTTGGGGCCACGTGCAGCAAGGGGTTCTAATTATCAAACGTTGATGGCTGTTTGGTTATATGAACCTCAACAAATTTGATTTCCATACCATATAGATTTAGATGTTTTGAATCAAACCACCAGTACCTTTCACAACTTAGAAATCTGAGTCCCACCGGGTAACGCGGTGGGGTCGTCCAACAAAAGCCCGGTCGTAGTTGAAGGACCGGGATGAAAATGAAAACGAAAAAACAAAAAAACAAAAAACTATTCATACGGAAGGAAAAAAAAACATGAAGAGATCGAATAGGTATGTAATGCGCCAGGGAGGGAGGGAGGGAGGGCAGGAAGGAGGGAGGGGGAGAGAGAGAGAGTATGAATCTTATGGCCTAAACGGGAAAGATTCGTTCGTATTTCCAAAGTATAGAACGCCTGGGTAGAGAGAGAGAGAGAGAGAGAGAGAGAGAGAGAGAGAGAGAGAGAGAGAAAAAAAAAAAAAAA
>BFEA01000573.1:245944-276202 GCA_003427395.1 Chara braunii
TATATATATATATATATATATATATATATATATATATATATATATATATATATATCCGGCCCGTTTATTTCGTTGTTTTCCTTTCTTCTTTTTTTGTCTCATTCGTTTTTTATTTGTTTTTTTGTTTTTTTTTTACAAAGTAAGAAGGTTCCGCTACCGGTAGTGGGAGGCTCGGCATCAGTGCTTGAAAAAGGTATTAGTGGTTTAAAGTAAAAAGGTGACTCTGGTATGCAACTTTGGGATCTGTCGATGGGATGTTGATAATAAGAGGATTCGTGAGGAGCTTTGTAGCAAGGATTGAGAATTGGTATGGGACCGTGCACTTAGGGTTATGCAACAATGATAGGTGATGAAAATTATGATGATAGGTAAAAATTAGCAATAGGGATAAAAATATAGAAGATCTTATAACAGCCATTTCGTCAAAACGGACATATTATATTTTTGAACGAAATCAAAACTGACTTTTTTTGCCAAAATCCGATCGGAATTTTTATCTGGTCTATGGTTGAGACCAGATACAATTTTTTTTTTTAATTATTATTATTTTTATTTTTTTTTGTATCTGGTCTCAACCATAGAACAGATACATGTAGGGGGTCCGGCGTTTTGGGAACGCCGGACCCCCAGGAGACAAAAATTTCGACCGGATTTTGGCAAAAAAAAACAGTTTTGATTTCGTTCAAAAAATATAATATGTCCGTTTTGGCGAAATGGCTGTTTTATGAGATCCTAGTTGGGTCTTTGTGCCCCAAATGTTGCGTGACATGGGGGACCTTGACAACATATAAGTATAAAAAATAGTGGATGTTAGATGAAAATACGTTAAATAGTAAGGCAATCATCGATATATCATACAAACAGAACATATTCACTAGTCTGTGGTGGGGTAGAGACTCCTTTTGGGCTTAGATAGCACTACCGTTTGTGGTTGGGTTAGTATGCTTGTGGTACCAAAAAATATCTCGGGTGTTGGCCCTGGAAGGCGTGCTACCTTGTAGCCTGAGGGGGGCGAACCATCAATGGCACATAGTAGTGGTATTCCAAGTCACTTGTGAGGGGGAGGTAGTGTAAAGGGTGAGTAGGAAAAACACAGTGTGAGGGAAAGTAGTATAGGGAGTTGATATGTCAAACTTTCCCTCCATTAATGGTGCCTCAAAGTATGATCTTGGTTCCTCAAACCTGTGCAATCTTAAACCATGTGTAATTAATTAATACTTTGTAAACAATACAACCTTTCATGGCCTATATTTTGCTTAAAACGAAAGTGCATGATTTGAGTAATTTTTATTTTTTTGTATTGGATACGATAACACCTGTAATCAAAATACAAACTCATGCATGTGACAAAATTATATTCATTGGTGCAGAAGGTTTGAACAAAAAAAAACTGAAAAAAACAAAACTACAAAGAGCATAACAGAAAAGCTATAGATACGACAAATTTACAATTAACTAGATGGAAATTACATGAGTAATAAATAAAACACACTTTGATTGTTGTGCGTTTTTTGTGCATTTTTGTAATGTATATAAACTTAAGTAGTACACAAATAAAAATAAGTATTATAGTAGCATTAAAGAAAGGAGCATCATTAAAAAATTATCTTTGAGCTAATAGATGAAAAAACACAGGTGTGGAAGTACCACAAAAGAAAATAAAACAAATTATACCACAGAGCATTAGTTGTAGTTTGAGAATTTGATCGATCTCAGATAAGTGACAGTAGGCATCAGTTGTTCTGTTTTTTTTTTTTTTTAAACCAAAGATAAACTTCCCATTAAAATATATATATATATATATATATATATATATATATCAACCTCACAGTCTGCACAACTTTCATGTCGGAGTGACTAAAAGTCGAAAAAGGGCATGGAAAGCGGCAAAATGGGGTGTACCAATGATTTTAAAAAAATTGAGTATGGAAACGCAAACAGGACTGAAATCTTCATTGTGGTCTTGATATAGAGCGACGACTAAAGTCGGATAAGCATAAAAGAGTTCCTTCCGACGACTACATAGTCTAAAAAATATTTTTGAACTTCGTCACATACTGCATGATACATTTTTCGAGGTCGAAAAGAGACAAGAACATACGTAGGCTCTGGGTTCCGAATAAGGAACCGGTGACATTCTTCGCAGATCTCAAAATATGAGTTGGAGGGTCGTAATCACATTGTTTTATCCTTGACTTTATCCTTAAATTTATTTTCACCACCTGTCCGATAGTTGAACCTTTTGGTTCGGAAGCGCTCTATGCGATGATAATTGTTGTACAATATACAAGACCAGTGAGGAACAATTGTCGGCCACAGATTGACACCCAACTCGTTGAAAGAAAGCAAAATGAAGTATGGACGAAAATGAGTATCAATAATAACAAAACTTCAGTTGACGAATCCGGAACACCGTATTTTTTAAGGAAAATGATAAGGGTCACCAATCTTTGGCTATGACTTTTAGTACATCCCACTCACAGATACGCGTCATGTCATCATTATACCGGAAAAGTCAAGATGTGGATGTTCAAAAAGTTGGCGTCCTGATGACTCGGCTGATTCTGTGCACATGACCAATACACGCACATCCACCGCTCATAAATCAAGGCAATCAACCCATATTAACCTTGGGAATCCTTTTTGCAGAGGAAAACAGGCACGACGATATGACTTTCACATCTGATGTTCCTACATGAAAGGGGGATTACCTAGGAAGCTGGTGGATGAGTTAAGAAAAAAGTATCCGAAAAGATCATTACAGGTTCTTCAAAGGACGAAAACGCAGATAAGTTTCAGGGAACTTCAAAAAAAAGTTGCTCCAACCATTGCATGGGATGAGCCTTCTCTTTTTGATGTGATAGGAAGAGCAAAAATTTTCACGAGTTGAGCAACTTTAAGGAGTGTCTATTCCAAAACTCTTCAATTATGATCATAAACATGTCATACTTTTAATCATACAAAGGGACATTCATTCAAAATAAAGATGAGGAAAACGAAATAACAAGGATGCTAGCCAACCAGAGTGTTTCGCGTCTACAAGCCACGAGAGCGCAGTCATTCCACTCGTTACTATCTTCGTGCAAGTATAAAATTGTAACGAAAAAAGTGACAGTTTCCATGCTCGAGATAATAGATGATTTATCTGGGAAAAGAAAATAACCACGAAAGGAACAAGAAAAAGAAAATACCATCCATTAATGAATCACTAAAATATCATCTTCATTTTTGAAAATATCCAAAGAAGAGAGAGAGAGAGAGAGAGTACTTCGTTTGACTAAGGAGGGAAACTAACAGCTCGTTGTCGGGTTAGGAACCCTGACAAGGATATGTACCGAGTATTTTAAATGTCAGACACTTCCGACTAAAATAAAGAAAAGGCACGACTATGTGGAGTAATCACACATGGCATCCTTTTGATGGAAGGAGCAGACCGCAAGAGTGCGTGGTCATTGTAAGGGTTAAATATACGCACAATTGTCAGGTCGTGTGAGTTGGGATTTAGGTGTCAAAAAGCGAGGCCCCGTAGAGGCCGCGATCTGACTTATTGAAGAAAACGGTCACGCCCAACCTTTGCATTTCGTCGAGGTCAGGCGCGAGCTAGCTGCAGGTGGTGGAGGCATGGTGCCAGCCCCGTGGGTTCAGTGCTCGACCCTGTGTCAGAGACAACTTGACCCTCTAAAGAGCTCGAGTCTTTGGGTCCGCTGGCCATGGAGGCGGGGGCCTGTTTGGCGCAGCTCCTTGTATAAAAGAGTTGTTCCTACCACTACCATGATAGCAGCTAGCTCAGTAGATACCAACACTTAGATTTTGCCTCGCAGACGTAGGGATCGAACTTTATTGGCCTCACGGGGCTAACCCTTTTTGGAGCAGCCATGGGCCAAAGCAGTAAGGCGTGCCCGAAGTCGGCCTCACGAAGAACGAAATCTCGCGGTCGTGGTCATTCGCGCATATTAACATGACCCCTGTACAAGGATCATATGCATAAATCGAGAAAATTATCAACTTTTTGTTTTTGTTTTTCAGTTTTTCAAACTTCGATTCTCTTTGAAATTAAACTCAAGTATGTATCTAACAACGTCGGAGTGACCAATAAAGACACTAAGGTTTTGAAAATGTCGTTGGCTGCATGCCCAACACCCGAAAAAAAAAAAGCAAGACAATGTACGTAATGAAGTAGCAAAGTTTGTTTTTGAAGCCAAAACTTGGAACATTTTCAATAAGGCAATGTTCGTTACGCTCAAACTTGGGAACGAAATATTAACTCGTAAAGACCTATGAAATATACGTCGTGACAAATATCCTACGTTCGAGAGGTTCCTCACATTGTTTAAACGAGTAGCTCGTATTTGATTCGGACCTGTCAGAAATCAATAAGAGCATAACGTTCCTTGCTAATTTTTATGAGGTAGAAATTCAAGTTTTATTGAAAGGTAACTTTTTTTTTTTTTTTTTGGCAAAAGATCCGAGAGAATACCTTGAAAGATAGGTTTTATCATGTTACTTGTCTGGACTTGAAAAACATGCGCTGAGGGTTAACTGTTGAAGGCAATGTTGATAAACTCGATTAGTATATTTTTAAAGAGATTGTCGACCTTAAAACATATTTTAGGGTCATGAGAGAAAATTATTCTGAATTGGCAGCCGCAGAGAGGTTGCCAAAGGAACGTAGTGATAGGAAACGAAAACATACAGTTGACGCTCCTGTTAAAACCGAAGGACGGAGACAAGAGGAAGTTCAACCAGATCTTCTTAATGCACTGAAACTCTCAAATGTTAAAAAAACAGCCAATAATAATTATGACAATCGTCACTCTCGCCGTACAAAGGGTTGGTGAAAGTAAGTATGATGTCACTCTTGTAGTTTGATGGAACACACTGCACATTACTGTTCATCTTAGCAGAGCAATGACATGGATAAGGCAATTAACAATTTTTTTTCCAACAAAAAACAAGGAATGATTGGATTGATAGACTTATAAATGAGTCATTGATTTTGACATAAAGGAAGGATAATTGATATTTAGTTTTGATAATTTATGGTGAAAATTTATGTTATTTCTAACAACATTTTTCATTTTTTCAATTGTCATAGACGAAATATATAAAATTTATTATGGGTTATCTGTTTCCCTTTCTAGGATGTATAAGTTTAAGATAGATTCTTATTTCTCATTCATTGTTGGCTATATGAAATGGAAGTGTGCAGTCATTCCGTAGGTAGGCCTGGAAATAGAACACACACGAGTTATCAATTTTATGACTTAAGTTGAATGTATGGTGTGACCTATGTATCGTTTTTTCAGTTTTCTATGAATGTATGAATTTCATGTTAATCTCTCATTTCTCAATGAAAGTCGGATGTATGGTGCACACTTGGTTTGTCCATTACCCAATTGAAATTGAATGTGTATTTTTGAAGTTATAAATCTATTTTTTGATTTGTTTTATACGTATTGATTTCCGGTGGACTTTTCATTTGTCAACGAAAGTCGGATCTATAGTATGCAACCCTTCATTTTCTGGCGACGCTCAAATGTATAGAGTTCAATTTCAATATTTTTTTTCTCAGTTTTGACTGAATGTATAGTTATTGAATTGAATCTTCATTCTTTAGTTAGTTGGATGTATGATGTATTCTTCATTTTTTAATGTTGTACAAAAAGTATGACATTCAGTCATAATATATTATTTTTCGACTATGTTCGATGTATAGTTATTTTGCCTGCATGGTTACTTTTTGGGTTGATCGAATGTATGATTTTAAGGATGATTATTTCCCATCGGAATCTAGATGTATGATATATAAATATGACAAATTTTCATTTACCGTCTTAGTCCGGATATATGAGATTTGTCAAAACTTTATTAAAGAAATGAATGTTTTAAGCAACTCTAAGAGTAACTACAAATCAATTTTTCCTTAAAAAGTATTCTCAATTCAAACAAATAATAAGTTTAACTCATGTATAAATATTTATTGTTCCAGTGTCTATGGTTTTTTGAAAAACGAATTGTTGAATTCGTAAGTTGCTTGAAACTCAATCCAACAAAATGTTCCGACTTTGTTCCGGACGATTGTTTGAATCATTGTATATTGTAATTATTGCTTTCATATATAAGTTTCATAAGAATATTGACTCTTCTTGTTATTTATGTAAAAGACGAGGATGTTGTTCAATGAGGTCCGGAGCACTGTTGGGGCAAAAATTATGACAAGAGTATCTGCCGGGTATTTTAAATGTCAGACACATCCGACGAAAAAAAAAAAAAGGCACAACCACGTGGAGTAATCACACGTGGCCCCCTTATCACGGAATGAGCAGACCTCAAGAGTGCGCTGTCGAGTGCACGGTCCTCGTTGTGCAATCGCGGAGGTGGCCCCGCCGAGGGCGTTTCTCGTATGTTGTAGCATAGGGGGTACATGTGGTTCACGCCTAACTCGGATCCGTACACGAACTGTCACGTTGGGGCGTTGATCTCCCACATGCGGTTCAGCGTCGGTCGACTAGGACATCCTAACTCAACCACTCGATACACAACCAAAATTAACTTAGGCAAATAAATAAGCCTAGTCCCTTTTTCACATTTCTTGACCCATAACTTAAAAAAAAAAAAAAAAAAAAAGTGTCTGAGCGAGACCCACACGAAGTTGCATAAAAAAAATGCAATCGTCAAGGGAACCATAACGTTCAGTCATGTGTTCTCACTTGATCTGTTATCATGATGATGCTTAATGCGTTACCCACAACCGCGCAACCTCTCATAGGTTTCGGAGTTGCGTACGATAGTCCGAGTTAAGTGTCGAAAGCGAACTATCGTGAAGGGTTCCTCCTTCACGATATTGCACGACTGAAGGATAAGTCGTTCGGCCCTTGCGGCACCCTTGTCTTTTAGGCAGTGGGTGACGATAAGCAAGGGGCGTAGGTCCGGCTCAAGGGGGAAACCTTTTTGTGCTGGACCAGAGTCTGGGATATCTTGGACAAGGACCTCGGATTCCAGGCTCAAGACTAACGTCCGACTAATAATCTAAAAAGAAAAACCGCTTTTAAAGGGGTTTGTTCGTCCTTCTCTTGTTGAAGGAAAATACGCGCAATCACAGGTTGGCGAGCAATTCGTCATACCCAAACTAAGTCACAGTCCGATCGAAGGTCGAGCGCTAAACTTTGTACTCGGCTACTTCTGCCTGTTTGCTAGATGCGTGTGGCAAGTGTAAAATAAGAAAAGGAAAAATGCAAGTCTATGAGGAAATCAAGGAAAGTCATTCTCACAACCATAGTTGAACCTTGTCACTCACACCCTGCATTCATTCATCTATATCACCCTCAATCCAAGAGCGAGTCCTCGCTGCCATACATATCTGTGCACACATAAAACCCAATAACAATTTACACGCAGATGCCACAAAACGTGGTCAACCCCTTTTCTGTCAGGTTCATGTCCCACACGCCCCTTTCCGACCCCCACTCAGCAAAGACATACCTGCCCGTCCTGATTCACACATCTTTTGCATGGTCATTCAAGAGAAGTTCCAATGATGAATTTTCTTTCATACTAAAATACCTTTTGTCTACAGGGTCACAAACATTTGGGCGCGGGTATCATGGTGGGTAGGAGTTGAGCCGCAAACCGACCTGCTATCACTATGATAGTAGAAGTCGATGAACATGAAGACTTAGAAGAACACTCGCAGATAACAATAACCTGCGTCACAAAATCAAGCCAGGCATCGCCTGTTGAGTTAACGGAGTTAAACTTTGTATTGCACTCTAAGCTACTTAGCAGCAAGAACTGGTAACGATGTGAAAATCCCGAAAATTTCGCAGCACTTCATTTAAGGAAGTATGCTCGAAGAATGTTTACTTTACTAAATCTCAAAATAAAAACTTGTGACTCTTAAAATACCTGAAAATAACTAACTCTTAAGTTTTAGTAGAAATTTCGGCAACACTTCGTTTAGAAAGAAAGACTTTCAGAATTCTTACTGACCTCAAAGACTAAACTATCTCCTATCCTAGCTGACATCTCTGAAACTTAACTAACCTCTAGTATTTTAGCAGAAATTTTGTCAAAATCTCCTCTAAGGAAAAAAGGCTTCCAGAACTTCTACTAATTCAGAGGCTAGTTAAAGCCCTACTAAAAACAATCACACAAGAAGAAACAATGCAGAAAAAAAAAGCAGACATGTACTTGCCTATCGCTCAAGCATACGGCGAGCAATAACAAACTACCCTATAATGCAGAAGACAAACAAAGCTTGAGCAAAAAGACAAAGCATTGCCAATAAGCATGTGATGTCTACAACGCATTCAACCAATTTAAAAAATAGGTTCATTGATAAAAAAATTTCATATTTCGCTTGTCCTTATCACAAAAAATATTAGTCCCGTATCTTATGTAGTTGATTAACTTTCCAAGTTGTTCTAAGTCAACCCCATGTCATCACTAACAAACTTAGCCTGGACTATTCTCACAAGGAGAAGAGCACCCCATTTCAATGTCTTAGACATACAACAAAGCGACCGGATCAGTCAAGAGGACCTCATCTCCAGCCCCATTCAGATCATCGCATGCAAAAATCGTGATTTTTACTACAGACAGATGACTTAACATGCATAGTAGGTTCCCCTTCTGATTCAGTTAAAGTCATGAAGAAGAAAACAACACATATACATAAGTCAAAATCAAACAGCTCATAACACCGGGTTTGTATAGATAGAGGTTTATTGGGATTCTAATGGTATAGCGTCGGCCGACCTCTGAGTTCCCTGCCTCAAGAGTCCCGCTTAGGCTCCGACAGAGCTCCCGCAATCGGTGGGTCAACCTCCCACAAAGGCCTTGATGCGGTCCTACGGGTTGCAATCCTGCCTGCCACCTTCCTCTCCGAACACAGACTAGACTTAGATGAAGAAGGAAAGAAGAAGAGAAGTCAGACGCTTAAGATACGAGAAGGGAAGGGACCAACTCAATTCACATGAGAGGGCCTTGGTACCTTCAAATCCTGAGGGCCCTGTAATGGTGGTCGAAAGCATAATGAAGACGGTCAAGCCAAAACGTAGAGTAACAGTTCTCTGGCAAACCCCCAAGTTGTAGTAGCGATCCCCTCGTGAAGCCTGACAGTCCTTCCAAGTCTCAAGAGATAATTCAGTAGTGTGCACAATCATTCGTAGTGAAATACAAAATGAGGAGTCGCCCCGAAGATGCACAACAATGCACTCGTCCCTACACCCACAACGCCAACCTTGGCGGCAACGACACTGGTCCCCGCAACCACTGCTCTTCCTAACCTTCTCTGCCACAGTACTGTTTAAGCAGCATCGACGTCGATCTCAAGTGTAGGCAGCAACTTCGTGGATTAGAGGGGCGTGTCAACCTTAATCGCGCGGTTGTTAAGTCGTGCGACCGATATTTATTTTAGTATTTTCACTGCCGTCTCTTTATTTGGCCCTGATTTCACCGCAAGAGTGTCCAGTTACACCGTCCACCCTTGTCGTCATGTCCGTCGACAAATAGATGGCTACATAAATTAGGTTTCTCAATCACAGACGAGTCGGAATACATTTCAACAGCGTTTTCATTTCACCAAACCAAATCTTTTCAAAACAAAAATTACTTCAAAATTCGGACATCGTCCGACATTGAAAATATAGGGCAGGTACCCTTGTCAGGGTTTCTGTTCCGACAACGCTGTTTACTTCTTCTTTCGCACGCAACCCCATATACCTATACTGGCGAGACCATTCCTTATCGCCGAATTTGACCCTGCCATCCAACTCGCAGCTTCCCAAAACCCTTATTTCGCATTTTATCTCGCTCAAGCGAGAGATGAAATTTTTACTATTGTCACCTTCCTTCCCGACACTCTCCACACAAACTTTCCTTTACTGACTTACTAACTTACTGCTAAAACTAACAATTTGTGTTTCCTACCTCTCTTCTCCTTTGCTCCCCGCCATCTCCACGCAGCTACTTTTCCCACTAACTCCTATTCCACTAACTCTCTTACCAAACTAACCCTATCATTGCATTCGCCGTATGCCAAAACCCCTAATTCAGTTCTTCCCTTGCTCGATTCCGATAAAAATCAAGCGAGTCATATTTTTTTAGCTGCGCCCAACTCACTTTTCCGCCATTTTTGATCTTGTCGCGCATGCATCTGGCGCCTCTCCCCGCCCAGGTTCACTATAATTTCTCACTTCTAGCACTGTGCTCCAGATGCTAGCGCTGCGCCTGCTTCGCTGTCTCCTTCTCCAGTCTTTCGTTGCAGCATACTAACCTAAGTGCCTCAATAGTGTTGAGCGAACCAGATAGCAGGTCGGTGGTTGTGAAAGTCGAAATCCGCCAAAAAAATATCATGACTCCCCTGCTGAATCAGCCAACCCCGACACTAGTTGGTGTTGAAGCTGGCAACCTACGCCCCGACCTTCCTGTAGAGTTTGACGCTATGACGAGTACGAGGTCCCTGGGCCTGCTGCGATGCTTGCCACTTGAGCCTGGGTGTCGCACGTCCCGGTGCAGATCTTGGTGGTAGTAGCAAGTATTCAAATGAGAACTTCAAAGGCCCAAGTGGAGAGGGGTCCCATATGGTTGGTCCGCCCGGGCAAGGCGTCTTCTGCCCCAACACCCTCCAACCGACTCTAGCAGGTTACCATGGGTTGAATCTGGCCGAGCGCAGCTCCAAGTTCATTCTATCCTATAGTATGAACGAAGACCAACCTCCAAGGCAACGATGGAATAATAACCAAGGAAAAATAACAATAAGAAAAAACTAAAATAAAATAACAAAGTCGGAGATAACAGATCTTTGCAATTTGTGAGGGGGTGCTCGCACTAGTATGTTTCCTGAATGTATCCGATTGCAATTGCACAATAATTACACCTGGAGATAACCCATCGAACTGGTCGACCCTAGATAACTCAAAATTACAATGTTTTACATATCTGGCTCCGGCGGAGTTCCAATTCAGGCCTCTATTTCAACTTTTAAAGGGCGTACCAACTGAGTTAGGCCCACATACCTATTTTCAGCAGTTCGCGGGTATAGCAACTGAGCTGAGTCCGCAGCTGCTGAGAGAAGGTTAACAACAGTCGTATTTTTCATCACCACTTCAGGACACCCTTCACCACTTCAGGATGCAGCCTGCCTAAACAGGTGGTTTTCAGGGTCTTCGGACCTTTCACCACTTCATGATCATTAAGGTATGAAAATCCTGAATGGTCCTGAAGTGGTGAAAGCTCCAAAGACCCTGAAAACCACCTGTTTAGGCAGGTTGCATCCTCAAGTTGTGAAGGGTGGTTTTCATGGTCTTCAGACCTTTCACCACTTGAGGACCATTCGGGATTTTCAAACTGCCAAAAACTCTCACTTTACCACTTCAGGACACCCTTCACCACTTCAGGACGCAGCCAGCCTAAACAGGTGGTGTTCAAGGTCTTCGAACTTTTCACCACTTCAGGACCATTCAGCATTTTCAGACTGCCTAAAACGCTCACTTCAGAATTTTCATTCCTGAATTTTCAGCTACCCGATAACCGCTTGTGCAGCTGCTGGTCCCACAGGCTTGCGACCAGAAAGCAAAATAAGTTTTTTCTTTTTTGTTCTGCACGAGATTTCTCGTTTTTGTTGAGCTCATCTTCGAACCTCTAGGTTCCTTTCTAACAGATGTGTCGCCCCCAACCAACTCCCCGCCAGACAATATCTTCGCTTGGATCGGACAGGCTGCAAGGGCCTGCACCTTGGATCGAAGGGCAGAGGCAAAGTCCCGGTTTCCACAAGAGGTTAACGGAGCATCTGGTTTTCAGGCCTAAAATTTATAAAATTAGGATTTTGGGCTCAAATTTCATGTTTTTTTGGAATTTCAAGTTTTTGCTCCACAAGAGGTTAACGGGGCATCTGGTTTTCAGGCCTGAAATTTCTGAAATTAAGGTTTTGGGCTCAAATTTTATGTTTTTGGGATCGTAAGAAGTGCACTCTATAGATTGGTGTGAAGTATTGTTAAAATGACTGTCTGGTTTTCTCATAAATGGGCCTGAAAAATGGGTGCTCGGTTAACCTGCTCTCCCAGTTCCACCTCACAAAATAAGTAATATATATATATATATATATATATATATATATATATATATATATATATATATATATATATATATATATATATATATATATATATAAAATAAATAAAAAAATAAAAATAAAAGTAGTGGTATTTTCAGCCTCCGCCGCAAGCTCCCACTCACCTACCTTCAGTGGAGTTCGAGCTCAGGTATGTATTTCAGCAGCTCGTGGATCTGCTAACCGGGCTTGCTTAGGTGGTGTTCCCATAGGATTGTTTTTCAACAGTTTGCGGGTGTACCAGCTGGGTTTGCGTGGGTGGTGATCCCACAGGATTATTTTTCAACAATGTGCGGGTGTACCAACCGAGCTATTGCAGGTACAGATCCCACATGACTGTTTTTTGACAGTTTGCGGGTGTACCAGCTGAGCTAGGCCCACGGGTGCTGGTACCAGAAACCTGTTTTTCAACAACTTGCGGGTTACCAGCCGAGCTTGGCCCACGGGTACTCGTCCCACAGACTTGCTAACACTCACACTTCTCAGAACAATTCGTGGTTGGCGGATGGTGCACCCGCAGGTGCTGGTCCCGCCACACAGGTTCCCGTCTCTTCGTGGGCTAAGCACCCACCGCTTGCGTGCATGTTGAATTTCCTCGGACTGTGTTTCAAGACAGTAGGATAGAGGATTTTTGCCAGCATCTGCCGTCCGGAAGACGCCGGGACCCGAACAGGCCCACAAAAAAGAGGCACGTGCTGAAGGTCCTCGACTGCGGTGACGACCACCTGTGGGGGTTCTAATAGTTCCCTCTATTATGTTGGTTACCGTGACCCATAGTGACACTCATCCCTTCGTTTAAGGTCAACGAAGGTGGTGACAGAGTCGCCGTCCGCCACCGTTCAGGTGCGGGTGCACGACTTGCCTCCATCCGCTCCTTGGTCAACAATTTCAAGCACTCTTTTTCTTTATAAAGTTCTTTTCATCCGCCCTCGTGGTACTTGTTCTCCGTTGATCCCGAAGCCAGTTTGGTCAACAGATAGAAAAATGGAGAAAAAATAAAAATAAAAACAAATCAACAAAATAAAAACATTAGATCTAAAGATGACGAGGACCTACCGACATCCTCTTGGTCTTGCCAGTCGAACCCAGGCTTGGGCCCGTCCGACAAACCAAGGGGGATAGTCCCTTAAAACCCTCGATCCCTCAGTCTCCGTCGGTCACGCTCCTTTGCTCCATCGCCGCTTGCTGACCTTGAACCCCAAACCTGTCGCTTGAAAGTCCAGTACCGTAACCATTAGAACTAGGCCGAAGGCTAAGTTAGGTAAGTGTGAACCTGCGTATGAATAGTCGAGGGACCGTGATTGGTCCTTCCCGCACAAACCAGGCCTCCAAGGCCAACCTCCTGGCCGTCAGAAGATGTCGTCCGCGCCCAAGTTTGTGGTTGTCTGGTATCCTGGTCGTTCGACACACCATTTGCATCGCCAAAGCTCCCGACTTCCCTCATGCTAAGCCTGATAAGGCGACACTTTTTAACGCGTCGTCAAGCATAATTTTTCCTGCGCATGTGCAACCTAAAGGGTTGCCTATGTAAAATAAAAGAAAAATACAACCAAATTGAAAACTATAGAGAAGGTAACCAGCCCCTATGGCCTTTGACACCTTCCGCCGCCCTGGTACTGCTGACGACTAAATGACCACCTCTCAGTGCAAAGCAATGATGCGAGCCCCACGTGCTCTCTAATTCGTTTGCATTTGGCTCAGACTTTTCGCCACGAGTGAGGTTGCCGAGGTGAGCGCTCTGACGGGATTTGCCCTATCGGCGTGTTACGTTGATCAAGGACGCTCCCAGTGCGACCTTAAAAAAGGACGGCAAATACCCTTGTAAGGGTGTTTGCTACGACAACGCGGCCACATAAGGGTTAAATATACGCACGATCATCAGGCCGCGTGAGTTGGGATTTGGGTGGCAAAAAATGTGGCCCCATTGACGTCGCGATCTAACTTATTGAAGAAAACAGTCACGCCTGACCTTTGCATTTCATCAAGGTCAGGCCCGAGCTAGATACGGATGGTGGAGGCAGGGTGTCGACCCCGTGGGTTCAGCGTCCGGCCCTACGTCAGAGATAACTTGACCCGCCGAGGACTCGAGTCTTTGGGTCTGTTGACCACGGAGCCGGGGGCCTGCTGGAAGCAACTCCTCGTATAGAAGAGTTGTTCTTACCACTACCGTGATAGGAGCTAGCCCGGTAGGTACCAACACTTAGATCTTGCCCTGCAGACGCAGGAATCGAACTTGACCGCCCCACTGGGCTAGCCATTTTTGGAGCAGCCATGGGCCAAAACACTAAGGCGCCGCGATTTTGGCCACACGATAAATGAGATCTCGCACGTAGATTAACATCACCATTGCGCAAGGATGACAGACATAAATCAAGAAAATGATATTTTTTTATATAGTTTTTTGAAGTTCGATTCTATCTGGAATCGAACTAAGGTATGTATCTCAACACGTCAGGGTGCCCCATAAAAGCACCGAGATTTTGAAAATATCGTTGGCTGCATGCATAGCGATGGAAAAAAAATAAAAAAAAATAAGATAAGAGCGTTATATGACGTGTTTACAAGAGGTTGGGAGCTGTAATTCTGACCAGGTAGGCCAGATGTTGATTTTCACGGGGCTCATACTTTACTTTTTTTATGAATTTTTATTTTTGTTGTTGTTTTGTTCTTATTTTTTTTATTTTATGAGTTTTTGCCCCCCACCATCTGAAATAGCAGCAGCCTCACAGTTTGACGAGGCTCTTCATCTTCTCGTGGATAAGGGGAAATTTCGTTTTCATCTTGCATATTTGGTGAGTAGGTTGGTGGGAGCCATTTTTTATGAGGTTGCATTTAGCCCCATCGCGCCCTTAATCCATTTGGATTTACACTCTAGTCTACATTTCAACAGTTCATGGACCAATGGACTAACTGTTGAAATGCAGACAGGAGTCTAAATCCAAATGGTGTCGTTAGGCCAATGAACCAGAGTTTAAATCCCAAGGGCGCCGTTAGGCCAATGCACCAAAAGGAATAAAGAAAAAGAGGGAGGAAAAAAAAAAAACGGGATCAAGATTTTGAGAAACCATGTATTTTGCGGTTTACACCAATATTAAGCGTCAGGTGGTGCAGTTGGAAGAGACATAGGATCTTAGTCCCCTGAAAATCGGAGCGGGCGCACATTATGACGAGTAGCAGCTTCTATAGTAAGTTTTTTTTTCGTTTTTTTTTAGATCCGTTTTGTTTTTTTGAAAAGAAGCACCGTTTTCTTTGGGTAAGTGCCTTTGGAACGGACGCTTGGTTGTTGTACTCCAGATGCACGAAAGACAAAAATCATGTCGATGTATCTTTCCATGTTCGAGGAGAGGGTCCATTCATAGGGGAAAGGAGCCGTTGCATCACCCGTTTTAAGACAACGAGTTACAATGATGTGGAAAGCGGTGTCGGTGCGAATACCCTTACAAGGGTATCCGCCCTGGTTTTTGCAAGCGACGGAAAATAGGTTTGGTTTAAAGTTTAAGCATTCCGCGCGAGGCGCGGTTGTGTCTGTGGCTTATGTTGGCCGGGTGGTTAACTAGAATAAAGAGTGTGTGGGCGCGCGGATTTTTTAGGCGCGCGTGATCTTTTATTTGTTGATGATTGAAGGGTCGGCGTGATCGCCAGCCAGAATTTTTTTCTTCTGATTAAACATGGATTAAAAAGATTACGTCTCGATGATTAATGGGCTTACCTGCGCAGTTTGTGCGGATCATTGAGGAGGAAGCTGACTCAGTTCTGGTGCCGGAAGCGTGAGGAGCATCGAGGGGTATAGTAGGGGGGCTTGTAGGCGGTCGACTTACGAATCCGGACAGGAGTGCCATTAAGGCGGTCGCAGGGATAAAAGAAGAAGGAAGTCTGCAGGAAAGAAGAATCCTATGCACCCATACAGTGGACAGATTGACTCCTTACAGCATACGACTGTATACTGGTAATTGAGCTTGTTGTGCACCATGCGGAGTTGCAATATGGGCAACTAAGTTTGCTGAGCGCGTTGTGTTTTGCTGCAAACCACACAGCGCAGGGTTCACATACGGCGTAGGGAACCTATTGCATTTTGTATCGTGCTTCGCTATTGACCCCGAGGATGGGGAGGATTGTTATACGTGCTACGTTTGTTATATAAGTACTATGCCGTGAACGTAAGTGCGAGGTATGCATCCTACCCGAGTCACAGCGTTTTTATGCAGTACGGTGAGATTCTGATCAAAAGAGGGGGGGAGTGAGAAGGCATACTTACCTGCGGAACGGAACAATGGAAGGCGTGCGGTGAGGACCGCAGTCCCCCTCCTTGACTGACATCACGGTTCGTTGTTGGACGAAGCCACGATAAGTCCGTAGCGAGGTGCGGACTGGGCTGTTGACAGGGCACAGTTCACCCTGCTGAATGAAGTGGTTGAAAGAGGACTGTAAGTTGGTGAGCTTCAAGTTACCTGAGAACCTTGTGCCTTGAATCAAGAGTTCTGCGGTAGACTGAGTTAGGGGAAGAGAGGTTTTTGGCTGCGAGTGGGAGTGTCGCCGGGTAATCAACAGTAGGCAGTTAGGTCTCAGAAGTTGACCAAGTTGTTATTGTTTGGCCATCATTGAGGGGCCCTCAGGCGAGTCAAGGAATTAAGGCCCTCTCCTGCGAGTCTGAGTGCACCTCTCTTGTATCTGAGAGACTCAAATCTATCTCCTTCTGTCCTTCTGACTCTAAGTCTAGTCCGTTGGTTCTGAGACGAAGGCGGCAGGCGGGATTGCAACCCGTAGGACCGCAGGGACACTCTGTGGGGAGTCATCCCACCGATTGCGGGAGCTCTGCCAGATCTCAGGAGGAGTTCTGGAGGCAGGGAACTGAAAGGTAACCATTGTTTCCCCTCTATAAACCCAAATCATAGCCCCTATCTGTACATCTTGCTATGTTTGACTGAGCATACTACATGTAATTTACTTTGACTTTGGGTTTGACTTCGGGATATAAATCAGACTTAAATAAACGAATGCATGCATAATCTCAGTTTCAGTTTTGTTGATTGTGTGAAAGCAGATTGTGAAAAGGGATTGCATCTGGGGGAAGGTTGGAAGGAGGGCGGTTTTGCATGAGGGTTGACTGGGTCGATTGAGGCCGGGAAGTCCCCATAAGTTTTGGGAGACCTAGTGTTGTGGAATTGCTTTGAGAATCAGACCATTCTATAAGTTTAGGTGGTCTGGTTGCTCTGACTTGTGAGGGTTAACTGTGATTGACTTTTCAGGAACCAAGCACATGCTGTAAGTTCAGATGGCTTGGTTGCCTTGTTTGCTTGGGCGTTCTCAGTTTCTTTGGTTCTGAACGAGGAAATCTGAGCCATTTTATAAGTTTAGGTGGTTCAACCTCTTCCTGCTTTTATTCTGAGGGAATAACTTTGGCAGAGAGTCAGGCTATTCCATAAGTTTGGGTGACTTCAACTCCATGCCACGTACAGATTGGATCAGAGAGGAACGAACCAGGCAGAGAATCAGACTGTTCTATAAGTTTAGGTAGTCTGGCCCAATGCCTCGCACATGTTGGAACCCGAAGGCTATAATTTGGCTATATTTTATTACTATTCTTTCTACGAACAAGCCAGTCGGGCAGGGTCCCATAAGTTTGGGTGGTCTGACTATAGCTTATCACCAATTGAAGAGAGTATTAATTAAGAGTAAACTGATGGTAAGAAGGTGCAGGCTGGACCTCGAACCAAGTTGATCGGTTCAGTCATATGCTACCTTATAAGACTAAGTCCAGATAATTATATAAAGTTGAGATACTTAAACAGTTCAGGGCGACTAGGGTATCCTAGTCACATGCCCAAGGAAGAGAGAAGTAGTTGTGCCCTCTGTTTGTGTATATCTTGGCTAAGTTAAACATGTCTCATAAGTTTGGGTGGCCTGACTTTATGCCTTACGTAAGCTGGGTATGAAGGGGCAATTCATGAAAGACTACGAACTATTGTTTGATAAGGTTGACTTGGGTTGGTGAGAGTACTTACCTTTGTGGTTTGGCATTGCATGTGGCTGAGTGAGATCACTACTTAGTCTGAGATTCAGTTTGACAGGTAGCTGCTTCAGAGGCTCGCCACGTGGTAGAGCGATAGGAGCTAGTTCAATTTCTGCATTTTTTAAGCTAAGTTTTTTTCACTTAGATCGAATCTCGCATTTTTTTGATCTTTTATTATACTTGGCTTTGTATAAATTTTGGTAAGATACTTTCTCTACGGGAAGCGCTGCCGAAATTTCGGCAAATCCAAGGAGTTAGTCAACTTTTTGACTTTCAAAGTTCAACTTATCTAAATTTTATATTGCTTAGTAAAAATCTGGAAAGTCTCATTTTCTAAAGGGAGTGCTGCCCAAATTTTTGCTAATTCAGGGAGTTAGACAAAATTTGACTTTGGAAAGTTGAAGACTATTTCTGTTTCTATATTCGGGCTGATATAAATTTTGGAAAGACACTTTTCCTACAAGAAGCACTGCCGAAATTTTCTTAGTTTAAAGGAGTTAGATTATATTTTTGACAGGTGGCAATCCTCGAAAATTCACTCTGTATAGAGGAGATTCTGTCAGGGTCTACCTTTCTTTTGACACTTGCTTAGAGATAGACTTAGGCTTAGTTAATTAAGATGATTTGAGTGAGATCGTGATATGAGGATTATTCTCCATGGACTTATAGATTTAACTTGGGGATTGGTCTGTCTTGTGTTAAAGGTCTTCTTGATCGATTGATTCATGATTTGGGCTAGATTCAACTTGATCCTACAAGAATCATCTTTTGTTATCATTGATAATAGGTCGGTTGCCGATTCGTCGGTTTACGATTCAACTTCAATCCCCAAAGTTCAACTTGTCTAAATTTTATATGGCTTAGTAAAAATCTGGGAAGTCTCATTTTTTAAAGGAGGTGCTGCCAAAAAGTTTGCTAATTCAGGGAGTTGGACAAAATTTGACTTTGGAAAGTTGAAGACTATTTTTGTTTCTATATTCGGGTTGATATAAATCTTGAAAATACACTTTTCCTACGGGAAGTGCTGCCGATTTTTTTTTAGTTTAAAGGAGTTAGATTATATTTTTGACAGGTGACAATCCTGGAAAATTCACTCTGTATAGAGGCGATTCTATCAGGGTCTACCTTTCTTTTGACACTTGCTGAGAGATAGACTTAGGCTTAGTTAATTACGATGATTTGAGTGAGATCGTGATATGGGGATTATTCTTCATGGGCTTATAAATTTAGCTTATGGATTGGCTTGTCTTGTGTTACATGTCTTCTTGATCAATTAATTCAGGATTTGGGCTAGATTCAGCTTGATCCTACAAGAATCATCTTTTTTTATCATTGATAACAGGTCGGTTGCCGATTTGTCGGTTTACGATTCAACTCCAATCCACTTTTGTCACTCAACCTAAAGGTTTTAGCCCTGTGGTTTGGAATGTTTCATTGTGTTTTTACCCGGACTTTATTGAATGGTCATTTAATTAAGGTACTGAGTATTTTATTGTTGGAAGGGTGCGCTAAGGTTGGGGTTTGTGTGGCTAAAGCAAGGGGTCTTAGCGCATAGAATGGTTGAAGTTGACCCCGTGTAGTGCATGGACTTTGGTTGAATCTTTGATGTGATTGCAAGTACGTTTGGTGTGTCGGACTTTGGATTTGCCTGTCTGCGATCAGATATATTTATATGGCTGACAGGAGTCTCACTGTGACTGTGAGAAGTGATCGTCCTATATTAATAACCCTCTCTCTCTATAAAAATACATATGTCTTGTACATATGTCTTGGGTGTTTTCGCGCGGCCTACTGTGACCGTGCGTAACGGTTAAACAGATTATGTTTTTGAGAGAAAAGGGAGATTCTCTTTTATCATTTTGCTCTTTAGAATTTATAGTTGGACGTTGTAGTCCGTGGCAACCGTCAAAGTCAAACCCCTTGACTTTTCTCCAGACCCTAGATGATGCAGCTGGTCTCCAGGGCATTAAGAGGCAATTGCAACCACAGGTATGAACCTGTGTACCACCCACTCTCCGCAGGGTGCAGAAGAGGGTGTGGTCTTCAACCGCACTTGGCAGTTGTCCAACATCGAGAGATTAACCCTCAAGGTGAGTGTCAACCGACACTTGAGTGTCGAATGCGACCCTCAAGATTAACGAGGACCTCATGAGTATGGGTACTACATTGTACGCCATCATTGCGACCGCCTGCGTACGCTTGCATTGCGAGTCGATATGAGTTAGCCCTGCGCCCGCGCGGCTTTATACTAAGTCTCGCGTGCGAACCCTATTCGATTTCCGCATCGGAGAGTTATGGGATGACTACTAAGGGACTAGGAGTATCGCAGCGTTGTTTGTTCAATGTCATTCTATATATGTATATATATATGTACGTGAGTGGGTGTGTGTGTTTTTATGTTTATGTTGTTTAGAGTGGTGTGTGCGTGGTGTGTGGGATACGTCCTAGTCGACCGGCGACGAGTCGTGCTTGGGACCTCAGCCCCCCAAGATGTCGGTTCGCGTGCGGGTCCGATAGAGGCGTAATACCGCGCGTACCCCCTATGCTACAGCGAACGAGAAACGCCATCGGCTTGTCCACCTCTGCGATTGCAGCTGATTAACTTTCGTACTGTGGACTGGTAGCTTGGCGGGGATACGCCCACCGAAGGGAGGTGACAACTCCCGTAAGGTGGAGGTAAGTCGTGCCTCGTGTAGGCCCTATCCTGTCGTAGGGGCTCGCAAGAGGTATGGCTGGCGCACTCGGCCGAAGCGGCTTGCGGAAGCTCCATGTATATTCGCAACGAGGATTCGGACCAACTCCTGCGTGGCGCGGTCGGGAGGGTCTCGCGCTGCCCTGTGCGGTGCCTGACCGATGCGCCCGACAGGTGGCGCCGTTGTCGGGGATAACAGTTGCCTACCGTTGTCCCTGGTGGAACGACATCCGGGTATGGGAATGTGAAAAATAGGCAAAGTGGGAAGTTTTTCTTGGGTTTTTGTGGTTAATCGATTGATGGTATTGGATAGAGACCGAGTGAGGATTGATTGTGTGAGATGGTTATGGCTAGTGCAGTAACGATGGCGCAAGGAGGATAGACGTTTTGACTATGCGATCACGTACTCTGACTAACATGGTAGTAGATGAAGTTGATACCCTCTTCTGACTTTAAAAGTTTATGAGTTTTGTGATGATGCCTTGTATGGTTGATATTGCTAGATGAGATGCGGTGGTATCAACATAGCTAAGTATGATGGTTGTGGGAGTTGGCCCTGCAAGGAACCGATTATGGTCGGAATAATTATCTTAGTGGTCATGAGAGCAACTGGGTACCTTTGCATTAGAGTGAGGTTGAGGAGGTGTAAAGGGGCCTATTAAGTTGGAAGTCGCCGAGACACTTCAAGGAGGGTTGGGCTAAGTATGGACTAAGACCATGGAGTCTGGGTTCTAAGCGGTTGTTCGGCCTATATAGTCATGATAATGTGAGGTCTGCCCCTCGTGATATGTTTGAACTAGGCATATAAGACAACAGATAGATGCAGGGAACACCATGCTATGACCTCAATAGAAGAGACTACGAGACGTAGTAGGTCTGCATAGTAACCTCATTGCGAGAAAAATATTTGATCATATGGGCAGTCGAGATAGCAGTTAAAGTGTTAACACTTGGATTTTCTTGCCTATTTTTAATAAGGCGGCGAGGTGTAGATGATGTTAGACCTTCGTTTGAATCTTTTCAGGTTTGGACCATCCACTTTGATCTATAGGTTAGCTATTGAGGGACTAGGAGCGTTGTCACGTTGTTTGTTCTGTGTTGTGCTGTATTTGTATATGTACGTTCGTGGGTGTGGGCGTTTTTATTTTTTATATTCTTTATAATTGGTGTGCTCGTGGCGTGTGGGATGCGTCCTAGTCGACCGACGACGAGTCTCGCTTGGGACTTCAGCCCCCCAAGATGCCGGTTCTCGTGCGGGTTCGATAGAGGCGTAATATTGCGCGTACCCCCTATGCTACAACGAACGAGAAACGCCCTCGGTTGGTCCTTCTCTGCGATTGCAACTGATCAGCTTTCGTACCGTGGACTGGTAGCTCGGCGGGGATACGCCCACCGAAGGGAGGTGACAACTCCCGTAAGGTGGAGGTAAGTCGTGCCTCACGTAGGCTCTATCCTGTCGTAGGGGCTCGCGATAGGTATGGTTAGCGCACTCGGCCAGAGCGGCTTGCGGAAGCTCCACCATGTATATTCGTGGCGAAGGAACAGACCAACTTCTGCGTGACGCGACCGGGAGGGTCCCGCGCTGTCCCGTGCGGTGCCGGACCGATGCGCTCGACAACGCCTTCAAAACTTACTTCAAAAATATTCAACAAACTCAATACAATTTACAACAAATGTTTTCACATGAAATTTCATAACGATCCAAACTAAATAATCTTAAACAGTAGTTCATAAGCCTTCAATCATAGACATGCATCACTAAAACGGACAATCTCGAAATGAATGGGAGTCCCGAAAAATTGATTGATCGAAATATTCATCATTCTAATATAGTAATAAAATGTATGACTAAATAATTCTGCAAAATAATATCAAAAGAAAGTCAACATTTCGTTGACAACATTTCAAAATAACTTCAAACAACAAATTTCATGACAAAATATACGATTAAAATATGAATGAAAACAGTAATTCTCAACACAATAACTCAAATATCAAAACATAACAGAATACGACATAATTAATATCAATATATTATGAATTTAAACTCAATTGGATCGTTAAAAAATAATCCGAATAATTTTTAGAATAAAATCAACATATAACCCATAGAAATAAAATAATAAAAAATCAATCAATGATGATATAATAGTTAAAATTTAAAATTAAGAATAAGATCAATTGAAAATAAAATACCCGAGTGTCGTTCCGCTAGGGACAACGGTAGTTTGTCGTTATCCCTGGCAACGGCGCCACCTGTCGAGCACATCGGCTCCCGTCTTTTTTTGCAAAGGTCGGGAGTCTTCCCGACCATGTCACGCAGGAGTAAACAAAACAAAACTAAACAAGAGACAACTCAAGAATGACGCCTAACTAATCCTGCGAGCCGCCATGACGGTCGTG
Organism: Chara braunii; assembly: GCA_003427395.1. Taxonomy (NCBI): domain Eukaryota; kingdom Viridiplantae; phylum Streptophyta; class Charophyceae; order Charales; family Characeae; genus Chara; species Chara braunii. Next base: position 269,162 of record BFEA01000573.1, read on the forward strand.
GTCGCGTCGCTCCTTCGCCTCTCTAGCCGGGTACGCCAGCTGTACATCCTACAATCCCCTACAACAGGATAGGTTCCCACGGGGCATAAACTTTTCTTCCCTAAGAGGCTGTCACCACCCTTAGGGGCGTATCCCTACTGAGTTACTGACCCACATGTGAAAACTTTTGAATGCAATCACAAAGGTAGGTTAGTCGATGGCGTTTGCTCGTTCGCTGTAGTATAGATACGCTTGGTTAACGCTAAGCGAATCTAAACGTCGCCCGTTTCATACGGCGCTGATCTCCTAAGTACGAAGCGAACGTCGGTCGACTAGGACGGTCTCAACCAGTGTGAAACCTAACTCAATCCTAGTCCCTTAGATACACAGTCAAACAAAATTTATAACAACTAAACCTAATTACAAAAAAAAGAGTTGACCGTAACTGATAAGAATGTACATCAGATTCAAAGTAATAACTGGGGGAGTTCAAATCATCATTTGATACATTCAACAACACAAGATTAAAAATAATCCGACCGCCTTAGGTCGAATATTACAAAACAATCATACAACCGCCAACACGAAGTTGGCTATCGATAATAATATAGGCGCAACAGACAAGGTAGTCGGTTGCCTTAGTTTTGACTTGATGAGACACGTTGCCAAAGTCTTTCATTCCGGCCTACCATCGACCTAAGATTCGCCGCACATACCTGTCTTCATCCGTTTGCAGTCTTTTGGATGACAAGTTTCTTTGCGGATGATTCTTGATAAGGGGCATTGCTTGAAGTGTTGCATGTCTCTCCCTCCAGGAAGTGGTCTGGGGTACTCCTCCTCCTCGTCCAAGCACAAGACCCGGATCTCAGAAGTCAGACTGTCTCCACCGAATCGGCAAAATAACCCCCCCGTAAAACGGTTCACTCTGGGTCGATAACAGGGTCGACTCCTAAGCAACGAACCCCTACCCCAGATTCTTCTTACAGAGAAAACATATCCACCCCAAGTAGATTTCATTTGTTCTTTTCCCTCATAAGTTCAGGGTAACTTACACGAAAAGAATAAGAGGAGACATAAAATGAGAATCATTTGGATAGATAGAGGTAGTCAAGGTCATTCGGGATAAAAAGGGTAAATCATAAGAAAAGACTAAGTCCATTTGACCTCATCTGCTTTATTTCAATCGTATTCATTCTACAACACATACTGAACAATCTTTTTCAAAACAACGAGTCTTTTCAACAATCACGCAGGTAAAAGGTAGAAAAAATATAATTTTTTCATCTTCCCCAAAATAGGCATAAATCAGCCTCCTTTGCAAGCATCCCTCTACCTACCTGTACACCAAGCCAAGCAACAAGTTTGGGAAAACCAAGCAAAAACCCATACCCAAAGTCAGACATGTACATTCACATGCATAACTCGCACAACTTTACTCTACATTTTCTTTCGAACATTCAAAACAACACAGTCAAGCAAAGTGTGGGTTCAAGCAGATGTGAAGGGAAATTTGAGTCAATCAACTGACCGACCTTGAGTGAAGTTTAAGAGATGGTCCACTCAAAGACGATATGGAATCACGCTCTTAGATAAGAAGGTTGTCGCAATGTACGGCTCACTCAAGAAAACCGTATAACTCTCGTCTTTAGATGAGAAACTATCACAACGAGATGTCAGCAAAGTGATCCACACGACTCCCTTGTGACGACCGCCTGCCAAATTACTCCCTCAACACATATTCACTCCCAACAACTTGACAGTGCCTCAATGTCGTCGTCACTCGCCTCTAATGTCATCGCGTCACTGCGGCGTCACGCTCACGCCACTTCAAAACGCACTACCACTTTAGCGGCACCTTCCCTGCACCAATGCCCAGTCACCGCTTTATGTAGTCAGTGCAAAAATACGGTTGTCACCGCCGTGAAAAACCGACAGCACTTCCGCACCACTACCGTTAACCGGTGTCGCCGCCGCAAAAATCCGGCAGCACTTCCACACCACTGCCAAAAAAATTCACGGTTGCCGCCGTAAAAATTCGGCAGCGCTCCTGTGTCACTGCCAAAAACTCAAAGTTGCCGCCGAAAAAAATTCGGCAGCACTCCCTCAACACTGCCAAAAATACTCTGCTGCAGCCGTGCAAAACGGGCAGAGTCTCCCCTCCTCCGAACAAAGTTAGCTGTCGCCATTGCGTTGTGCAGGCCGCACCTTCCCTGCACTTCACCAAATGAAGTGGTGGCTATGGCAACCTCCACTTTCGCGCTCACTATAGTCCTCCACAATACTCCACATCTCACTCACTGCCTCTCAGCACTTCAGCAACATAATGTTGCTCTCCACTCCACATTCAGTCAGAATGTGGGCAACGCCTCAACTGAGTGAGGATGCTGCTGGCCATCCCTGCTTTTATAGTTGGGCTGGAGTGGTGGTCAGCCACTTGAGGCTCAACCAAAAAACGGGGTTGAGCCTGACCCTCGATATGAACTTCGATCGAGGGCTGAGAATCTTGATGTTCCACTAGGAACATCAAGCCCCAAGCTTTGGCAATGCACCGGTCGCCACTCTCGGCCAGGCGCAGCCTCGAAGTGTCTGTATACAGCCATTTACAGCCTGCTTGTTCAAAACGAACAGGCGCAGTCTTATCAGCCCCTAGAACCTCCTGGGGGCTGCACCTGTTCCGCGGCCGCGGCCACGTACGTGGCCGTTACCCCTTCTTTTCTTTGTTTTCTTTATTTCTCTCCTTCTTTTCTTTTTACCCCTCTATGAGGGACCAGCCCATTGCTTAGCAACGAACAGGCGGCCCAGGGGTCACTTCGGTCATACTAAAGTCAAGATCAAGAGGGGGCTTTTGTTTTCACTGCCCAACGAGTGTCTGCACCCAGCCGCCAACAACGCTAGGTTCGGGCGCATTGTTCAGAGTTGCAGCCCGTTCTCAAAATGAACGGGTGCCACCTATTTCCGAAAGAAAAAAAAACAAAGGAAAACGGAAAATAAATAAATAAAATGAAGTAAAGAAACTTACCTTGAAAACTAACTGGCTGCCCGTTTCGCTACAGGGGATCATGGCCAGATAGGACCCCCCCCCCCCCCCCCCCCCCCCCCCCCCCCCCCCCCCCCCCCCCCCCCCCCCCCCCCCCCCCCCCCCCCCCCCCCCCCTCTCTCTCTCTCTCTCTCTCTCTCTCTCTCTCTCTCTCTCTCTCTCTCTCTCTCTCTCTCTCTCTCGTGGCGCGACCGTTTGTGGGCAGAGAGCCCTTGTACTCAAGTACAAGGTTAAAAAACCCGCGTCCGGACGTGGCCGATTCATTAATCGAGGCCCTGGCCCCTGATGAGTTCGTGAAAGTCCGACGAAACAGTCTGGCACAATCATGCCTTTTTTCTTTTTTTTTTGCCCCGTTCGTTCAAACGAACGGGTGCCTTAACCAAAACACTAGGCACTAAGAAAACAAAAAAGGGAAAAAAAAAAAATCTAAAAAAAATCTAAACGAAATCTAAAAAAAAAAAACAAAGAGAACTTACCTTGTTTGTAGAACAGTCGTCCGTTTTCACGGCCGTTGTCACATCCACTGGAGCTGAAGTACCTCAGACACTTCCAAGTGCGCCACATGGCGCTGTTCTCTCACATTAGGTTTAAGATTTTTTTTTTTTTTTTTTTTTTTTTTTTTGCCCCGTTCGTTGGCTTAAAGTGAACAGTCACATCTCGTGGCTGGTCCACAAGCTTTTGAGATGCCGACCCAGGTTTGAGTCCTAAGGGACGTATAAAATTTTTTTGGATTATTTCTCGATTTATGCGTGTCATTCTTGCACAGGGGCCATTCTCGATCCGCGCAGCCGATCTCGGTTGTGCGATCTTCACGATCAACGGTCGAAATCGACAGTGTCGACAACAAGTAAGGTAGCCAGCTCCAAAAGGAGTTAGCCCAGTGGCGCAGTATCTCAGATTCGATCCCGGCGTCTGCCAGGTGAAAGTCTTGGACTGTAACTTACGGGGCTAGCTCCTATCACGAGAGCTAGACTTGCACCTCTTCTATATGTAGAGGTGCAGCCCCCAGTAGGCTCAACCCACACTCAACAGGCCCAGCCTGCCTTGCCCAACGCTCTCCCCTGTGAATGGTCATCAATCCACGACTCTGAGACCACTCATGCGGGTAGGCCTCAGCCTCGGCCTTTCGGCCCCCTGTCTCGAAGTCAACACCCACGACCCTAAATCTTCCTATCCCCCCTGCACGGCGGCCCTATACCCAGTGCATCCCTCTTTTTAGCCTACTTAGGCCTTGAATCGCGTGGCTGCTATAATAGGTCTAACTTTAGCATTCCTATGTCCGCACGTTCTTGCGGCTTCGACAAAAGCAAAACACTTCCAGTTATTGTTGCTACTCTCAGACGTCACACGCGTTCGGATTGAAACTCGAAAACTTTTAGTCTCTCAGTCATAGGCCAGGCCTGAATAAACTTTTGGCAATCGTCAGTCTCATCAAGTCCTTCAACTCAACGAAAGAGTCGGACAGTGTCCGACGTTCAAAAACCTCGGCAAATACCCTTGTCAGGGTATTTGCCCCGACACCGAGAGTTCAAACTTCGGCCAGGAGCTCGATCACTTGTTGATGTGCATGGTAGCAGCGAAATTTACTTGCAGAAGTCACTCATGGCTTAGTAGGTGCGTCAGCGGATCTACCCGTAAGTCAAATATTAGGTTGTCCTTTCTTAATCTTTCGTCAATATCGAGTCTCCGTCTCGGAAGCGGCGGTATAAAGTTTTTTTCAGTCACGTAGTCTGGGACAGATGACTTTGGCAGATCATCTCATCAAGTCAAAAATCTATCTTGCGTTATTTGATATAAAGTGTATTGATTTTATTTTAACTCCAGAGAGAATTGTTAAGGGACTAGGGTCATTTTATGGGTTTTACGTTTGGTTGAGACCGTCCTAGTCGACTGACGTTCGTTTCGTACTTAGGAGATCAGCGCCCTAGGGAACGGACAACGTTCGGGTCCACTTGGCATTAACCAAGCGTACCTATACTCCAGCGAACAAATAAATTGCATGTAAAAGTTTTCGCACGTGGGTTAGTAGCTCGGTAGGGATACGCCCCTGAGGGTGGTTGCAGCCCCTCAGGTAAGGCAAGATGTGCCTCACGGAGACCTATCCTATTGTAGGGGACTCGTGGGAAGTACAGTTGGCGCACCTAGCTAGAACGGCGAAGGAACGACGCGACGCGCGACCATCTCAGCAATTCGCGAGATTATTTTACGTCGTTTCCAAGTTGTCTCTGTTTTTGTTTTGTTTTACAACTTCGTGACACAGTCGGGAGGGTTCCCACGCTTTGCAAAAAGGCGAGAGCCGATGCGCTCGACACCACCATAGCGGCGATCTTGTCCGCATGTTCTGCCTTCCAGGAGGACGTCCTCTGGGGGACGTGACGAGGCACCGCCCAAAGCCGAGTGGAAATCGGTGGAGTGCTTGAAAGTTGAAATGGGAGACGTTGCAGAATGAGGCAAATGAGCCGGAAAGGCCTGTGATTCTGCTCTTGCCTTGTCAAATCCAAAAGTTGAAACCACACCACCCACGTAAAATTACAGGCAGTTTTCCACTCTTCATCGTCTTTTTTCATCATCTCATGTTTATTTCGGCAAGAATGAATAGGAAGGATTTCCAGAACCAACTATGGGGACCAGACCCTCAAGCCTTGACTGCACAACACTATGCGGACAGGGCCCTCAAAATGCGAGATTGTATGATTGCGACCCATTCTGTCCAGACCCTCATGCCTTGACTACTCCGGTTAATCCGCTCCCCACATACCCCTCCGACTCCTATAACTGGAGGGATCTAGCACCATGGTACAGAGAACCGCCTTCCTTCCAGTCCGGCCCGTCCAGACCATCGGAGAGACATGGCCTATCCAGACTAAGCAGAGGAAGCATGTGCAATAATTGGAGAGAGCGGAGGAGCGATCTGGAGGTAGAAACAAGAGAGGGAAGCTGGAGAGAGCAGGGGAGGGAAAAAAAGAGAAGGCGGAGGTAAGAAGAAGATATGAACTTGTATAGCCGCAGAGTGCCTGCAGCGTGCCTCTGGCTGCCTTTGCCTAGAGCCAGAGCCATTTGGCTATTTTGCAATCAGTCCTGTCCACTCCGGCTCTGTACCACGGTCGGTACCAGGCCAGTACAATCCAGTCCAGTCCAGTCAGTCCACTGGGAGTATACCATAGCTGCAGTATATTTTGGGCTCAGTCTTCATTTTGCACAGTTCGCAGCCCTAAGGCTGCGGTATAGTGGGTTTCCGCGTCTGTGTCAAGATGTCACATTTTTTGCGGTGGGCGACCAGGACGCAAGGTGGGTTCTTAGGGGGCAAAAAAATTTGGGGGACCGGTCCTTCCCAAAATTGCGGACTACTTACAACTAGCTCTGGTAGAACCGGAACTTTTCTAAACAGAAGGACCAGTCCTCAGGTGGAAGTGGACCCCAAAAGGAAGTGGGGGGCGTAGAAACGGGCCCCAAAAAGAAGAAAGGGCATGTGAACTGCAAAATGCCCCTCATGCCCTGGCATTGAGGCTCGTTTTTTCAAAACAACGAGCTCAGGCACAACGAAACAAGCGTTTTGCAAGAGGCAACTTTGATAATTTTCTGTGCTCGGACGAACCCGCAAAAAAATCTGAAATTTTGAGAATCCACAGATGAGGTTCTGTCCTTTCCAAGAATAATATTAGAACATTTTCAAAAATTCATTTGGACTGCGAAATAATCATCGCGTCGATTCGACATATTTTCCATTTTTGCCACTCATCCATGTGTGGGCCAACTAAAATAATACTATCAATTCAGTGAGTTTTCACGCTTAGCAGAATGCGTGAAAGAACTTGAAAATAGGAGTACTCATAGATTTTGTTTTGATCTTTATAAGAAAAACGTTTAATAAATTTAAAAAAATCATTCTAACTGTGGAATAAATCGCGACCGCAATTTGACCCATATTTCAATTTTGTCATTCAGCATCTCTCTCTCTCTCTCTCTCTCTCTCTCTCTCTCTCTCTCTCTCTCTCTCTCTCTCTCTCTCTTTCTTTCTCTCTCTC
>BFEA01000573.1:282184-292266 GCA_003427395.1 Chara braunii
GTGAGCGAGCAAGTTTTTGACACCGCCATCTTTGGCGATTTTTTTTTTTTTTTTGGATTTGTCAAATATCATGAAATTTTATACATATGTATCTTGCATAATGGAAAACCTACAAACAAAGTTTGAAAAAATAATAATTTTTTTCAGACCCCGAAATAAAGGGAAAACAAAAAGTGAAAAGAGAAAAAAAACAAATTAGTAAGTGGGAAAGCAAGTTTTGACACCACCATCTTTGCTGATTTTTCATTATTGTTTGGCTCGACAGAATGACTTCAAAATTGACAGACAGGTAGTTTACATAACAGAGAACTCACAAAAAAAAATAAAAAAAAAAAAATAATTTTTAGGTACTAAAATATGTTTTTGCGGGGTCCGAACCCCTTCGAGTTCTGGCCCCGTACGGGGACCCGAACGCCCGAACGTTCGGGGGTCAGCTTAGGGGCCTCCGTATGTTCGGCCTGGCAAGTCTGACTGTGATACAACTGACGTCCCTCGCGAGCATGAACCTCTAACGAGTTAAGGCGGGCGAACTCGTCATCATTGGAAACCAAAGTCGTGACGCGAGCGCCTCGCATGACCCGAGACGTCCGAGTTCCATAAAGTGTGGTCATCTGAGAGGTTAGCCGCTACACTATGGCTCATAATGGTTTGCTCATCCCAAACAAGTGTCGCGTCGCGGTGTCCCAGATCCGAACGATGTCAAATTGGTCGTCGAACGAGGTAATCTTGACACTCACAATAACTTGAGAGAGACATTAGGGATTACTCGCACGATGAAAATACAAAGTATAACCATAAAAATCTCTTGGAGATCGAGCCATGTTGGCTCAAATGTTTGAGCGAGAGTCTGAGAAAAAAACTTGGTTATCCTAAAGCATGTTGATGAAGCCAATCCACTGGGGTGACTTACCATCTCGAACCATCGAAAGCTTCTCTGCTCCCTCAATCAACCTGGCATCATGAGTATCGAGAACAAGGAGATATCTCAAAGTGGTAAGACTCGGATCGTGCTGACCACCGTTCATCTGTCCACAACATAAACACCTCAAACATTAATCAACTCGTAAAGTCGACGCTGTTGAGCTTCTTTTGGCGTCAGCCTTTTAGACCGAAGGTGACTCCTATTATGGTCACTTAAAAATGTCTGCTAATTCAACCTTTCTCTGGTATACAAGAGCGGAGAAACCACCACTGACTCCTAACCATCGCGTGCTCCCCTCTCTAGGAAGTGGTCTGAAGTACTCCTCGTCACCCGAGCCGAAGGCTCATAACCTATATGTCGGGCCGTCTCCATCGAACTGGCAAAGTACCCTCCCCCACGTTAAACAATCTACTCCGGGTTGATAACAGGGCCGACTCCTAAAGCAACAAACCCCCGCCCCAGAAATCCTCCTAGAGTGAGGAAGCTCTCAGAGTCATGTTGACCACCCCAACCCTCTATATAGGAAAACAATCTAGATAAAACCTAAATTCATAGGGAGAGGAGAATCGAGACTCGTTTGGACAGGATCAAATTTAGAGGACCTTCAGGACAGAAAAAGATACCTAAGAGTCAGACTAAGTTCATTCATTCTTTTTCTTCCTTCTCATTGTCGTCGTTCCTTTTCCGGCTCCCATTACATCTTCCCTCAAAAAGTCTGATCCTTCACTTGACCAGTAGTTGAAAATAACAAAAAGGGGTAGGAAAACATTCACTTTCTCATGACCACATTCGATGAGACTCATACTTACTTTCCACACACTTCCCTTTTACCTACTTGTATGTCAAGCAAAGGAAACGTTATGAGGGTTCAACCGGAAAACCCCCATTCAAGTCAAACTCAGTATCCAAACAAGCGTGTCCCAACGACCTCTTTTCTCATTCAACTTTTCCCCGAGCAAAAAAAAAAAAAAAAAAAGGGTCGATCAACATGTGGGCGCACACAAAATGTGAGAGGGATCCGAGCCAACCACTGACCTTGAGTGGCAACACGCCTGAAGTGTTGTGTAGACCAACAAACGGCCCCGAACGAAGAAAACGCAACCTAAACCCAAGTCTCAAATTGCCCAAATAGCCTCAACTCACTCCCCGTTTATGCCCCCCACGCGGCACACCTAAAAAAACGCACACTGCAAGCCGCACAAGTCTCAAAAAAAAAAATCAGTCCCACACAAGTCCCAACTCGTCTCAGATGGTCCCAGGTGGTCCCGCAATTTTCCTTTCAACTCTCGATGTCGTCACCCGCCAGAACCGCTCTCCCCACGCCTCTAAAAAAACATTAAAACCTGCAAGAGCCAACTCCATCGGCACCGCCCGTCTCACTCGCACACTTTGTTGGTCCCAAAAGGTCCCACTAGGCCAATGCCAATGACCCCACCGTCGCCAGTGTGCGCACATAAAAAAAAAAAATGGCGTGTCGTTCAACCTTGACAGACCTGGTCCAACACGCAGGCTATCGCCGACACCTTCACTCCACCTCACAAAGTCCACTAACATTAAACAAAAACCCACGGACCCTGCCGCTTGTCGTGCCACCACAACAATTCCACTGCACTTTTACCCCTGACGTTGACGGCGAGTCCCTTGATACAGAAGAAAAAAAAAACAGAACCTTTCCTCCACTTAGTACCGTCTGACAAACCACAATTTTTGCAGCATAATGCTACAAAAATTACCGTCGTCGATGCCGAAAAATTTTGGCAGCATATCCCCACAAAAGTGAAAAAATAGCCTGTCACAGTCCAACTTGCCAGTACATCCATCAGCATAGCCTTGACCTGAGTGTCTTTTCAACGGGCGTAGGGTGCAGTTTAACAGCTGTTGAAAGCAGTTAAATCCCCTAGACCCCCGTTGAATTCTAGTTTGAATAGGAAACGGAGACACTCCCACCATTTTTTTTTCAACGGTTGGGGTCCATGGGGGTTCGGACAGATGGCCCAACACCCCCTTGCCTTTAAATTGGAAAAAAAAAATCACTTTTGGTTGCAGAACCCTGTTCCAACCCATTGGATTAAAAAACAAAAACGATTTTTCACTTTTGGGGTGAGTTGGGTGGGGGGGGGGGGGGCAAAAGGGATTAAAAAAAATAAAAAATAAAAAATAAATGGTTGGTTGATTGATTGATTGATTGGTTGATTGACTGATTGATCGATTGATTTTGATTGATTTATAAATAAATGAACGATTGATTGATTGAAAAAAAGAGAAAACACTACGTGCAGGAGGAAGGGGAGAGCAGTGAAAGGAAAAAGAGAACAGTGGGAGGAAGGGGAGAGCAGCGGGAGGAAGAGGAAATGCGTGTATATGAGAGGGTGCACATGTGCACGTGTTGCCACATGAGAAAATGGGTACACACACTCGTGTGACTGTGTGTGCCGCTACGATTGGTATGCGTGTGAATGTGTGTACACCTGGGGCGCAACAACAAAGGCCTAGTCTGAAATGGATCCGGGCAGCAAGTTAAAAAAAAAAAAAAAAAGGTAACTATGGGGCAGTCAAGTTTTCAATTGTAAATCCAATCCAACATCCTTCGAATATAACACATCCCCACCCAACCCTACACATGGGGCGGATACATGCGGATTCGTCCGAGCACATAAAATTGTCAAAGTTGCCTCTTGCAAAACGCTTGTTTCATTGTGTTTGACCTCCCTGTTTTGAGAAGACGGGCCTCAACGCCTGGGCCTGAGGGCACTTTTACAGCCCACATGCCCTCACTTCTTTTTGGGGTTCGTTTTTACCCAAGGACCGGTCCAATGCTCCCCACTTCTTTTTGGGGTCTACATCCACCCGAGAACAAGTCCTGCCTGTTTAGAAAAGTCCCGGTTCTACTAGAGCTAGCTGTAGGTAGTTTGCAATTTTAGCAAGGACAGGTCCCCCAATTTTTTTTGCCCCCTAACAACCCACTTTGCATCTTGGTTGCCTACCGCCAAAAATGTGACACCTTGACACAGACGCGGAAACCCACTATACCGCAGCCTTAGGGCTGCGAACTGTGCAAACCAGACGGCAACCGTGGTATACTCCCAACAGGCTGACAAGACTAGACTGGACTGTACTGGCCTGGTACCGACCGTGGTACCGGGCAGGACTGAATTGGATTGAATTGGATTGAATGCAAAATAGTGAAACATCCCTGGCTCCACGCCAGGGCAGCCAGAGGCACGTTGCAGGCACTCTGCGTCTATACAAGTTCATATCTTCTTCGTCTCTCCACCTTCTCTCTTCTTCCCTCCCCTGCTCTCTCAAACTTCACTCCCTTGTTTCTACCTCTAGATCTCCCCCCTGCTCTCTCCGATCATTGCATATGCTTCCTCTGCCTAGGATAGGTCATGTCTCTCCGATGGTTTGGACGGACCGAACTGGAAGGAAGGCGGTTCTTTGTACTGTGGTGCTAGATCCCTCAAGTTATAGGAGTCGGAGGGTATGTCGGGAGTGGATGAACCAGAGTAGTCAAGGCATGAGGGTCTGGATAGACTGGGTCACAATGACACAATCTCGCATCTTGAGTGCCCTGTCCCCATAGTGGTGCGCGGTCAAGGCCTGAGGGCCCGGTCCCCATAGTTCGTTATGAAAATTCTTCCTATTCATTCTTGCCGAAATAAACATTAGATGATGAAAAAAAATGATGGAGACACATGGACGATGAAGCGCGGAAAACCACCAGTAATTTTACGTGGGTGACGTGGTTTCAACTTCTGGATTCGACAAGGCAAAAGCAGAATCGCAAACCTTTCCGGCTTGTCTGCCTCGTTCCGCAACATCTTCCGTTTCAACTTTCAACCACTCCATCGATTCCCGCTCAACTCGGGGCGGTGCCTCGTCACGTACCCCAAAGGACATCCTTCTGGCAAGCAGAACCTGCGGACAAGATCGCGAGTATGGCGGACAACTGCCAAATTTCAAACCCTGATAGTTGCGCTCCCGAATATTGATATAATATAACTTGGGAGCGAGGCGGGGCGTGGCGCGCGCTCGAGCGGTGACCTCGGCCTTGGCGCTTGCGAGCAAGTCTCGTAATGACGCTCTCCTTTTTTGCCACGTGTACATCACTTGATGTTGCTTGTATTTCCCACTATTTCCCGCCTTGTCGCTTCGAAAAGAACCCAAAATCCCGCTATCTAGATTACACTTTTTTTTCACACTTGTAGGATGGGGTGGGTGAGAGTGGGGACCGTTCCCGCTCTGATACCAGTGTGACGGACCCGTTGGGATGACAGTTCGTCAGGATCAAGACGAAGGGATGAGGATGATGGAGATGGAGTTGGAATGGACAATGCAGCTCCAACGCAGATTCAACACGCACGTGCTCCAAATTGTCTACCACTTGGGCGCGGGGAACGCAGCCCTAAGGTAGCCAAAGCGATGAGACTAAGAGTGCACACGCGTGCGCGCGCGTGCGCGCGAGCGAGCGAGCGAGAGAGAGAGAGAGAGAGACGCAGAGAGAGAGAGAGAGAGAGAGAGAGAGAGAGAGAGAGAGAGAGAGAGAGAGAGAGAGAGATGCTGAATGGCAAAATTGAAATATAGGTCGAATTGCGGCCGCGATCTATTTCACAGTTGGAATGATTTTTTAAAATTTATTGAGCATTTTTCTTGGAAAGATCACAACAAAATCTACGCGTACTCCAATTTTCAGTTTTTTTCACGCATTCTGCTGAGCGCGAAAACTCAGTGAATTGGGAGTACATTTTTAGTTGGCCGACACATGGCTGAGTGGCAAAAATGGAAAATGTGCCGAATCGGCGCGACAATTATTTCGCCGTCTCAATGATTTTCTGAAAATGTTCTAATATTATTCCTGGAATGAACATGACCTCATCTATGGATTCTCAAAATTTCAGATTTTTTTGCTGGTTCGTCCGAGCACAGAAAATCGCCAAATTTGCCTCTTGCAAAACTCCTGTTTCGTTGTGCCTGACCTCCCGGTTTTGAGAAGACGGGCCTCAACGCCTGGGCCTGAGGGCACTTTTGCAGCTCACATGCCCTCACTTCTTTTTGGGGTCCACTTCTACCCGAGGACCGGTCCAACACCCTCCACTTCTTTTCGGGGTCCAATTCCACCTGAGGACTGGTCCTTCCTTTTTTAAAAAGTCCCGGTTCTATCAGAGCTAGCTGCAGGTAGTCCGCAATTTTGGCAAGGACCGGTCCCCCAATTTTTTTTGCCCCCTAAGAACCCACTTTGCGTCCTGGTCGCCCGCTGCCAAAAATGCAACACCTTGACACAGACGCAGAAGCCTACTATACCGCAGCCTTAGGGCTGTGAACTGTGCAAAATGAAGAATGACCCGAAAACAGACTGCAGCTATGGTATACTCCCAGTGGACTGACTGGACTGGACTTGACTGAATGCAAAATAGCCAAATAGCCCTGACTCAAGGCCAGGGCAGCCAGAGGCACGTTGCAGGCACTCTGCTTTTATACGAGTTCATATCTTCTTCTTCCCTCGGCCTTTTCTCTTCTTCCCTCCCCTGCTCTCTCGAGCTTCGCTCTCTCGTTTCTACCTCCCGATCTCCCCTACTCTCTCCAATCATTGCACATGCTTCCTCTGCCTAGTCTGGATAGGCCATGTCTCTCCGATGGTCTGGACGGGCCGGACTGGAAGGAAGCCGGTTCTGTACATGGACTGGGCCGCAATCACACAATCTCGCATCTTGAGGGCCCTGTCCCCTTAGTGGTGCGCAGTCAAGGCTTGAGGACCCGGTCCCCCAATAGTTGGTTCTGGAAGTCCTTCCTATTCCTTCCTATTCATTCTTGCCGAAATAAACATTAGATGGTGAAAAAAGACGATGGAGGCACATGGGCGATGGAGCGCAGAAAACCACCAGTAATTTTACGCGGGTGGCGTGGTTTCAGCTTGTGGATTCGACAACGCATGAGCAGAATCACAGGCAGGCCCTTCCGGCCCTTCCGGCCCTTCCGCCTCGTCTGCCTCGTTCCGCAACGTCTCCCATTTCAACTTTCAACCACTCCATCGATTCCCGTTCGGCTCGGGGCGGTGTCTCGTCACGTCCCCTAGAGGACGTCCTCCTGCAGGGCAGGCAAAAAAAAAGGAAAAAAAAACCTGCGGACAAGATCGCGAAGAGATCCACGAATAGTGCGCGAAAGTGGTGAAAGGAAAAAAAAAAAAAAAAAAAAAGTGGTGAAGGGCGGAGCTCGGGGTCGAATCCGCGGGGAGGTTGGGCCGAGGCCAGGAGGAGGTAAGGGGAGGGGAAGGCTTGGGAGCGATCGGGGCAGCAACTCGATTGCGACTCGGATTGCGATTGAGGCACGGCGGAAGGCAGCTTGTCTGTCGGGATCGAGGCCCTCCGAGTGGGGGTGGTCGCGTCGTCGCTACAGCGACGCAAACCAAGCAGCCAGCCAGCGGAAGGCGTGCGCGACGTCCGCCCAATCCGGTTATGGTCGGTCGGCTCCGCTTAGTCGTTGCAGTCAGTCGGGTCGGTCGTTCGGTTGGTCTTCCTGACAGGCTGTCCGGTCGGCAAAGGAGGGTGTTTCCTCTTTCGCCGGTCGTGTGAAACTGTCCAGGTGGCCGCCCAGGTCGGCGGTAGGTTTCTTGCTCTTCTCATCCGTCCACGTCCTCGTGGACTCCTAGCGTCAGCGGAGGAGTGAATCGCCAGCGACGCCGCGGGATCTCCGCAAGAGGAAAAGGCGGCAAAAACGTCTCCTTTTCTTTGGCTCACGGTGCCTTGATTGATGAGCTCGCTGAGTAACCGACCTTAGATAGGACTGACTACGGTAGGAACGACTCTGATTAATTGCCTAGTCCGCGTGATGAACGTGAGAGGACGTTGCAGTGATGGGACAAATGATAATGATGATGGGACTATGCAGTGATGGGAGCGGCATGTCCCTTTTGCCCTCCAGGGCACACTCGCACACTTGCACTTTCCTGCAGGGGCTTGAGCGTAATTGTAAGAAAAACCCTACGTTGAATTGATTTGGCTGTAAAGTCCCAGTTGCTAGCTGCGATGTACCCACAGTTTGCAGTTCGGCGGGCGGATTCAGAGGCGGCAGCGACGGCGAGGGGGATCATCATCGCAGTCAAGCAGCGGAAGTGGAGGAGCAGGTGAGGATCCTGTAGTGCAGATATTGTGTCCCTTGGCGTGTATTGTGGCTTGGCAGAGGTGAGGGTTGACTGAGACATTGGACAGAGGGCGATGGGCTGGAAAGGCAGGAAGGAGAGTTTGTGACCTTGGGGGGCATGGGAAGTATATGTGGGGTAGTCGGTCGTTTGAACGACAAGCTACCTTCCTGTTGGGTAATCAGTTCTCCTTTCAGATGCGTCGATGAAAGTGAGGAGGAGTAACAGAGCTAAGGAGGGAGAGGGCACGTTCGGGTGGGGCTGAAAGGACAAGCACATGTAATCAGATGTCCATTCGGATGCGTTGATGAAAGTGAGGAGGAGGAAGAGAGTAAGGAGGGAGAAGGCACCTTGGGGTTGGGCTGAAAGTAGGAGGAAGAGGATGAGGGAAAGGGAGAGCAGGATCTGCTAATCTTAAGGTTGAGCTGGTGTGCGACAGCGCAGCAGAAGGTCAGGGGGGGGGGGGGGGGGGGGGGGGGGGGGGGGGGGGGGGGGGGGGGGGGGGGCGCGCGGCCGCGCGGGGCACGTGGGATTAAAGGCGGGCCCGAGGAGTAGAAGAAGGAGGGGGGTATACGAGTCGTCGGCCGGATGGCGTCTGGCACAGATCGACGCTCGGGGACGCAGAAACGTCCTAAAGGGTCTTTGTCAAGATCATCATCCAGGGATGATGTCCGTAAGAGAGCGTCCAGGAGCCATTCGGAGAAGTCCGCTGCGATCGAGGAATTGGAGCTAGAGATCGAAGGTATTCTATCTCTCTGGTTCTGCGCTCTTTTTTTTTCCCCCTCTCCTCGGCCCACTCTTGAACCCCTCACTGGCGCGCAATAAGCGCAGGGAAGAAGAAGTACGGAGATTATGATCTCTCTGGTCCTCTTGTCCCCCTCCTCTTGCCAATCTCGAACTCTTCACTGGCGAGCACCAAGTGCGGGAAACAAGGAAAGCGAACGTTATGACAATATATAATAACTTCAGGGGGAAGGTCTCACTCGCGTTGGAACCGTAGATCGGATCGACGGCCACAGACACGGAATCCGGCTAAGTGGGAGCTTCCCTCTTACTCAGGCGATATTCAGGGTAGTCGACAGGTGGCACCTAGTTCTTGAAACCGCTCTTTCTGCTTCTCTCCCTCTCTTCCCTCTCTTCCCTCTCTTCCCTCTCTTCCCTCTCTTCCCTCTCTTCTCTCTCTCCGTCTTCCCTCTCTTCCCTCTTCCCTCTCTCTTTTTCTCTCTTTTTCTCTCTTTCTCCCTTTTTCTCCCTTTTTCTCCCTTTTTCTCCCTTTTTCTCTCCTTTTTCTCTCCTTCTCTCCTTTTCTCTCCTTCTCTCCTTCTCTCCTTTTGCCTCTCTCCTTTCCTCCTTCCCTGTCTTCTTCTCTCTCTGCCTCTCTTGCTCTGTCCCCGCTCTTCCCTCTCCAGGTTCGTCTAGCTGATTGGAAACACTCCCACCCACCCTCCTCACCTACTACAATCATTTAATACCCCTTCGAATGGAAGCCAAGGGGGTGGCAAACGTCCCGGATCTGGTGTGCAACGTTCTTCCTCTCTCCCTCTCTCTTTTCCCTCTCTTCCCTCTCTTCCCTCTCTTCCCTCTCTTCCTCTCTCGTTTTCTCTCTTTTTCTCCCTTTTTCTCTCCTTTAGCACAAGGGGAACTATCCACCTTCCAAAACCCAGAGACTCCTCAGGTGGCACCGTTCCCCGTTTGGATGATTGAACAGTGTGGTTGTACAATATCGTGTACTCTTTTTTTTTTCTTTTTTTTTTCTTTTTTCTTTTTTGAGCGTGTACTCTCATCATAAGTTCAACTCCGGCGGCATTCAGAGCTTAGGAACTTGTAAATCCAAAGGACTGCATACTGTGTGGAAGGAGTGGGGGTGAAATGATGAAAGAGTAAAACACAAGGGCATTGTTGCTAACGGTGTAAGTAGATTGGTAGCGGTTGAATGTATTTGCGCCTACTGAAGTTATATCTCTGATATGTGCGGGCGACGGGGTGCCCCGGGGGGGAACGAGGAAGATGGGGGGGGGGAAACAG
>BFEA01000573.1:327220-335228 GCA_003427395.1 Chara braunii
CCTCCTGTAGGTGTGTAAGCGTCTTGTAGGAGTATTCGAGTCCGATTGAACTTTGTGTGTTTTCGGAATATGGGTGTATGGAGCTGAGCCCCTGTCGGAGTGAGTACGGACTTTATAATACTGATAATAACATATATATATATATTTTTTACCAATAAGAATAAATCAGCCGTAGGCACAAAAAAAAAAAAAAGAAGGAAAAATGTAGGTGAGCCCTGCTGAATGTTGGCACTACTGGTTTCAAACTGCGGCCTCTCCTATGATGATGCAATTGACTGTGTCGATTTCAGTGTGGCACTCTCCAAAAGCTTGTTTTTTTTTTTTTTTTTTTTCTGTGAATGCTGCTAGTTGAAGGTGAAACCACCTCTGCCCCCGTCGACAATTTAACGAACTGGCGAACCGAAACAATGTGTGGACTATTAGTAGCGCAGCAGTGACACGAAATGTGTTTGTTTTCAAATTTCGTCCCTCCCGATGTTTGTTTTTCCATGAAGAAACTATTGCTTCATTTTCGTAGTGAAAAGATCGGCACTCTATCTATCTATGTTTCTGACTTTTTTCAGTCTTTTGGGGAATAATTATTCTCTTCTGATCACGAAAAAAATAGCCCGCACTCAATGTTTTGTAAAGAGCCGCTAACAGGTCGCGGCCAAGCCCTCCAGCCCACCCTTTGGTGAGGCGCAGGCACGGAGTTTAAGGGAGTCGCACATCTTTTAGGGGTCCGGGATTGTCGTGGTCTAAGTTAGATACATGCATCTGGCATAGCATGAAGCTTAGCTGCACACTATCGTTCTGCTTCCCTCTTCATTTGATTACTCTTAAAGCACCAGTGCACGGCTACCTTGTAAAAAGCGGCTAACAGGTCGCGGCCTGACACCTCGAATCTCTGAAAAGAAGCGTGAAACGAAAAAAGGACCGCCGAATCCGACACCGATGCTATATATCAACGGCAGGCCCTGCGTTTGACGTTTCGGCCTTGTTTTCTTGTGGCGACAAAGTTTCGGACTGCAGGGCTGGGGACGTGTACGAACTAGCAGCTGTTCGTCTCTTTCCTTTTTTTTGCATGACAACAATGGTGGTTCTTGCATTATTGATTATTTCCTGAATCGTGCATTGCCGGAGGCCTGCCATCGATAAAACAAGTAAACAAACGAACAACCCAACAAAGAAAAATGAGCAAACAGATGAATGGGCAATAGAACAACAAAGGAAACACAAACAAGCACAGATGAAAATGTCGGATGATTTGAGACGACAAAAGCCTTGGGCACAAGGCTCCGTAGGGGGAGAAAAAGAGGAAAGACAGGGATGATAGCCTTCCTCCCCCCGAAATAAGAAAAGGCGTCTCGGTGATACAAATAAATGCCGTAATTACTAATTAATGAGACCGGAAAAAGGACGGCTAGGCTAAAAGCTTGGTAAAAACTAGTATAAACCCGACCCGCCCAGTGGGACCGGACAGCCAGGGGGGAACCCGCGCGGGAAAACCAGGTGGGTCAAAAAGAGTGTAGTGAAGCAAAAGAAAGATCTACTTCAGGCGAATAGGACTGCACGGGGCCTCCTACCGTCTTCACGCGAATAGAACGCCCGGTCATTACAGCCGTATTTGTTGCAATTTTCAGTACAGATAGCGCTATAACGACCAGGCGATCTATTCGGCTGAAGACGGTAGTCAGAACCTGGCCTTACCTTCTCATTTGGTGATGGGTGGGTTACCCCCTAAGGTCTTTGGGGGCCATTGAAGTTAAGCTTAAGAGGTTGTAAAGGGGTTCAATGGGGGTACATTTAGGTCTCATTTTCTGCGTCTAAATTCATGTTGGAATCGAGCCACCATGACCATTCAGGCTGAGAGGCTACGTCGTGCATGTAATCTGTGGACCGCTTTCTTTGGAGGCTGGCGGAGGATATGCTGCGCCGGCACTTCGACCCCCTGCGGGCGCGCAGTTTGACTCCGCCTTGGCAGAAAGAGGCTTGGAGGTAGTGGTGGTGCAACATGGAATCACATCGTGAACCTTCGCCAAAACCTGTTCACCACACTATTTTACAGACCTGATCTTTTCTTTTTATCTTTTTTTAAAACAAGACACCCCTGCAGTTGCTAGTGGTGCTGATAAGAGCAGACACCGCTAGCACCTGGGGGGGGAGGCCCCATCTATTGGCAGACCTGATGTATTCTGCCAGTTGTTTTCTCGATTTTTTTTTTTTTTTTTTTTTTTTTTTTTTTTTTTTTTTTTTAAAAAAAAAAACCCCCCCCCTGCCTGTTGGGGGGGGGGGGCGCACTTTTTCGGCGCCGGGGTGGTGGGGGGGGGTTTTTTTCCCTTTTTTTTTTTTTTTTTTTTTTTTTTTTTTTTTTTTTTCTTAAATACAGGGCACTGGGGATGGCCTCGAACCTGCCAGGACAGGCCTGCCTAGCGGGTGTGTATCCGGGAGACACCACCCTCCCAGCCAGGCTGCCTGTGTTCTTAGCCTGGAAAGAAGCTGATTCGCGGTAGCATTCTGTGAGTGAAGAAGCGACAACAGAACCCTCATGAAGCTACTGAACTTATCGCCTTCTTTAAAGCTGATTTGTTTTGTGTGGTTATCTCAGTTGGGTGAGGATTATCACTGTCTCTTATACACATCTAGATGTGTATAAGAGACAGGGACACAGCCTGGGCCCCGCAAGACCCAGGCAGGAGTCCGCTGTGGGGGTTGACAACCTTCATGATGATGAACCGTAGGCAGACCGTTGGTTCCCACCACCCTCGTAGTCAGGAAGCCAATCCGATGAACGTCCGTCATCACCCATAGACCTCTCACCACTGACGTTGTGAACGGAGCAACCTCTCCTGTCTCTTATACACATCTAGATGTGTATAAGAGACAGGTGTGTGCCCATGGCCGCGCCCCCATGTGTCCCGGCCCTCCCCGCAACAGGTGCCCATCCCTGCATGCCCCTACCCCTGGCCAGGTACCGCAACACCCCCGGGGCAGGTTCGGTACGTCCCCAAACCACCAAAAGTGGGAAAAGCCTTCCTGGTGGGCACCACACGGGGGTCATCCTACTTCTTTTGTGTTCCCTCCTCCGGGCCCCAACTCCCAGGGTTGGGGGACACAGCCTGGGCCCCGCAAGACCCAGGCAGGAGTCCGCTGTGGGGGTTGACAACCTTCATGATGATGAACCGTAGGCAGACCGTTGGTTCCCACCACCCTCGTAGTCAGGAAGCCAATCCGATGAACGTCCGTCATCACCCATAGACCTCTCACCACTGACGTTGTGAACGGAGCAACCTCACTGATAGTGCTGCAGGCATCCTAACAATGGGCTACCGGCTATTTAGCACTTTTTAAGGAAGTACTGAAAAAAGAAAGGGAAGAAAGACATAGAAAGCAGGAGAAAAGACGTGCATAAAAATCGTTGTGTGTGTGTGTGTGTGTGTGTGTGTGTGTGTGTGTGTGTGTGTGTGTGTGTGTGAACCCACCCACCATCGCTCCACTAGGAAGGCCGGATGCAATACCGTCTTCACCAGAAAATAACGTTCGGGCGTTATATTCACATTAAGCATTTTAGAGTCAGTTTCTACCCGTAAAAGATCAGATTTTTGTTTTTAACTTTTTTTCTCATCTACTTACCCGTACTCGCTTTTCTCGACTAGAAACATCTGTTATATTTGAATGTGGCATGGGCAGAGTGCCCTGGCAGCCGTGTAGAGGGAGTATACATGGGTTTTAAAGGGGGGAATGGGGGGTATACATGGGTTTAAAAGGTGGAGGAAGGGGGGTATAGATGGGTTGCAAAGGGGTTTGAAAGAGGTTTCGAGTCTTAACTTTCAACTTCCGAGGGGTATGTTGTTGTTTGATTTTTTTTTCTTTTTGATTTCCGAATTTTTAAGGATGGCTGAAGTGACCCTTAGCCAAAAGTTGGTTGCAT
Source organism: Chara braunii (assembly GCA_003427395.1). Classification (NCBI taxonomy): domain Eukaryota; kingdom Viridiplantae; phylum Streptophyta; class Charophyceae; order Charales; family Characeae; genus Chara; species Chara braunii. Next base: position 331,131 of record BFEA01000573.1, read on the forward strand.
TGCAATTCAGCATCATTTTTTATTTTTTTTTACAGTTTTTTTTTTTCTTTTCCTTTTTTTTGTGGGGGTGGCGGGGGTGGGGGGGTTGTCCACCAAAGTTGCTACCACTCTACTGATTAATGAATATTACGCCCGCCAGGCATTATATTCGTATACAACAGCCGGACGCTATTTTCGGGTGAAGACGGTAGTGTACAGGGGCGCGAAGTCAGTTAGCATGGTGCCCTACAGACTTCTCACACACAAACAGAGAAACACATGCAGCATGCTCAGCAGCAGCCCGACAAGCTATAGAGTCTATAGGCCAAGCGCTCAAGACTTAGTAGCTACAATGGTAAGGGGTCGTACTGACTCGTACATATGGTCATAGTATTAGGGAAAGCGACCAAGTCGGGTGGAAGGGTGCTTCACCACGACTCGGGTGCAGCGTCTTGTAACAGGTTCGTCACAAGTAAAATCTTTTTTTTTTTTTTTTTTTTTTTTTTAACCACTAGTACCTTTCCCGCGTGGGAAAATAGGGAAAACTGGCAGTTTTCCCAAACTCCTGAATTTTCGGAGGTCGGGCCCGACGACGACTGCCATTGATAAATCTGATTGGCAGCCGTTGTTTCGTTTCGGCCTCTGACTGCCCTACAATTTTTTTATCCCCTAGATGACCTTGTGAGTTGAGGCTTGTAACCCATATTGTGATGCGCTAAGAAAACCCACACGGATCTACAGTACGATCATTCAGGAACAATGGTAAGGGTCGCGCACATGGTCATAGTATTAGGGAAAGTGAAAAGGTCGGGTAAAAGGGCGGTTCACCAGGACTCGGGTACAGCATCTTGTTGTTGTTGTTGTTGTTGTTGTTTTTGTTTTTTTTTTGTTTTTTTTTTTGTAACAGGTTGGTCACAAGTAAAATCTCACTATCCTCCAACTGCCTTAGGATTTTTTGATCGACTTGATGACCTTGTAACCAGTGTTGCGATGCGCTAAGAAAACGGACACAAATCTGCGGTGCTATCGTTCAAACGACAGGTTAATACATGCGTCCAGACGTATGCTCGTTATCATGGGAAGTTGCGATGGAAGCGATATGAATGCATACTATGGGTTACTCCGGTTCCAAGCGTAACCACAGTCCCTTTCTCTTTATCCTATTGACTACGTAGGAGGCATATGGGGTAGTAGACATTAACACAGGTTAGCAGGACTACTCCCAACGATCCCCACTCATGCACAAACAGAGAGAGAACAGAAACAGACAGTGGTAAGAAGGGGGAGCAAGGCAAAAGGCAGGAAAGTAGTAGAGGGCAGGGAGATAACATCGCATCGCATTGGACGACAAGCGACGGGAAGGCACGTAGGCTGGAGAGCACGGGGTAGGCGGGTGAGCAGACGAACATCACACGGTAGCGAGAATGGGAGAGCGGGAAGTCGCAAGTCAGCAAGGCGAGCGGCAGCAGAGCAGGCAAACGTAAAATTGAGGCAGTGAAACACAGAGTCGAGCAAGCGGCAGCAAGTCAAGCGCAGCAAGGCAAAAAGCCGCGAGGAAAGGCAGCGAGCCAAGAGCGGTTGGCCAAAGGGAGCAAGGCAATGGCAGCGAGGCAAAAAAGTAGCACAGCAAAAGGCAGCTAATCAACCAGACAAGCGAAAAGGAAAGGGAATTTGGAGAAGACTGAGAGCAAATGGCAGTAATTCGATATGGGAGGCTGGGCGCGGTTCCCAGCACGTGCTGCTCCCCACGAAGACTGGAGCATTTGTTAAAAAAAAAAAAAGAGAGCAAATGGCAGTGAGGCAAAAGACTGTGAAGCAATGGGCAAGGAGGCAAATGAGGCATTGGATGACAAGCTGCAACAATGCATAGAGGCTGGAGGACAAGGAGGTGGTGGGCGGGCAGACAAGCGTCACAGCGCACCGAAGGAAAAGGCAGTGATCCAAAAGGCAGCAAAGCAAAGGCAACAAGCACCATACAATGGAAATACAAGTAACGAAAGAGACACACACACACACACAAAAAAAAAAAAAACAGGAAGAAAGACGTATAAAAAGAAGGAAGAAAGACATACAGAAAAATGAGTGTGTGTGTGTGTGTGATGATGTGTGTGAAACATATATTTGAGTAGCGCGAGCAGGGTAAAGACCACCCACCATACCATCACAACCCATCGGGGGGAGAATACACATCTGAGTGAGTCGAGTCTAAAGGCAGGGAAAAGACAATAAACAGCAGAAAAGACAGACAGGCTCTAAGTAGCAAGGCAGCACATAGGTCGAAGGGCATGGGGGAGGCGGGATGGCACACAACACAAGCACAACAAGCAGGGAAAAGACAACAACCAGCAAGCAAAGAGAAAGTAGAGAATCTCAGGAAAAAGCAAAGACCGAAAAAAAAGTAAAATTGATGATGAGAGATTGTTTTGTCTGGCTTGCACCAACTCATCAGGAGGCTGAACCCTTGACAATCTGCAGAATCCCCATACAGGTGCTTTGGGTCATGAACCCTTTGACCCTTGTTGAAAGCAGACCGCCAGCAAGCAACGCCGCAAGCAGAGCATAGCAGTATGCAACGACGTAGCGAAGCACCAGGCAAAGCTGCTGGGCAAACCAACTGCACCCTGCCAAAGCTAACTCCACGAACGACAGTGCAAGCGGACGGGCAACAATGCACAAAGCGGCGCTGCAAAGCAGCCAAACTGCACAAGACACAAGCAAAACACACGGGAAGACGAGGCATGCGAATGGGCAGCAAGCAACCATGGCGCAAAGTACAAGGTTAGCTCCAGCAAGGCAACCAAACACGCAGCTGGGAAAGACTTGCATGGCAAGCAAGCGGGCAGCAAGGCAGCAGAGATTGCAGACAACCCAGTCCGCACCTTCAACACGGACCAAAGCCATCCATCGCCTGCTCACACCACAAGACGAACCTTGCAGACAGCTGGTCTCGACCACTCGCTGAGCTAGGGAGTCATTCTGACAAACATCAGTCATCACCCGTAACGTTGAGAAGAACGAGTAGTCCTGAACTGAGCGCCCCCCCTAGGGGTGCTAAAGACACTCCAAACGAGGATGACCGACCGTTAGGCACTGCTTAGAGGTGCTCAGGTAGACACCCAGAAAGTACTTAGGAAAAAACGGGGAGAAAGACGTACAGAAAAGAAGACCAAAAAAGGCATACAAAAGAACTCAAAGAAAAAACATACATAAAACTGATTGTGTGTAGGCGGGTGGGTGTGGGTGTGGGTGGGTGTGTCTTTGTGTTTGTGTGTGTGTGCTGGGTTGTTACGCTGACAGGACTACTCCTAACGACTTGGTAAAATGACTTAGGTTTACAGGACTCCGAAGCATACAGCACAACATGGACAAGGCAACAAATAACACAGTAAAGCAGGTACAGGACTCCGAAGCATACAGCACAACATGGACAAGGCAACAAATAACAAAGTAAAGCAGGTAGGCGGCAAGGAAGTAAGGCAGCAAGGTAAGGGGAGGGGGCGAGGCAGCAAGGCAAGGCAGATAGTAGGGCAACACGGTGAGCAGCAAGGCAACAAAGCACCAGGGAAAGTGGCATGGCAGCGAGGAAACAAGACAGCCTGGCAGGTCGTAGTGCAGCACAATGCAGCCAAGCGCCAAGGCAGGACTACAACAAGGCAGCAACGTAAGCCAAGCAATAGGGCAACCCCTCGAGCAGCAAGGCAACAAGGCAGAATGCAGCAAGCGAGGCCGCGCAACAGCACAGTGCCGCAAGGCGCTAAGGCAGTGAGGCAATAAGGCAGCAAGGCGGCATGAGGCGGCGCAAGGTAGCGAGGCAAGGAAAGGCAAGTGGAATGACAGCAGAACAAGCAGCAACAGAGGACAGCAAAAAGGCATGGCAAACAGAAAGGTCGGCGAAGTGAGCAGGTAGGGAACAAGACACTGAACAGCAAGGCGAAGGGCAGGCAGGTTGGCGACACAGTAACACAAAACCATTATAAAAAAAAAGGGGGGGGGGGGAAGTACGTTTATGTCACATGGGAGTTCGTAATGGGCAGAAAAAACAGGCATCGGCGTCTGTGTCAGGGCCTGACTTCGAAAAGGCGTAAGTAACTCAGGCCGGCGGTGGTGTCAGGGCGGAGG
>BFEA01000573.1:345921-375106 GCA_003427395.1 Chara braunii
GTAGTGAGTGTGTGTGTGTGCTCGAGTGTTAGAGTGATGCGTGTGGGATATCCAGGGTGATCCAGTGTATGTGAACAGTGAGATGTTTGTGCGCTGAGGTCGCCATAGCCAATTGGGAGTGAACTCGTATCTGAAAACCATATCTCTGAGTTTTGAGTGGGCGCATGTCGCCAGTGTGCTGCGTTACTGTTTACATGTGTGAAAAGTGTGTTTGAAAACGAGTCTGATTGCACAAGTATTTGACGACTTCTGAGTATCTGTCAGACCGGGTTCATTACATGTGTTTCGAACTTCAAAGAAGAGAATGAGAGAAGGGGGAGAAGAGACAGAGAGGAGGAGGAGGAGAGTTTCCACAAGAATCAATAAAGCGATAGTCCCTCCTCAAGCCCACTTCCTCCTCGGGCATCTCCCTCTCTCGCCTCATCAGCGTTGTAGTTCTCCTCTTACGGTCTCTGACATATACAATGGTCACAACAGGGCGCCCATCCTCCATCCACGTCAGCAGCAAATAAGGAGGATGGTGCAGCATATCACACATGACGTCGCAGGCTTCCCCTCATCGCACACACCAATCTCACAACCCTTATCCTCCTCCTCCTCACCCAATCTGCACACAATGTCTGAAACTATGGCGGCGAAGGGCCTCTCAACCAGAATCTTCCCTCTGAAGCACAGTTGGCGCCAACATAATCTCCCCGCAGCCGCGCAACATCGTACTAGCATCAGGCTAGCGCAAGGCAGAATGATCTGCAAGCAGGGGATGGGTCAACTTTATAGCGTTGACTCACGTTGACCAGCCTCTGGTCTCTCGGGATCGACGACCCGGATCAATCGGAAACCAATGGTCTGGATGCTGTGCAGTTGCGGATTTCCCACGTATCCCACTTGGACCAAATTCTTCTGGATACCTGCAGATAACCAATGATGTGGATCTGATCTACGGCCGTGGCTGACCAGCGGGTTGAATTTGACCTTTGGGACTGGAATCCCATGCTGGGGTTCACCGTTGACTTTCCTAGAGTCAACCGCCACTCGTTCGGCCTCTGCATGTTGTTTTCGGCCCAGCTCTGGGTACCTCTTGACCTTAGGCCTTTGCCCAGGTTTTTCTCAGACTTAGGGTGTGACCTTTGACCCCTGTTTCGGGCCTTTGACCAAAAGTGACGACCTATAGCCCACGGTTTATGCAGATTTGAGCTGAGTTATTGCATTCCATCCGGCCCGATTTCGAGTTCCACTGCAGAAAGTCATTTCTTTCAGGCTCGACTTTTGGTCAACTCACGCTCGTAAGCTCCCCAGGTGCTAGTGGTGTCTGCTCTTATCAGCGCCACTAACACTGGTGGAGGAGTGTTAAAACAAAAAAAAAAACAAAAAAAAAAAAAACAAAAAAAAACTGCAATAATGTCAGGTGCAGTAGGTAAAGTTCTTGCTTACTAAACCATCTTGATTCTGATTCAGGTTGGTTTTGAACTTTACCTTGAACTTCCTCTGTCACCTGTGGAGAAGAACCTTTTTTTTTTTTTTTTTTTTTTTTTTTGAAAACACGCAAAGAACCTATGTTCCAGTATCCTTTAAAGCTCATATCCCCTGTCAATGGAAGGTGGAAACATGGATGGCCTGCTAGGAAAATTGTGGCCCTCTACTACGGTAGCAGTTTCGACGCATGAAAGACAGGGTAGGTCTTTAGATGTGGGGGTGCATCAGTAGGATATGATGGTCCGTTTGTATCCCCGATCACCTTGAGCATTTCCCATGGTCCGTAGTAGACAGGTAGCAATTTTTCAAACATTCTTCCTCAAGAGAGAATTCGTTCGACTTCACCCACACTAAATCACCTTCTTTGAACGGTGGTGGTCTACAAAGTTTATTCGCTTTCTCAATCATTTGGGTTTGGGCTTTCCGTATATTATCCTTGCCTTTGGTAATATCTTGTTCATAGGAAATTGCAATTTTGTTTTTCTCGTACCTTGGGGTAGTCATTGGACGTGTTCCCTAGTCGGAGCATCAATAGGGCATCTCGACTTCCAATCTTTGTGCAGTGCATTGGGTGTCCTACCCGTGACAGTGTGTACACTGTTGTTACATGCACTTGCAATCTTAGGTAAGTTCTCATCTCAATCAATCTGGTTGGGTGGAACATATATGTGCAAAAGTTGTTGGCATAAACGATTCATTTGCTCAATTTTGCCATTTGTTCCAGAGTGTTTACCTGGCGACATGGTCAACCTGGTGCTATAGACTTCCATCCACTTTTGCTATTGCTGGCCCATGAATCGTACATCCTGATCAAATACGATGGTATTCGAAAATCCATATTCGGAAACCCAACTCATCTGGAACTTTTGGATGACGAGTTTTGTCGTGGATTCAGAGGGTAAAGGAATAAACATCGCATATTTAGAGAACTGATCCACAATAACCATTACCTGACTGTTCTCATTCCAACTTTTGGTAAGACTCGTAAAATCAATGCAGATGGACTCATCTGGCTCATTTGCAATAGGAAGAGGTTTTAGCAGTCCCAAAGGATTTTCATGAGATGGATTGTTCCTCTAGCAGACAAGACAAGTTCTCGCATAGATTAGTACATCCTTTTCCATTCGTCACTTGAAAAACTCACGTACATTCTCTCCTTAGTACAGTTCCTGTAGCTTAGGCAGGGCAACTCCTACTATTCTGAAAAGATTTCGAGGGGAACCCACTACTCCTAGCCTAACCAGCTTCCGCCCCTATACCGGAGTCTGACGAACGATTTGTGCGTCAGTCTCTGTTGCGAGCCGCTCTGTGAGGAACCAACTGCTATTCTGGTTCGATTAGTTTTTTGCCACTGTACCCAAGATCTTGCCCGGGTACTACCGGTAGGCGGCTCGTTTGGTTTTTCGTCCCATGTCCAAATCCAAGGGGAGAATTTTAGAGGGAACCGACTAGAGGGAACCGACTACCTCCAGCTTTACTAGCCTTTCGCCCCTCTGCCGAAGTCCGAGGAAAAATCTGCATGTCAGCTCGGAGGGAACCAAATGTCTATTGGTTCGATAAGTCTTTTGCCCCTAAACCCGTGTGCGGATGAACCATTTGCACGCAAGTACCTCTGCGTGCCTGCTTCCTCAGACTGAGTCTTGCCCGGGCACAGTCTACTAACTCTCGGGTCCAACAGGTCGGTTCACCCTCAAACCTCTTTGATGCTCAAGGTTGGCGGACAATGCACCTGCAGGGGAGGACCCTGCCGCTCATGTTTCATCTGCCTCGTGGGCTAAGCACCCACCGACACACATGCACGTTAGGCCCCTCGGTCTGTGTTTCAAGATGGGTAGGCTTAGAGGAATTTCGTCAGTATCCTACACACACGGGAATCCGAGCGGACCTGCCCAAAGAGGCGCGTCCTCAAGGTCCTCGACTGCTATGACGGCCACCCGTGGGGTTTGCTCCCTATTGTAATGCCGGTCACAACAACTTATGCTAGCATGCACCCTACGTACAGTCAAGGAGGGCGGCAACGTTGTCACCATCCAACCCCGTTGACCAGTGATACACGACTTCCCCTCCCATCTGCTTCTTCGCTCAGTGATTTCAAACACTCTTTTAACTTTCTTTTATGGTTCTTTTTGGCCGCTCCTCTCAGTATTCCTTCGCTGTCGGTCTCGGAGCCAGTTTCCATCGTGGTCAAATACGAGACCTTAAAATTTTGGGAAAAGCAAAAAAGAAATAAGACTAAAATTAAATCAGCTAAAAATAAAGAACTGAGGGAGGCGGGGACTCACGGGCACCCTCTTGGTCTTACTAGTCGGACCCAGGCCCAGGCTCGTCCGACAAAACCAAGGGGGATAGTCCCATAAGACCTTCGACTTCTCAATCTCCTCTACTCACGCTCCTCTGCTCCACCGCCATGTGCTGACCTCGAACCCCAAATCTGTCGCTTAAAAGTCCAGTACCGTAACCAATAAAATTAGACCCAAGCTTGAGCTAGGTAGGCGCGAACTTGCATATCATTAGTCGCGAGATCGTGATTGGTCCTATCCGCGCAAACCAGGCCTTCACCTTGGCCTACTAGCCAATCCCCTAGCCGTCTGAAGATGACGCTCGTGCCTAGGTTTGTGGTTGCCTGGTACCCTGGCCGTCTGGCATACCATTTGCATCATTGAGGGTCTCGACTTCCCTCATGCTAAGCCTGACAAGGCTGCGCCTTTTAACACGTCGCCCTCTCAGACTTTTCGCGCGTGCACAGGGTAAGGTCCTTTATCTTTTTTGCGACTTGTCCCACCAGCTGCCAAGCTGGTTTGCGAAGTAAAGTTGGTCTTCATAAACTTATAACCAAATAAAAAAATACTACGGAAGGAAAGGGTTAGCCCAATCCTATGGCTCTTGCCGTTTGCATTTTTGCCGTTTGCGCCTAGAATTGTCACTGACTAAACGACATCCTATTGTGTAATGCAATAATGTGTTCCCCACCCACTCTCTAATTTGGTCGTATTCGACTCGGAGTCTCGCCAAGAGCGAGGTTGTCGAGGTGAGCGCCTTGATGGGATTCGCTCCATCGGCGTATTATGTTGATCAAGGACACACCCAGTGCAACCTTTAAAAACGACGACAAATACCCTTGTAAGGGTGTTTGCTACGACATCGGGATGAAGACATATCAATAGTTTTCAAATCTGATTAGGCACGACTTCATCATGCATGCATGTGTGTTTTAAATTTCCACCACCACAGCCCCTATTCCACCCAGACGAGTTCGCAGCTCGTCAGGGTTGCGTTTCCCCCCCCAGAGACATTTCAACGTCACTCAAATTTCAACGTCGGTGGTCGTCGGGACGGTGAACATTTTGAGGTTTTGGGACCTTACAAGGGTCAGGACCACGTAGGACCGGTGTCGGGCGACCGGAAGCCAGTCGGTCGCCCTAATACCGCTAGATTGCCCCGCAGAAAAGTTGTCTAAGAAGGAATCGGGCGCCTATTTCATCCGACCGGCTGGGAGAAATTAGGGGTAGTCAGATCACCCCTAATTTCGGATGTGTCAACGGTCAGGACTAGCCCTAGAAATTGGCAAGGGGGACTACCGCTTCGCCGCCCTCACGGCTACCTTACTGACTATACCAATTCCGCCCGCTCTAGGCCTGTTCCAAAAACGACTGGCTGCGGGGCGGTTAATTCAGGATGAGCCTTGACGAGGCCCTTTTATGGTGTCCAACGGACGCGAGGAAGGGGGCCCACATTTAATTAAATTTAATATTAAAATTAAAAACGAGAAAACGAATTAAAAACAAAAAAAAAGAGGAAAAAAACGAAATATTCATTGATTTATTAATTTTCTTCGATGTTTAAATTCTAATGTGATCGACCTCAATTATTGATGTTTCTGGCAATAAAAATTTAAAAACATGGAAAATAATCAAAAGCAATAAAAGGGAAAGAAAACAAAGAATTTTCGTCATTTCATTGAATGCCATCGAAATTTATTTTTGACAAGATTGCTTCTCTTTTTTGTTAATCTTGATAAAAGGATTAAGAAATAAGAAAAATTGATAACAATGATGAGAGGGAAGAAAACCCATGATTATCAGATGATCGGTGGAATTTTGGTCGCTCTATTCGGGGTCCGGTTCAATCCCAAATGATTTATTTATTCTATATATGACGGTCTTCATTAATTTGCGATGATTGGGATTGCTTGGCTGGACTTACCTGATCTCCCCGATTTTTAGACTTGCCGCAATTTGCGTGTTATGAGTACGGATTGGACGGACAGCGTGGTGTTACCGATATGTGGCTTGATAGTGCCCCACGGCTCCATTGCATCGGTATGATTGTTGTTCCGGTTCGGGCGTGAGGTTTGGGACAGGTTCGGAACTATCACGGTGGGGCTGTATGGGTTAGACATCCACATGTTTCAGGTTYGATATGGGCACGRCATCGGCATGGTACGGTTGTGATACWCACCGCAGATCATTTTCAGGTTCGGAACAGGTTTGGTGGTACGGCGGTACGTYGCGGCTTGTCCTCATGCTTTTCAAGGTACGGGACGAATACGGAACATGCACGGTGTCTGAGTGTTTGGGGCCACACCTGGACCRRCCATGGCAAAAACACAGTAATCYTGCGGTGTTAATTTTGGTACAGGCACGGATTCAGCATTGGAACAGCTCGCTGCCACATGATGCTATCAATTTCCTATGGAGACCTATTTTTTTGGGGCATGTTTGCTGCGGCGCTAAGACTGCTACTGACTACCCTGGTCGACTACGTTATTTGGACGGAGCCTACCCCTTTTGCTGTTCTCTTGGCCCGGGCTGGTTCGATGATGTGCGCTCCGCTCATAGTTCGAGTGTCAAGAYGGGCYAAAACTGTGCACTGGCACTGCCTATTTCTGGTCCGCGGGACGCTGGCCGCACCGACAGGTCACGCTGCTGGTACGGAGAAGAGTTGCCAGCCCCTCTGGCCAGTGCTGCGGGGTCTGGGAATTACAGCGGGGSCCAGYGAGACARAAGGGGCSAGGACTTCTSGGTGTAGGGACGGCCAGTYGTAAGGGYTGTCCGCAGTCCACAAGGATAAAACCGATTGAGCCACAAGGGACGCAGGCACTGGGACCAGGGGAAGACAGGTGGGGCGAGCCAGGCGTACTCAGCCCGCTCGCTCGCCTTTGGATCAACCCGGTTGACTTCTGGGAACTTGCGAGGAGCATGGAGGGGAGAGAGGGAGCGCCTCTCGCGCGCGCACCAGGTGTACTCAGTCCTCTTCGGCGCATGCGAAACGCCGTTGGGGGTTGACTGGTGGGCTGGAGCGAGGGAGATCAAAGCCCTTTTAATGGAAATTCAGGTAGAGGAAGAGGGCAGAGGGTATAGCGTGCCAGGCGTGCTCCGCCGTTATCGATCAAGCTAATTGTGTGAGAGGCACGAGAGGAGAGGGAATCCTGTCGGGAAAGTCTGAGGAAAGAGGAGGTCCGGAAGCGGAGGTGGCGAGAACTGGGCTTGATGATGGGGGAGGATCACTGACTGATCTAGGCGTACTCAGGGAAGTGTTGCTCGCTGGTACGGAAGCACGGGTCGATAGCGTCGATCAGTCACAACTCCCAGGCAGCTCGCACGGAAGTTGAAGACACCCCTCCCTTCTGCAGTGACGGGAGGAGCACATCCGAGACAGCCACGTGGGAACCAATAGGGCGAGGGTGAAGCTTGAGCAAGGTAGTGGGAGTAGCCGTCGAGAGCGGCAACGGTTATGGCGTTAATGCCCCGGTGGGATTAAGCTCAAACAAAGAGTCAGCAGTGAGACCCCCGTGCTCAATTGACAGCTTATATTCTGATGTGATCACCGACCAATCAGTACTGGGTATTATTTTACCTCTGGTTTCCTAAATCAGCGATCCTCCCAGTAAGTGTGTGACGAAACGGTACAACAGGTATTTATCCATTTTCCCCTGAACGGGAAAGTTGAAACCTACTCCAGTCTGAGAACTTTCTCCTCAAGCTTCAGTCGTATATCAGTGGCTTGTTTCCAGCGCCGCCGAATGCTAAACTATGTCTAAGAGATTTAAATGGGGCCTGCACCGAGAATCAGCTAGCTACTAAACATGTGTGTGAACTGTGAAAAGAAGAGAAAGAAACTATAAAGCCTGGGCAAGAGGTGTGGGCTTTTCGAGCGAAGCTATCGAGCGAAGTTTGTCTATCCGGCGGGAACGAGCACATGATACAATTTGTACCTGTTCGTGTGACGAGAGGCGGAAGAACGTGAGACTGCAGTGAGAGCGAGGGATACTTACCATCGAGGAGAGAGAGAGAGAGAGAGAGAGAGAGAGAGAGAGAGNGAGGAGAGAGAGAGAGAGAGAGAGAGAGAGAGAGAGAGAGAAAGAGAAAGAGAGAGAGAGAGAGAGAGAGAGAGAGAGAGAGAGAGAGAGAGAGGGAGCATCAGCCAAAAGGGAGTCCTAGAGTAAACAGTGCTCGGGAGTGTATCCTGAGAAGTGGGAAGCGGGAATGAAGGAGAGTTTGAGTCGGGGTTCCGGAGTGAACGGGAACGAGTGAAAAGCAACTCAATGAGGGACTGCTGCTCGAAGCTCGCTCCCCTGCAGTAAGCCTTAACCCTGATCAGAAGGTCTACCGATCATTTTGGAATTCAAACTCTGTAATTGTTTTGAAGTTTTCTTTTATTCTTTTTTTTTTTTTTTATCTCCCGTCTCTTCTCTTATCGGAACTGGATCCTTGAATCAGCCTTCTGCCTCTAGGGTGCGCAACTAACCACCGCTACGCAATGACTTAGTAACGACCCTCTGAAATTTGTCTTTGCTCTTTTGTGACAGAAGGCTTCGCTCCGTTTATGTTCTTGCTGGTTCTGGAATTGAGTATGACCAGGTATTAAACGTAAGCGGAGAGAGACGAAATGAGTTAGGGAACTGAAAAGGGGGGGAGTGAGAAGGAGAGAGAGATCAGTGGGAAAGAGAGAAAAACCAATAATAGAGAGAGAGAGATCGGTGAGAGAAAGGGGAGAAATAGAGAGAGTGGTCCTGATTTTGTTTACTTATTTCTTTATTTCTTTAATGTTTCTATATGAGAATAGTCGCGGGTCTACGAGGACACGAAAGAGTATTGCCTCCGCCTTCGGCATTCTTGCTAATGATTAGAAAGTGAAACTTGTTTGAGTCGCTGTCATTTTTCTGCTAAGTGTTGTGAAAGAGGGTTGCTACAACTAACTGTTGTTTGGACTATTTAGTATGAAGTGAGCCCTGTTCCGCTCTCTGTCATTTTGGCAGATGCTGTAAATCGCGCCCTCGTTGTGTCGTGATCACCTTTGTTGACCAAAGTGAGTCGAACCTGGCTCCAGATCTCGATTACTTCAAGGAAACTATCGTGAAGTGAGCCCCGTTTGTTTGGGGGGAAATTTCGTTGAATGCTACAATTCAAGCTTGGGGAAAGGGCTACAGATGGTGTAACTCCGACGCCCCCTAGAAGGGGGATGGTAATAAGTCAGACAACCACCATAACCCTGCAGGTCGCTGAGGACCTCGGAAGCGGGCGCGGCGAGTGACAGGCGCCGTGGCCCTTGGCTTCAGCGAACTGCAGGTAGCCCCTCCCCGGGTTTCCCCACAACTTTGGCGCCGTTGCCGGGGAGGGGACTGCACCCCCAAGGCCTCGGCCTTCCCCAATCAAGGAGGGTGCGAAAGAAACTAATTAGCTTCAAAGAAAAGTTGATTAGTCGATTTCGTTTAGTTTTTTTTTAATTTTTATAATTCGTTTTTCTGCAATATCTTTTGAACCGGTCGTTTTTCCGCAAGCCGTACAGGGAGCAAAGTTTGTCCTCTCGTCGAGGTGAACGTTTTGCGACCAATTTTGAAAAATTCTAACGGCTAGATTTCGAGATAATCAATTTTCTTTATTTTATTATTTATTATTCTGAAAATATTCGTTTTTTCCTTTTATTAATTGTGAAGAAAAGAAGCTGAATCCAAGGAAAACTCCCGGGAGCAAAGTCGTCCGAATTTTTTTTTCCGACATTTTGAAACATTGGTAGGGGAAAACGGATGCTGTCTTGGTTGACTGCGGGATCGAACAGATAGAAAAAGAAAGCAAAAATAAAAAGAAAATTTGACTTTTTTTGTAATTTCATTTAAAATTAAAGGGAAAGAGATAAGAAGAAAGTGATCCGATAAGATTTCTCTTTGAACTTATAAGAGCTCAACAAAAATTTTCCTACGATATACAGGGGTTTGTGGTAAGCGCGCGAGCACGCGCAAGAAACTTAAACCCTAATTAGGGGAAACCCTAGTTGGGTGAAACCCTAACTAAGGGTTTAGGGGGCGAAAGCAACCCCAAGAACTGTAGTGAAACTAAATATTTGCGAAAGCTTATAACCTTGTGATTTTTCTATGATTTTACATATTTATCGATAAAAAAATTAGTATAAATTAATTAAAAATAGCAATTTTTCATTTAAAATTATTTAGAATTTGCTTTTCCGGCCTTTTCGGACAGTGGATTAAGGGACGATTGTCCCAGACCTCATCCCCGCGTGGGGAGGCGAAACGCTGCTGAAAAATTTAAAAATTCTGTTTAAAATTAAAATTTGAATTTACTAGTATTTAAAAGGGTAAATTATTAAAAATAATTAAAAATTCAGTAAAATAGGTTTATGTCTTTTATATTATTTTTCACCTTTCTCTGCATCCCTTAGTATTTGTTGAGGGCTTCGCCCGAGCCCCATCCCAACGGGGGGGGCGAAGTGCTGCCAAAATTTTTCTAAATTCGTAAAAATTACTTTAATTAAAAATAAATCAAGGGAATAGAGATACTAATAGGAGAAATCCCTTCTAACGAAGACAGACTAAAAAGACGAATTATTTCGACCTTCTTTAAAAAAAATTCTAATTAAATTTCGATAAATATTAAAAAAAATTCTGGGAAAAGGTAGGGATAAGGGAGAAAGACGAAAGGGAAATTACAGAGAGGAACGAAATCAAGTCCTCTAAAGGACAGGTGTGGAAAAAGAATTTTCTTGGATTCTTATTGAAATTTTACGAATTAATTTTTGAATAATTCAGTAAAAATACTTGGAAAGGTCGAGAACACGAGGGAAATTCGAGATTGATTTCTTCTAACATTCTTCAGCCATCCTTGAATTTTAAGGCCGGAGTACCTCCAATTTAGGGATTGATTTTGAATTTTCTCTAATTTAAACTATTAAAATTCATTAAAAATAAAAAACAGTTCGGAAAATTCAGGGAAAGAGTTCTAGTTTAGTATTTCGTAGGTTCTTAAGTTGTTTGCAGCCCTTGCGGGCAGGGGGCGCGCGCGGGAGCGCCGAGAGTAGGATTCTCTCGAATTGAGCACGCGCCTACTATTCGAGGGAAGTTGAATAGAAGGCTCGTTAGCTCAATTCAAGCCAGGAATTCTGCCTTATAGATGTCAGGGTAAAGGTAGACGTCAGTTAGGACATAGCTAGGTAGCGTTTACCCAGGGATCACCTCCCTAACCCCATCCCTACGGGGGGAGGTGAAGCGCTGCCGAATTTTTTAAAGGATTATAGATATTCGTTGCTCCCATACCCCTTTTCAAGCGTTGTAGGGCTACCCCTATGTACGGCGGCTAGTTTGATGTTGCGGTCTTAGGCTATAGAGATCTACGAGGCCGGCAGCGCATGGGAGATAGAAGCTCCGGAGCTTATAGAGGGTGACCAGGTGGAGCTTACCCTTCCAGGGAGACCTACTGAGTGGATCGATAGGGCGTTTCGGTGGATGTCTGTTTTCCTGGCCACTGATGCTTGGCTGTGGGTATACAGACAGCACGTGACGGAGGAATATGGGGATCAGACGCGAGGTGTAGTACGGGCATACCTTTACTTAGAAGAGGAGGCAGCCAAGGGGGCTGCTTTGAGCCTAGTGATTAGGGGGACCAGCTCGATTATCGAGAGGGCCCAGGATTTTTTGCAGCAGGAGATCGACGAGTTCCTCGCGGACGACGCGCAGGATCCGTTGACCCTGTTCCACGGTCGGGCCCCTTTTGACGTTACGGGCGAGCTCTTGATAGCGCGAGACTTGTTATTCCCGTACTTTGATACTTGCCTGAGCTATTCTCCCCTCGTTCGTGGTGGACTCAGTCTTCGGAGGTATAGGGGTTATCGTGGAGTCGTACCTAGCCTATAGGAAGCTGGAGACGTTTGTCAGGGGTAGCCTAGACGTGTGCTATATATACTACTCCTTCACGACGGGAGGGCTCCGTTGGGGAGACGAGAGGGTTCAGCTGATAGAGTTGATCCGCTCGCTAGGGGACGACTGTGAGAAAGGAGTGTCGTCGTCCTCGTATGTTTGGAGCTGGCTGGATCGCGAGCTCCGGACAGGGACGGAGTACGTCACCTGTGTCGGGAGACTCTTTTGGGAGGATTGGGATAGTCTGTGGAGCGAGGCCCCTACCGGACCACTGATACGTGAGTATCAGTTGGCTCGTTACTACGAGACACTCGGACTTCGTCCGTACCGCGTGGAGGACGAGGACGACTACGAGGGGTGGGAGAGTGACGACGGCGACGAGGAGGCCTGGGAGCCTGACTGGGTCGACTCCGAGGGTGAGAGTTCTGAGACGGAGGAGGAGATCGACTTTACGGACGCCCATTTCCCAGGATAGGAGTGGTGGTTCGAGTATAGGAGGCAGAGTATAGAGGAGCGCACTAGGTGCGACGATTGAGTGGGCTTAGCAACTAATATCGGCTGATAGTAGAGAGCGATTCGATGGTAGAGCAGGTCAGCAGAGTGGAGCTTCAGATCGACGACGCCAGATGGCCTAGGCCTTCAGAGACAGTAGCGCCAGGCAGGGTGGCGCTAGATCTGCCAGCCAGAGGGGTTTCTGCGGATGCAATAGAGAGTCGATGGTCATCGACGGTGCTGGCCCCAGACGTATACCTGTGGATGTACGTCATCGAGACATTCGAGCTGGACAGTCAGAGGTGGCGACGACCTGGCACGACTAGTATAGAGGTGGTGGGGCACATCTACTACTCGCCGGAGGTGCTAGCCACGGTCTATTTTCACGGCCTCGTCCACGATCCTTGGCGAGAGGAGCAGACCACAAGGACGATCTTACTGGCTCGAGCGGACTCCGCGCGTGGCGAGGGAGAGCGGCTGCACGGGAGAGTTCAGAGAGTGACGACAACCTTCAGGATCGGAGGACACTTCCCATACCCTAGCAGTCGACTGCGTGTCACACTTCTGGGCTTTGTGGCGGAGGAGCTTTGGGGTCTTAGGCGTCTGGGTGAGATCTACTTTGCGGCTCTTGACTTGGACGGCCTCTGCCGAGGGTACGCTGATAGGGACTGGGTGCTGTATGCTCAGTTTGTAGCGGGGCCGCTTGTAGGCGAGCGAGGGCTCCAGTTGATTGAGTTCCTGCGGGCCATTGTACCTACTGGGAGCTCTGACCTATACTCTCTGTACCAACCTCTAGCCTTCTGGACGGCGCTAGAGAGAGAGGCTCATAGGTCTACAGATCATTTAGCTGGAGTAGGGCAGTTGTTAGCCGAGACTCGTGAGGAGAGGCCGGGTCATCTCATCTCGACCTGGGAGGTTGAGGAGTATTACCAGCAAGTATATCCAGAGGCTGACGATCTTGGATGGTACGCTGAGGATGGGGATTGGAAGGACTTCGATGACATAGACCCTTGGGGCGACCAGGACCAGGGTTGGGGAGATCTGGCCCAGGCTGAGGGACAGGAGCAGATAGGTGGAGAGGCACCGCAGGAGAACGGCTGGGGATATCTTCTTCAGGCCGAGGGACAGGAGGACATCCCTTGGGGACGAGGGGACGAGGAGCTAGATGAGGATGGCGATGTGGGCATGGCAAACGCAGAGGGGATGTAGCTTGTGAAGATTAGTGCGAGTCAGGTGGTAGAAAGGAGATAGAGAAGATGGTCGAGACCACGGATGGGTAGGCATGCGCCCTCCTTCATACGAGCTTATTGGTATCAGTTGCTTGTTGTGGGGTGGGAGCCTACGAGAGAGGATATTGATAATGTTATACGATCTTTGAACGGAAAGACGAAGAGGGAATTCCTGCCATACGAGCTGGTCGCGTACGACTACGTCCAGGGAGGGGGCTTAGATCCTTGGCGCATATATGTACTTACTTACCACTTTACTAGCTTGGACGAGTATGACGTGTGAGCCTACATTCCTGTGACCAAAACGAGAAGAAATTTGAGTGTTAAAGCGTGGAAGGCTTATGCCGGATTAGTAGGGGGAGAAGTAGTAAGGTTGCAACAGGAAGGGAAGATTGTCAGTTGGGATACAGGAGTCAGGGTGTTCACAGGCATTCCTAGACCTCCAATTATAGGGAGAAACTTATCCTGGTATAATTGGCACGAGGTGATAGAGTTAGCCACTCGGATCAGAGATCGGACGCAACCTAGAAAAGGGAGTAGTGGAGAGACGGTTGGTAAACACAGGGAGATAGCTTTCGAAGAGACGAGAGTTGCAGGAAGCGCTGGTGGAGATGGCTGATAGAGACATACTGAGAGTGACACTCTCCTTGCGACGAGATAGGATAGGTGGCTGGGAAGATGAGGCGTTGGACAATGTTGAGCGACAGATCAGACTCATGACGGAGCATGCTCTGGAGATACGGAGAGGCCAGAGATACGTCGAGTTTACCATCTACTTCCATGGAGCTGACGGGAGAGTCCACAACACCTACTCGACTATTTTGAGCCTAACCGGTAGAGTTGTCTGAGAAGGTAGTGGCGTCGTAAGATCAAGTGTGTCAGAGAGAACCAGAGTGGCAAGGATTGAGCGACATGCGCCGATGAGGAGCGATTGGGACATATGGGTGACGTATGTGTTAACACGAGGGTCCGAGGCCCGTAGAGTGATAGATTTCATAGGGCCAAGAGAGGCGGCACTGGGATATGATGTCCCGCTTCCGGTGCGCTTAGAGGAAGGAACTTGGGTGTCAATCCGATATTTCGGTACTTGGTTGGCGAGAGGGGTTTTCTTGTGGACAGTGATTACGGAGGATCAGGGGTTTCCCCGACAGGTGAAGGGTATAGGACATCTTGTGTTTGATAAGGAGAGAGATACAGAGATAGGGCTGACACTTGTAGGCGTTAGCAGGATCTGGTGGAGGTACGAGATCTTAGCAGCGGCGATAGTGAAAAGACAACTGGCTAACACTGGTGAAGGTAGACCTTTTACCACGCGAATCGTGGTCGGTTGTCCTCCACAAATTTATCATCCGATAGGGAGCTGGCGGATGGTATTACCCAAGTTTGTTATAGAACAAACTTACGAAGGCGTGAACTGCTTGACGAAATCAGTCGACCACACTCAGCACTCGTTCTTACGGGGGCTGGACCGTCGATTCCTAGAAGCGTACTACTCAGTCTGCGTAAGGTGGGGACCTTCTGGTAAGGAGATCCAGAGAGACTTGTTAGATGCCACCTGCTGGCTAGACTATCTGAGACCTGCAGATTTTATTCACTATTGTCAAAGACGCGCAGAAGACAAGTTCATCGGGCTGGAGGACCTGAGATACTTGTTTGTGCATAGCTAGTGGAGGAGATGCTAGGTCGGACGATTACGGGGGTAAATGTGAGGAGGCAATTAATGAACGAGGGTTTCACGATTACTGTCCTACTCAGGGCTCACATAGACAACAACCTAACAGAGTAAGAAAGTTTCCTACAAGCCAGAGAATTTATTCGAAAATACGGACCGGGCGTTCTCGAATGTGTAACCTTCCAGACTAAGATAACGTACGAGGTAATGGTATGGGCGGCTGGGTACTTGCGAGCGGAATTGTTCTTCGATGAGACGATAGTGGAAGCCAGGAGTAGAGTATGATTACCCGGTCATGACGGAGCATGAACAACAACTGTATTGATATAGACCTCGAACCTCGTATTCACTTTGATGGGACCACAGAGGGTTCGAGTCCTGGAGGAGCGTGAGTGAGAGGAACCCCCGAGTAGCTATTCGGGGAATTGAGACAAGGAGTCCCTCTCCTCAGCGACGCCTTCCCTACGCTCGGGTTGTCTCTAGGCAGCTAGCGTATGACAGCGAGACCCTACAAATTCTCTTGAAGGTGAGCATAGAAGTAGACCTGTCAGACAGCGAGTTCAAAGAACTTGCGGAAGACGTCATACGAGAGCAGAGACCTGGTGCCTTGAGGGAATTGACGACGCAAAGTTGGGTAGTATATGAGGTGATCGTATGCGTTAAAGGAAGAGTACGCTTGGAGATAATTCGGGACGAAACACCCTCGGAAGCTAGAAGCAATATGTGATAGGAAGTTCATGAGAATAAGAAAGATGGGTTGTAGGTGATGGAGGATCTAGAAGAGAGGAAAAAGAGAGTCGATGATCGGATTATTAAACCAGTAGTGAAACTAGTCAGAGAGCTTGGCGTCAAGATCCAGGATTGCGTACCGAAAAAGAGTGAGAGCGAGTTGCGTAAAATAGAAGCGGCAACGAAGGCATTGCAAAGGCTTTTGAAAGAAGATAGAGAATTTTTTGTGAGGTGGAGGCTTGATTTTTTGGAAAGTGTGAAGGGGAGAGTTCATATTAGTCAGGAGCGAGAAGGCTCGCTCGAAACGACCGGGAGGACAAACGAGGTGTCTGAGGCAGTGACCTCAGGAAAGGAGGCGAAAAATGAGGGAACGTCAGGACGAAGATAGAAGAGGATGAGTAATGAGAGATGTGATATGCGTATAACCGGAAGGTTATATGGGCAAATCGCTTGAGTCGTCATACAACTAGTCCATCTGGAGAAGCTAACTGTGATAGAAGAGGCGGAGTGCACTCGACAAGCTGTACGGAAGGCGCGAGTGAACGGACTCTGGGTAGGGGAAGAGAGTGCGTGTTTGATCAACTATTCGCTGCGCATTACCCCTTTTGACGAGCCACCTCTAAATAGGGCATGGCGTGAGACTTCTAGGGAGGCTAAGAGGCTCCTGGAGAATGAAGCAGAGGGAGCTGGAGATCTGGTGGAGATCATAGGGGAAAGTTCTCAGAATACTCCAGGCACACAACTGGTATTGGAATGAGTACCTTCAGACTCTATCAGATATTGAAGACTTTGGGGATGTAGACGATTTTGAGACATTCTATAAGTTTTTGGAGGAATCCACTGACAGAGTTCTGTTATCCCTGACACTAATCGCAGCGGAGTGTTAGATACCTCATGGATGAGAGATGTCATTACCAGATGCAGAGCTAGCAAGGAGGAGAAGAAAATTTGGGGTTTGGGGTGGTCCTTACGAACCTGAATACGAGAAAGTACTTGCTGGATTAAGCGCTTTAGGCGGACGAGAGATCTTCCCTTACGGAGTGATTAAGTATCAAGGACAGAACAGTGGAATCGAACACAATCAATATTATATTATGACCGTGCGGTTTCATGACTTAGAGGTGTACCACGTTGGTATATATCTGCCTAAAGAGATAGAATAATTTTGCATATACGAGAGGACTTGGAGGAGAGTTGCTTGGGCATTAAGAGAAGAGGAAAAGAGGTTAAAAAGTTTGGGAAAGGTTGGAGGTCTGCGACGACATCACTATTTTCAACGGTCTGCCTAGGCCGTCTGTTCCACGTCAAGGGCTAAAGCAAAACAAATGGGAGGCTGTAGTTGGATTCGCGCGGACGGTCAGGATTGAGGACAAGTTCCAAAAGGCCACTAGGGATGAATAACATGAGGGAATGAGTAAAAATACGACTATTTCTGAGAGGGAATGAGTAAAGATACGACTATTTCTGAGAGGGAATTGCAGTCGCGTAGGGAGAGGTTTCTCGCTAGAAACAGACCTTCGGACGAGGTGTTGGCGGAAATTTGCGAGAGGTTAAGCTCCCTGGATAGGAGAGAAGTGGTTCCGTACGAAGTGGTGACATACGAGTTAGTGGACAGCGGATGGGAGCAGATACGTCTTTACATTATCACCGTTCGGTTCTTTGCCGTGGAGGTGTATGATGTTAGGATTTACCTCCAAGTTGAACGAGAAGGCGATTTGATTTACGGTCGATGTTGGGAGCGCGCGGAAGAAGTCGTTGAGAATGAGCGGGATAGGCTCCTAGCGCTAGGTAAAGAGGTAATCTGGAACACCCGGATTACGCTCTTTCAGGGGTTGCCCAGACCTCCTATACCGCGTCAGGTGGTTCGAGGGAGAAACAATGAGGCAGTGATTGGTCTAGTACTTCGATACTTTAAGTTTGATGGCCGTAGGGCGTGATTGCCTGCTCGCAGGAGCTCACGTCGCACATCAAGGGTTGAGTGGTCTAGCGCGGAGGACATCGGTCGACCTACGAGAGAGTTTGTGTTCTTGTGCGCCTGAAGAGTTGATGAGGATCGTGACAGGAATTTGTAGGAGAGTGAGGATATCAGAGTCCGGAGTCATAGAGATTATGAGAGGTGTTCGTTGCATAGAAGAGCAGGAGAGAGAACTTTATTTTGACTCGGGGATTTTTTATATCGAGGGTGAGCACGAGATACGAGGCGAGGCTGGGAGACTTGTTGCAATCCTGAGAGCGGTCGCAGACGAGTGATTGATTCTTTCATAGGTCCGGGCTGCGGATTCTTTCATAGGTCTGGGCTGCGGGTTCTTTCATAGATCCGAGCTGCGAGTTCTGTCACAGGTCCGGGCTGATGCAACTGTCATAGGTCCAGGCTGTACCCAACTACAGCTTGTGGTAGCCTATGGAACCAGATACGATGGGGCCACAACCGACCATGGCCGAAGCGGGTGAGGAGTACAGGACATCGCCCGACCGAGTACTGAGCGATCTGAAGGAACGAATTAGGCAGGGAGCACCGCTGAGATGGGCTGACCAAACCAATGACGGAGAGTCCGACGTAATGGGCGAGCCGGTCGTGACAGAGCCGCAGGAGGCTCTGAAGACTGAGACCTCGAGCGCTCGACGAGAAGCGACGACACGACGCTTCCCTGGGTATGAACGGAGGGAAACCCGGGCGGATAGGCGCAGGGACGACTGGAGAGAGAGTCCGCGAGATTCCTATTGGAGGGACAGAGACAGGGATAGAGCACCGCCCCGACGTGTCTTCGACCCCCAGACGGGGGAGTCACATCCGCTCCCTTACGAGAGCAAGGATCGCTATATTATTACGCACAAGGTCTCTGAGCCTCCTACTTTCAGGGGCTATGGAATCACAAAATATCTGGAGAAGTGGGAGCTTCATGCTAGCCGAAGTCAGTGGTCGGAGGAAGAGATTATAGAGAACTTCCTATTCAATGTAGATCCAAGTCTCGGCAAGGAAGTTAAAGAAGCCCGACCGAATGATGGAAAATGGACTACGTATAAAAAGAACCTCATTGAGATTTACAAATTAGAAGATAACAAGTACTCCATCAAGGACCTTGAGACTATGACTCAGGATCAGGACGAGAGCGTTCGGGCGTTCGGGAAGCGTTTTCAGAAGATCTCTGACGTACTGATGAAGAAGGGGAAGATCTCAGAAGTCGAGCGCTGCACGATCTTCATTGGACACATGTCCAAAGGTAGACAGAAGAGTATACTTAGAGATCTCCCGCGCGACAAGCTTGACTTCCCTGAAGTCCTAAAGCTCGCGATAAAGGCAGAGGCAAACGACTACAAGGACTTGGTATGGAGAGGAATGAGGAGGCATGATTTCTCTCTCTATAAGGAGTATGCCACTGATAGATGTCCTGATTTCAAGGACTACCCCTGGTCAGAAAGGAATGAAGCCGTGGCTGAGGAAGTGAAGGAGATAAGGGACATGGTAAAGGGATTGGCAAGGCAGGTTACAGAGATTGTGACCACCACAGGAGCCACGACTTACCGGGACAAACCCGGAGGGGCCTATTCACTTCGCTGGGACCGGAGGAACACCGATTCCTGGAGGAGTGTCGAGGATAGAAATCCTCGAACGCTGACTGATTATTGTGCGAGGGAAAGGGAGAGAGACGATGAGCCATGGCGACGTAGGGATGATGATATAGACCGGGACCGCAGGGCTCGCGAGACGTATGGGCGAGCTAGGAGACTGGATGATTACTCGCGTAGCTATGAGGCTGACGGGGGTAGAGGCGACTCTCGAGGCCGGTGGGAGTCGAATCAGGGCCGGCGAGACGGATACAGGGACGGCAGATATGAAAGATCGGACCGAGATGGATATAGGGACGACAGATATGAGAGGTCGGATCGAGATGGATACAAGGGTGGCAGGTATGAGAGAGGAGATCGAGACGGAGATCGACGAGATGACTCGCACGGACGGTATGACCGCGGGGGATTCGCTAGGGCGCAGCGTGATGATTCGCGGGGGTGGTACGACCGAGGAGATCGCCGCGATAAGTCGCGCGGACGATACGACCATGGGGACCGCCGGAATGACTCACGGGGACGGTATGAGCAAGGAGGATCCGGAGGAGACCGCTGCGATGATTCGCACGGTCGAAATGAGAGAGGGGGATATGGCGCGTCATCCGATCCGCATACAAAGTCCCCAGACCCCAGAGCAGCGAGGGGTTCGACCTCCAGTAGCGCCGACGACAGGCCACCTACCCCCAGGAACTCTTGCATCTACTGTAGACGGGATGATCATATCAAGAGAGACTGTCCGGATCTCAAACGGGCAATAGATGAGGGATTTGTCGTGCTTGATGACCGCAAGTACGTCAAGTGGGCTGATGACCTGGAAGACGTATCGATGTTCCCTTCGATGAAGGAGAATGTTGAAGCAAGGAGAGTAAAGTCGAGTAAAGGAAAGGAGTCGGTTAGGAGTCAGAGCATTAAGATAACTTTCGAAGGAGATATGGCAACCACACCCACAAGGGTGGCAGCTACCAAGTCGGCGAGAGGGTCTACATCGAAGAAGACTGACACGGATTACGTGATGGCGGAGAAGGACGGACAGCGGATCGATGGAGAGGAGGTTATTCTTTCACCGCGAAAGCGGAGAGTGAAGAAGTTCTTGATGAAGAGTTCGCTGGATGAGATTGACACGGTCGAGCCACTGAGACGAACCCTTCGGGAGCCCATGCAGTGCTCTATTCTAGAATATCTGGGGGCATCCAAGCCGGCTCGCGACGAGTTACAGATGATCATGCGAAAGACTCGCATACCTCTATCAGAGGAGGCTCAGGTGGCCCCTAAGGCGGATGCTCCTACTGTAGTAGTATCGGAGGTGACTGCCAGAGCAGATCGCATGACAACAGTCCTTCTTGATGGAATGGAAGGTGTGCCTCCAGACAAGTTTTACATACTTGGTAGTGGGACCGTGGAGGCGATCCTAAACGACGGAGCGGTACTAGATGTTGTGATCAATAACGGCAGTGAAGCTGTCATTATAGACGAGGATCTGGCAGAGCAAGGTGGACTGGGACTCGATAGGTCATACTTATTCGAGATAGAGACGGCTGATGGGAGAAAGCAACAGATCACAGGAGTTTGTCACAAGGCAGTCATAGAGGTCCAAAGGGTACGAGTGACCCTGCCAGTCTTTGCAGTCAAGAACTGCAGCTCTGACCTGCTCTTGGGATGGACGTGGTTGAGCCACGTGCATGCGGTGACGATAGAGCGACCGGACGGGAGCCACACATTGTCAATTAAGAAGCTAGATGGGACGCGGGTAATGATTGAGACGGTGGAGCCTCGAGACCCGAGGAACAGGGCAGCTCTCGCTGTAGGAGCAGGATCCAGTGATCGGATTAAGTCATTACCTATCTTCGGCCGCGCGGTGCGATTTTGCGAGAAGAAGTATGGACCTCTACTCACAGAAGAAGAAGGACGGATTGTAGAAGTGGAAGATTTAGGGAGTCGGCTGATAGTCGACGGCAACTCGTATTCAAAGGAGGCAGATGAGGAGTTTGGCAGCGTGGTATCTGTGTCTTTTTTAAGGGCATGGCCCCCTATGGGGGGCTACCCAAGCGACACAAGCGAGTAGCCCAGAAAGTTAAGCCGGCGGCGGTGGGCCGCGAGTGATCTGCACTGGAAGGGGTATCGGAGGAAGAGATCGCAAAGGAAATTAAGGAAAGAAAGAAAAAGGACCCGCAACGCCTAACGGAAGAGAGGATAGCGGGGATGGACATCGAAGATGAGAATCTGACCCCACAGGAGCGGGAGCGTGTGATAGAAATCCTAAAGATGTGCGATAAGGCTATAGCTTTCAGCGACGCGAAGCGCGGTAGGGTTGACCCTCGATACGCTAAGCCAGCAAGGATTTATACGATTCCACATGTTCCATGGAATGACGCAGGATGGAAATACGCCTAGAAGGAAAAGGAAGAGGTTATCGCTTTCCTGAAAGAAAAAATGGCTTCTTATGTTGCAGAGCCATCTGATAGCGCTTATGCTAATCGATGGTTCTTCCTACGACGGAAGCCGAATGGCAAGATCCGATGGATCCAGGACCTTCAGAAGGTCAACGCGGTGACGATTCGAGACGTAGGCTACGTGCCTCACGCCGACTTGCTAGCTGAAGGCGCCGCGGCCAGGTCGATTTATTCAGTCTGTGATCTATTCTCAGGCTATGATGAGGTGCCGCTTGATCCCAGGGACAGGCACCTCACGACTATGCACACACCATTGGGATTGATACAGATGATGGTCGTCCCTATGGGTTGGAGTAATGGGGTAGCCGTTTTTCAGAGGGCTATGGTAGCAGTCCTCAAGGACTTTATTCCTGACAAGGTTTAAGTTTTTCTGGATGACTTTCCTATAAAAGGACCAATTAAGAAAGATGAGACAAAGGTTGTGCCAGGGGTTAGAAGATTCGTCGAGCAACACCTCACCGATATTTGTGCAATACTTGAGCAGCTGGACGATGCAAATTTGACGGTCAGCGGAACAAAGAGCCGGTGGACCGTCTCGACTATTAAGATCTTAGGCTTTATCTGCGACTCAAGAGGGCGCCGACCAGATCCAGCAAAGTTAGACAAACTCCTAAATTGACCGTCGTCGTTGCATAGTGCTACCAAGGTCCGTCAATTTCTGGAAGTGGTCGGTTATTGGCGGATTTTCATACGCGGGTTTGCGGAGAAGGCTGAGCCATTGAGGGTACTCCTTCGGAAGTCTGAGAAGTTCTACTGGGATTCTTCCCAGAAACTCGCTATGCAAGAGCCTAAAGATGAATTATAGGAGGGAGGGCGCGTACTGGGCGTGCCATTTTTTGATGATGAGGCCGGGAGACCCTTCATAGTATCAACGGATGTTGTACCTTGTTCAGTTGGTGGGCTGTTGTCTCAGAGGGACGCAGAAGGGAAGGAAAGACCGTTAAGATTTGAGAGTATGACACTTAATACGGCTGAGCGTAACTATAGTCAATTCAAGAAGGAAGTGTTAGTTGTCCTGCGGTGTTTAGACACGTTCAGACACTATATCTACGGACGGCGGTTCATCTTAAGAGTAGATCCCACAGCGGTCGCCTCTGTCCTCCAGAAGGACTTTAATCTGACGGACCCGACCATCGCATGATGGTTGATACGGATCCAACTCTATGATTACACAGTTGAGAGAATATCGGGTACTAAAAATGTCGTGGTGGACGGCCTTTCTCGGATCCCTCTGGAGGTTGAGCGTCCGATAGTGGTTGGAGCCCTGACTATGGCGGAACCGAGACGCGGCGATCGATTCTTGGTTAACCTTTACGAGGGCAAATACCGAACGATCGGGCTATATTTGTCAGGAAAGGAAAGTCAAGATTCAGATATCCGGAGACAAGCGGCCCAGTACTGCCTTAGAGCGGGCCATCTATTCCGAAGACCAGTCGGGTCGGGAATGCCCCTACGAGTAGTCTGCGATCCTGAAGAGAGACAAACGATAGTTGCGGAGCTTCATGACGGGGTAGTCGGAGGACATAGAGGAGTCAAAGGGACCTACGAGAAGGTTCATAGACTATATTGGTGGGAAGGACAATACAAGGACGTTGAAAAGTACTGCGAAACTTGTGAGGACTGCCAGAAGAGGTCCCTAATTAGATATAAGGAGCCACTTCATCCTTCCTATCCTACTAGACTAGGAGAGAAAGTGCATATTTATCTGGTGAAGATGTCGAAGGGTGTAGGGAACATGAACTATGTAGTGAACATCAGGGATGATTTCACGGGATTCGTCGATGGCAAGCCCATTAGAACGAAGGCCGCAAGAGCAGTTAGGAACTTTGTTCTAGAGTATCTGTCTAGATACGGATGTGCCAGTAAGATTGTGATGGATAGGGGAGCGGAGTTCCTAGCACACGAGGTACAAAGATTATTCAAGAGAGCAGGAGCTAGAGTATCTATTGCTATTGCTTATCACCCTCAATCCAATGCACATGTAGAACGAGGCCACCAGTCATTGATTGCGTCCCTATCCAAGTGGTGTAGAGGGAAGGATAGCGACTGACCGAAGTATTTCAGATATGCGATTTGGGCAGACAATGTCACAGTTCGAGCGAGTACATGGTACCCGCCTTACACTCTATGGTTCGGGAGGCACTGTCCCCTGCCCATAGAGTTTCATGTCGACAGTTGGACTATGGTTAACTGGGCAGATAACACGACTCGAGAAGAGTTACTGACAGTCAGGACTAGACAGATAGCTTACGGACTAGAGGATAATCTCATGACTGCTGCTAATCGGTTGGCGGTAGAAAGAGAGAAAGGCAAAGTGAGATGGGATAAAGATGTCAGAATCAGAAAGGGCAAGATTGCGGTTGGTGACATGATACTCCTCTATGACGCCGCATTGGAGAGGACATGGACGGGAAAGCTGGCTAACATATGGATGGGACCCTATCGTGTGGTTGGTGCGTTAAGTTGGGGAGCTTATATGATTGTCGAGCTAGACGGGTCGAAGTGGAAGGATCCTGTGGCAGGAGCTAGACTGAAACTGTTTAGGCGAAGGGAGACTCCTACTCCTGCGCCGAGACCGTTAGATCCTAAAGGAAAGGGTAAAGCTAAGATGGTAGACGGAGGACTGCAAAGACGGTTCGAGGTAGGTGACAGTTCAAGAAAGAGGAAAAGGGTTGAGACCAGGAAAGTGAAGGGCCTAACGCTAGGTAAGAAAAGGAAATGGGTTTTTGTTCTACAAAGACCTAAACGCAGAGTCCGCATTAGGAAGGGTACTGTTGTTGTCACGGGGGCTTCCCGACGAAATAAGAAGCGAAGAGATATTCCGGTATCTAAGTCCAAATGGCATCGATGCAAGAGAGGGAAGAAACACCCTCTCAGTCCTACAGTCCCTGAGAAAACCAGACGACAGACAGACAAGAGGAGGCACTCGCTTCGAGCGCGAGTGGTCCATTTAAACCTGGTACGTTTCGTCTTATCTTGGCGGAGCGGGCTCGACGGGGGCGTCGAGAGGAGGTCTGGGCTTGTTTGTCGGGCGACCGGAAGCCAGTCGGTCGCCCTAATACCGCTAGATTGCCCCGCAGAAAAGTTGTTTAAGAAGGAATCGGGCGGCGGTTTCATCCGACCGGCTGGGAGAAATTAGGGGTAGTCAGATCACTCCTAATTTCGGATGTGTCAACCGTCAGGACTAGCCCTAGAAATTGGCAAGAGGGATTACCGCTTCGCCGCCCTCACAGCTACCTTACTGACTATACCAATTTCGCCCGCTCTAGGCCTGTTCCAGAAACGACTGGCTGCGGGGCGGTTAATTCAGGATGAGCCTTCACGAGGCCCTTTTATGGTGTCCAACGGATGCGAGGAAGGGGGCCCACATTTAATTAAATTTAATATTAAAATTAAAAATGGAAAAACGAATTAAAAACAAAAGAAAAGAGGAGAAAAACGAAATATTCATTGATTTATTAATTTTCTTCGATGTTTAAATTCTAATGTGATCGATTTCAATTATTGATGTTTCTGGCAATAAAAATTTAAAAACATGGAAAATAATCAAAAGCAATAAAAGAGAAAGAAAACAAAGAATTTTCGTCATTTCATTGAATGCCATCGGAATTTATTTTTGACAAAATTGCTTCTTTTTTTTGTTAATCTTGATAAAAGAATTAAGAAATAAGAAAAATTGATAACAATGATGAGAGGGAAAAAAACCCATGATTATCAGATGATCGGTGGAATTTTGGTCGGTCTATTCGGGGTCCGGTTCAATCCCAAATTATTTATTTACTCTATATCTGACGGTCTTCATTAATTTGCGATGATTGGGATTGCTTGGCTGGACTTACCTGATCTCCCTGATTTTTAGACTTGCCGCAATCTGCGTGTTATGAGTACGGATTGGACGGACAGCGTGGTGTTACCGATATGTGGCTTGATAGTGCCCCACGGCTCCAATGCGTCAGTATGATTGTTGTTCCGGTTCGGGCGTGAGGATTAGGACAGGTTCGGAACTATCACGGTGGGGCTGTATGGGTTAGACATCGACATGTTTCAGGATTCGATATGGGCACGACATCGGTATGGTACGGTTGTGATACACACCGTAGTTCATTTTCAGGTTCGGAACAGGTTTGGTGGTACAGCGGTACGTTGCGTCTTGTCCTCATGCTTTTCAAGGTACGGGACGAATACGGAACATGCACGGTGTCTGAGTGTTTGGGGCCACACCTGGACCGACCATGGCAAAAACACAGTAATCTTGCGGTGTTAATTTTGGTACACACACGGATTCGGCATTGGAACAGCTCGCTGCCACAGGATGCTATCAATTTCCTATGGAGACCTATTTTTTTGGGGCATGTTTGCTGCGGCGCTAAGACTGCTACTGACTACCCCGGTCGACTACGTTATTTGGACGGAGCCTACCCCTTTTGCTGTTCTCTTGGCCCGGGCTGGTTCGATGATGTGCGCTCCGCTCATAGTTCGAGTGTCAAGAYGGGCYAAAACTGTGCACTGGCACTGCCTATTTCTGGTCCGCGGGACGCTGGCCGCACCGACAGGTCACGCTGCTGGTACGGAGAAGAGTTGCCAGCCCCTCTGGCCAGTGCTGCGGGGTCTGGGAATTACAGCGGGGSCCAGYGAGACARAAGGGGCSAGGACTTCTSGGTGTAGGGACGGCCAGTYGTAAGGGYTGTCCGCAGTCCACAAGGATAAAACCGATTGAGCCACAAGGGACGCAGGCACTGGGACCAGGGGAAGACAGGTGGGGCGAGCCAGGCGTACTCAGCCCGCTCGCTCGCCTTTGGATCAACCCGGTTGACTTCTGGGAACTTGCGMGGAGCATGGAGGGGAGAGAGGGAGCGCCTCTCGCGCGCGCACCAGGTGTACTCAGTCCTCTTCGGCGCATGTGAAACGTCGTTGGGGGTTGACTGGTGGGCTGGAGCGAGGGAGATCGAAGCTCTTTTAATGGAAATTCAGGTAGAGGAAGAGGGCGGAGGGTATAGCGTGCCAGGCGTGCTCCGCCGTTATCGATCAAGCTGACTGTGTGAGAGGCACGAGAGGACAGGGAATCCTGTCGGGAAAGTCTGAGGAAAGAGGAGGTTCGGAAGCGGAGGTGGCGAGAACTGGGCTTGATGATGGTGGAGGATCACTGACTGATTTAGGCGTACCCAGGGAAGTGTTGCTCGCTGGTACGGAAGCGCGATTCGATAGCGTCGATCAGTCGCAACTCCCAGGCAGCTCGCACGGAAGTTGAAGACACCCCTCCCTTCTGCAGTGACGGGAGGAGCACATCCGAGACAGCCACATGGGAACCAATAGGGCGAGGGTGAAGCTTGAGCAAGGTAGTGGGAGTAGCCGTCGAGAGCGGCAGCGGTTATGGCATTAATGCCCCGGGGGGATTAAGCTCAAACAAAGAGTCAGCAGTGAGACCCCCGTGCTCAATTGACAGCTTATATTCTGATGTGATCACCGGCCAATCAGTACTGGGTATTATATTACCTCTGGTTTCCTAAATCAGCGATCCTCCCAGTAAGTGTGTGACGAAATGGTACAACAGGTATTTATCCATTTTCCCCTGAACGGGAAAGTTGAAACCTACTCCAGTCTGAGAACTTTCTCCTCAAGCTTCTGTTGTATATCAGTGGCTTGTTTCCAGCGCCGCCGAATGCTAAACTTTGTCTGAGAGATTTAAAGGGGGCCTGCTACTAAACATGTGTGTGAACTGTGAAAAGAAAAGAAAGAAACTATAAAGCCTGGGCAAGAGGTGTGGGCTTTTCGAACGAAGCTATCGAGCAAAGTTTGTCTATCCGGTGGGAACGAGCACCTGATACAATTTGTACCTGTTTGTATGACGAGAGGCGGAAGAACGTGAGACTGCAGTGAGAGCGAGGGATACTTACCATCGAGGAGAGAGAGAGAGAGAGAGAGAGAGAGAGAGAGAGAGAGAGAGAGAGAGAGAGAGAGAGAGAGAGAGAGAGAGAGAGAGGGTCAGGGAGCATCAGCCAAAAGGGAGTCCTAGAGTAAACAGTGCTCGGGAGTGTATCCTGAGAAGTGAGAAGCGGGAAGAAGGAGAGTTTGAGTCGGGGTTTCGGAGTGAACGGGAACGAGTGAAAAGCAACTCAATGAGGGACTGCCGCTCGAAGCTCGCTCCCCTGCAATAAGCCTTAACCCTGACCACAAGGTCTACCGGTCATTTTGAAATTCAAACTCTGTAATTATTTTGAAGTTTTCTTTTATTCTTTTTTTTTTTTTTTTATCTCCCGTCTCTTCTCTGATCGGAACTGGATCCTTGAATCAGCCTTCTGCCTGTAGGGTGCGCAACTAACCACCGTTACGCAACGACTTAGTAACGACCCTCTGAAATTTGTCTTTGCTCTTTTGTGACAGAAGGCTTCGCTCTGTTCATGTTCTTGCTGGTTCTGGAATTGAGTATGAGCAGGTATTAAACGTAAGCGGAGAGAGAAGAAATGAGTTAGGGAACTGAAAAGGGAGGGAGTGAGAAGGAGAGAGAAATCAGTGGGAAAGAGAGAAAAGCCAATAATAGAGAGAGAGAGAGATCAGTGAGAGAAAGAGGAGAAAGAGAGAAAGTGGTCATGATTTTGTTTACTTATTTCTTTATTTATTTAATGTTTCTATATGAGAATAGTCGCGGGTCTATGAGGACACGGAAGAGTATTGGCTCGGCCTTCGGCATTCTTGCTAATGATTAGAAAGTGAAACTTGTTTGAGCCGCTGTCATTTTTCTGCGAAGTGTTGTGAAAGAAGGCTGCTACAACTAACTGTTGTTTGCACTATTTAGTATGAAGTGAGCCCTATTCCGCTCTCTGTCATTTTGGCAGATGCTGTAAATCGCGCCCTCGTTGTGTCGTGATCACCTTTGTTGACCAAAGTGAGTTGAACCTGGCTCCAAATCTCGATTACTTCAAGGAAACTATCGTGAAGTGAGCCCCGTTTGTTTGGGGGAAACTTTCGTTGAATGCTACAATTGAAGCTTGGGGAAAGGGCTATAGATGTTGTAACTCTGACGCCCCGTAGAAGGGGGACGGTAATAAGTCACACAACCACCATAACCCTGCAGGTCGCTGAGGACCTCGGAAGCGGGCGCAGCGAGTGACAGGCGCCGTGGCCCTTGGCTTCAGCGAACTGCAGGTAGCCCTTCCCCGGGTTTCCCCACACCGGTACCTGCCTGTAGGAGGCCGAGGAGGCCGCGGTCCTTAAGCCTTTTTTGAGATTGAAACGGCGTGGGTCCACTTTTCTCGAATGGTAGAGCATCTCGAATAGAACACGTACAGGTTGTGTTCGAATACAACGTGTACCCTTTCTATCCAGTATTCAAAAAGAAAAAAATATTGCATTCCAATTTTTATTTTTTATTTATTTTTTTGAGGTCAGCGCCTGCCCTTGTGCTCCCCGCCACTGACATGCTGCATGC
>BFEA01000573.1:429819-463391 GCA_003427395.1 Chara braunii
CTCTCTCTCTCTCTCTCTCTCTCTCTCTCTCTCTCTCCCCAGGTCGAAATGAGAATGAATCTTCTGCGATAACGCGGAAGATTCATTCTCATTTCGACCTTGGGGGGGGAGAGAGAGAGAGAGAGAGAGAGAGAGAGAGAGAGAGTTTGGCTGACGCCCTCTCTCTCTCTCTCTCTCTCTCTCTCTTTCTCTCTCTCTCTCTCATGAGAATGAATCTTCCTCTTTATCAAGGAAGATTCATTCTTGTTGGAAAGGTCAGATTTCGTTTGTTTGTTTTTTTTGCAGAATGTTGTATGTTTTTTGAGACACTGGCTGACACCCTCTCTCTCTCTCTCTCTCTCTCTCTCTCTCTCTCTCTCTCTCTCTCTCTCTCCCGGAATGAATCTTTCTCTTTATCAAGGAAGATTCATTCTCGTTGGAAAGGTCAGATTTCGTCTTTTTTTTTTTTTTTTTTTTTTTTTTTTTTTTTTTTTTTTTTTTTTTTTTTTTTTTTTTTTTTTTTTTTTTTTTTTTTTTTTTGTGTCCTACCGGTTGTCCGAGGCTCGGCAATAAAGTCCGAGGCTTGGGAATGACCGGGCTACCGGTAGTCTGAGCGACGGGCCTTAACAACCGATAGGTACTGGTGGTTTAAGAGCGACAAGGCAAGTAGAGTCTGACCCAAAAATAAATCACCCTCGTTTGTCGAAAGGGTGCTCCGCACAATCAATTTCAGTCCAGTTTCTTCTCCTGTAACTGAGGGAGTTTAGGCAAGTCATTGAACTTGAAAGTGCAGGCCATTCTCTAATTACCGTTGGCCATTTCTGATTCATTTGCTGACAGTTGTGGTCAGTCATTCCATGCTCCTGCTGCATGCTCATTGATGTCTGTCGTTATGCCCTCACTTCTTCTTGTCGCTCTTGTGCATAGTTTTGTAATTGATCTGTTTACAGAAACCTTTCATCTCACGGTATAGCATTGCGCACATGCCCCTGCTGTCATACTCAGATGGTGTGCACGCTCAGTGCGGTTCACTGCTCCCCCCTCCCTGGCTTCTTTTGCATCCTTGTGTCTCAAACAAACTTTGCTTGCATGCCTTCCCGTCCCTCCGTTCTCCATGGTTTTCTTGCCACAGAGGACCTCTTTTTACTCACTCTACTACCCCATTCACTCTTGCTCCTATACATTCCAGCCTTGCTGCACTCACTCTACTAACCCATTCACCCTCTCTCCTATGTACTGCAGCCTTGCTGCTTTTTTTCTGTTCTCTCGTCCTCGCTCATCTTTCTTCTCGGTGTTGTCTTTATTGTCATGATGGCAATTGACTCTGCGACTCTGCGATGCTCTATTCCCCTGGCCTATCGTGCTCCCATATCTCTTTCTCCTATGCCTCTGTGGTGGGGTAAATCATACCTTTCTCCAGGGAGGGGGAGGTGGGGGGGAGGGGGGGGGAGGGGGGCCTACTGACCAGATGGAAAGGTATGCTGGTGTGCTACCGTGTCCTATGTGCCTCGCTCATCTCAGCCCCCCTTTTAGTTCTGGCGAGGAAGAGGACATGCTGGCCTTGTGGTTGTGTGGGTGCAGGTGAGAGTTTTGCCATATGCCTATGGCATGACTATGCATGCAGTTGATGACCAACAACAGACATATCCCCATTGGTTTTGAAGCAACCGAGCCCCTTTCTCTAGGTTTTCAAGGAACCAAGACCCTTTCTCTAAATTTTCTGGCACCTGTGCGTAGGGCCTCATGTCATTATATCGGTGGATGGAGTTGCATGTAGTTGAATGAGTCGGTGCACATCATGAAATGGTGCGCACGCACCATTGTTGTGATTCTGTGATAAACTGGGACTCTGTCAGTGAATGGTGTACGTAATGCGGCATGTGACTTCCCAATGCCGCGTTGTTGTCTTGTTATAGCGCGGGCCTAACTCAGGATGTTTTGTTGCCTCGGTATTGTGTTGTGCTGTGCTGAGCAGAGAGGTGGGCGTGGAGGAGATTCTTGATGTGTTGCGAGATAAGCATGACCCACGGGACCGCATTGCACTTGCGCACACATGCGGCATCCCACGGATTCTGATGGGATTCCCTGAGTTATTACAGAATGTACAGTGATGTGAGAGCCAATGTCTACTTGCCATTTTTAAGGATTCCTTACTACCTTTTTTTTATATATAATTCAAAGGTCAGTTGGTTTTGCTTTACAGATTGGTATCCCTTATGTCCTCCCTGGGTGGATGTCATTTGTGCCCAAAATCTGGGCTTATCTTCCTTGTGTGCTGTCTGCTTATTGTTCGAGTACCACATCACGCAGTGTCTTGCTACAGGTCTCTTCCTTCAGCACATGCAGTTTGAAATGCGCCCAAACAAAGATCATCGTGTGGTTCATTTTGGGGCCACAATAGGTTCAATCCTATTTTGATGTGTTGTTAGGAAAAATTGTGTGTGTGCGCGCGCGCGCGCTTGTGTATGTGTATGTGTATGTGTGTGTGTGTGTGTGTGTGTGTGTGTGTGTGTGTGTGTGTGTGTGCATGTTGTAAATGTGTTAGGACTGTTAACAGGTCTTCCTCTTTTGTAAATGTGTAAGATCATCCATACAGTTTGTATATCTGTGCAAAAAAGGAAGGATATGTAAGTTCACTTGGGGCATGGCATGGAAGACGGGAAGGATGGCGGCATGGAAGACCGGAAGGAAGGAGGGAGGATCTGATGGGAGGGTAAGCCTTGCAGGTCAAGGCGAGGAAATAATAAGTCGGCGCAGCAGTTATGCTGCTGTGGAGTAAATTTGCTGGTTCTTTAAACTTCTTTTGACTTTGGCACAGCAGTTCTGCTGCTGTGAGGTAAATTTGCTGGGTTCTTTTGGTGGGGCAACTTGTGAACCCATTTGCCTGGGATCTCCAAGGGGGATGAGGATGTATGTGAATGAGGAGAATGTTCAATGTATATTGAGCGGACGCCGGGCGGTCTTAAATTTGGGTGCTACCTACCTACAGATATTTCATAGTTCAGCAATACACTAAAACTTGAGCTTGCCGGGTGGGAAAGGATACAATGAAGAATCCTTTCTAGCATGTTCAACTGTGCAATAAACAGTCTTTGGTAATTGCTCTGCGCTCTTCTCTGCTCTTCTCTGCTCTTCTCTGCTCTTCTCTGCTCTGCTCTGCTCTTCTCTGCTCTGCTCTGATCTGATCTCCTCTGCTCGGCTCTGCTCTGCTGCAGAGAGATTGTGTCCAGATTTGAAGGACGTCAATTGACAGCATTTATATTTGCAGAAGGTTGTCTGTTGAAAACTTCGTACTCGGTACACAGGCATCAGAGGGGCAGCCGTGGATAACTTTTTTTTTTTTCAAAAGGGCGACGGTCTTGAGATCTAATCATTCAACTGACCAGCCCTAGATTATCGAGAATTGTCGTATTTTGTTCATCCGCTTCATGTGGAGTACGAACTCAGGTCTGTATTTCAACAGTTGATGGGGTGTGCCAACTGAGCTAGGCCAGTTGTTTTCGGCTGACAAGCTGAAAACATTCTTTTCGCGTGCTCTTAAATCTTTGAGACACTTTTTTTGTTTGTTTGGATTTCAATATAAGGGTGGCATTTCCCATCGCCGAGTGGGAAGCATCCGAGCGTTGGTTGAAAATAAGGGTGTCGATATAAGGGTGGCATTTCCCATCGCCGAGTGGGAAGCATCCGAGCGTTGGTCGAAAATAAGGGTGTCGATATAAGGGTCCACTTTGATGCTTTTCCTGTTCTCATGCTGGAGTTTCACAGTCCTCTCCTGTATTGCACATGCTTGGAGGTGAGAATGGGAACAGTCGTTTTTGAGGCGCATTTCTGGAGTGAATATTAAGCCATTGGTTTAATTAACTTTAATATTATAGTTTTATTTGCGGTGATGGTTGGGGACAGAGTAAAAGGGGGCAAAACTGAAAGCTAACTTGGAAGAATTTCAGAGTGTTCATCAAAAAGATGGGTGCGGTTTGCCTCCTCCAGCGCCAGTCCTGTTTGGCTGTGGGTCCCACTCCTCTCCTGTATCGTACATGCGCAGGGGCGGGCGAAGCCTGTTTCTGAAGTGTGCATCAGCAATTGGTTAAAATTATAATAACCATTTTATTTATTTATGGTGGTGGTTGGTTAATATTATAATAACCATTTTATTTGTGGTGATGGTTGAGGATAGGGAAAAGGAGGCAGGACTGGAGAAATTTTAAAATTCTATTCTGAATTTATGTTATTGGCATTGTGCACTTTTTTATTCCTTTGTATGTTCCTCCTTCATTATCATTTTTAAGTTGTAAAATAATATAAATATATTTCGGTTAAATTCGGTATGACAGACCTTTCTTTGTTTCGTGGGTGTTTTGCTGGCTTGTGATGGGGTGTGAACCGACAGTGTAGAGTTTTCCATCTGGTGTGGGTGAGTGATAGTCTACTTTGATTTTGGTTAAGGTGGATTATCACTTACAGTGTAATCAGTGAGGGGATTCTACAGACTGTTGAGGGTTCAGCCTCCTGATGAGTCGGTGAAACTCCGACGAAACAGTTTGTCACAGCCCCTCGTTTGTTGTCCTCTTCTCCCTCTCTGCCTACGGTTTACCGGGCAGTTCTATTTGACGATATATAGATATATATATGTCCTCTTCTCTCTCTGTGCCTACGGTTTTGATGAGTCGGTGAAACTCCGACGAAACAGTTTGCCACAGCCCCTCGTTTGTTGTCCTCTTCTCTCTCTCTGCCTACGGTTTACCGGGCAGTTCTGTTTGTGACGATATATATGTCCTCTTCTCTCTCTCTGCCTACTGTTTACCGGGCAGTTCTGTTCGTGACGATATATATATGACGATATACATCGGACGACACATATCCTGATGAGTCGGTGAAACTCCTCGAAACAGTTTGTCACAGCAACTTGTTTGTTGTCCTCCTCCCTCTCTGCCTACAGTTTACCGGGCAGCTCTATTTCACTATATATAGTATGTAGTATGTACACTATTATACAGTATTATATTCATGCCTGGATTTAAATTCACTTCAGGATGTCCTACAAGGCAGGGTTTCTGGCGACCAATAGGCATGCTGCGGTCTTGGGAGTCTGACCACAGTTTTTATGGAGTGGCTTTATGTAAGTGAACTTGATTTATACAGACCATCCCGTGAGATAAGTGGTTGTTCGGTGGCAACCGTCGAAAGTTTGAAACTCTGTCTGGTGTGTGAGTTAGTCTGATGGGTTGGAGGTGGAATTTATCTGATGGGTTGGAGGTGGAATTTATGTACTAAAGTTCCAGGTATCTGTTCACTTTTTTGAAGTTTTTTCTTTTTTTCACTATTTTGAACAGTGAACTGAGTACCGGGTTTCGTAGTATCTGTTTATCTGTTCACTTTTTTGAAGTTTTTTTTTTTTTCACCATTTCGAACAGTGACCCAAGTACCAGGTTCATAGTATCTGGTTACTTTTTTCCTTTTTCGCCATTTCGGTCAGTGAACTAAGTATCAGGTTCATAACCTGACCTCAGTACGTTAACAACAGTTTCGGACAGATGGAATCTTTCGCAGAAAGCTGTACGGTGCTATTACGTGAACTCTGCTGTGTCCACTCCGGGCAGTATAGGCATGTTACACCAGGTGTTAAGGCAGGGGCTCATGCTGCCCTTACATTTCTGTGGGCCTGTGTTTTTTTGGTTATTTGCTCATCTGAGAGTTATAATCAATTATTGGCATGGTTCCTTGGCTCAGACATCCAGAGAACTACTATGACTGGGTCTGTGTGCTATGATGAAATGGAGGAGGAATAGTTTGGTTGGGTGAATGAATGGGTGCAAGGTCAGGCATGGGGAGTGGGCGAGGTTTCCTCAACGGGTTGTCCTCGAACAGGGAAGTGTGTTCTTTTGTAAGGCTGTTGATCTTCATTGAGTGTCGTTGTGGCTTGCCTCACAGCTTCACGCGAACAGAACGCAAGAGCAGTGGGACTGTGCAGAAGTCACCATATGCTGTTTGATATACAATTATGAATGCTTGCGCACAGCTGTGGCTGCGTTTCTGGCCTGTGTTCTTTCTGCTGATCAGTTGCTGTCAAGGTCCTGCACAGTTGGTTGGGTCAATACCTGCATTTAATCAGTGCACCGGCATGATGCAGTGAAGTTGGTCCTGCAATTCTGTCCATCGACCTCATCGGATTTGACATGCGTGTTCCGTCGTCATATTCACAATCTATCAGGCTTGATGGAAGTCGACCGGTTGCTTGAGCTTCACAACCTTCTTTTTCTAGGAAAGGCAGGTCTGGCGAGGTAATGGCAGTGCTGATGACTAGCAATGTATTGTGTCACGCGGAGACTGAAACACAGTAGCAAGATTGAGGAACTATAGGGGAAGGCCAATGGCAGCAAAATGATGACGTGACAAGATCCGAGTCCAATGCCCGCCATGGAGAAGGAATTTGTTGGCCATAGTCCCCGTGCAGAAGAACTGATCTCGAGCCAGGAAACACAACCGTTTGCTGTGCTTTATCTTCAACGACGTGGAACACACTCGCATTTCAACACCTATGGTACCCATGCAGGAAAACCGATCTCGAGCCAGGAAACACATAGTACCCATGCAGAAAAACTGATCTCGAGCCAGGAAACACATAGTACCCATGCATAAAAACTGATCTCGAGCCAGGAATTCGAAACTTTACCGTAGGACAAGAAGGCAAACTGAGACACATCGTGTCGTGCTCGCACAAAAACTTTGGATGCAGTCATTTCCATCATACCGTCACCGGCATTTTGAGTGTATTGGACTGGAAGGCTAGCGTCTATGCATTGATACTGAGGGTGTGTTGTGTTCGGGGGAAGACGGTAGTGCATAGTCAAAGGAAACAGAGGTCCGGTGAAGTTGAAAGGACAGTAAATGAGCTGACCGGAGGTGGGACGGAAATGAGAAAGTTGTTTATTGTAATTTGTTGTAGGCAGAATGCACGCGTCGTGGACGTATTCAGGGCATAGAAGAAAACATGAGCGACCATACGCCTGCTATTGGTGTGGTCAGGTGCCTATCCTTGGACGACTGGTCATTGGGTGATGTGTTCATCCGGAAGTCTTTTTTGAGGGGAAGGGCGTTTAAATGAAAAGATAACTCTTGACAGTGGTCTGTAAGATGCTGTCAAAGGCGCTCGCTAAACGGATAATTGAGGTGTTGGAGGACCAGGTGCGTCTGTAGCAGACGGGGTTCATTCGTAATAGAAAATTTCAAGAAAATAATAAAAATATACTCCCGATGCATGATGTGGTTGATTTGGCACGCAGATCTAAGCGCAACGCAGCTCTGGTATTCGTTGATTTTGAGCAAGCCTACGACCATGTCGAATGGACCTTTTTGGATAAATGTCTCGATAAGCTGAATTTTGGATCGGCGTTTCGAAGACAGATTAGGATTCTGCACCAGAATGCTACCACCAAAGTTCAGATGAACGGTTTTTTAGCTCTGGAGATCAGACTGCAAAGATGAATTAGGCAAGGCGACCCAATGGCTCCCTTCCTATTTGTGTTGATAATGGAGGCCCTATCAGCCAACTTGCGGAGCAGCAGGAACCTGACTAGGATTCATTTATCCGGAATTCCGGAGGAAGCTGTCCCGGTGTGCTCGCTTTTCGCCGACGACCTGACAATAATGACAGATGCAACACCTTGGAACATGGAGGAAATTCAGCGGCCAATGAACAGGTTTTGCGCTCTCAGATATGACCATCAACTTAGGGCAGAAGACCATGGGATGGTGGATCCATCACCAGGGGGGTCGCCCCCCGGATGAACTACGTAGTACATGGATCTCTCAGGATGCGTCTGTCTGGGTACTGGGGGTAGAGATGACGGCGCATGGCCGTCCACTTTACAATGATGAGTGGATCACGGCCCCAGCGCTTGCCAAATTTTCCCAGTGGGACCATAAACACACATCCCTTCTTGGGAAGTCTCTTGTAATTAACAATGTGGTTCTAGCCACCCTATGATACAAGACCGTCCTATGGCCAGTTAGCGAGGAGCCCCAAAAAGCTCTTAAGTGAAAAGTGGCCTCCTATTTGTGGAGAGGGGATACTCTAAACACCAGCGCCACGATCAGAGGGTAGCATGTGACTCGGTGGTCCAGCCCAAGTTCCAGGGTGGTCAAGGTATTTTGGACCCCCCTATGCAGATCCAGGCCCTGAGCCAATTATGGATTGTGCGTTTGATTTTCAGAACGTCTTTGCAGTGGAAGCCGCTGGCCATAAGGCAGATTGCACATCTTGCCCCTCAAGCTCTGCCGGCAGTGGATCCGCTGATGTGGTTGGATGATAGATATTGGAAGGTCATGAAAAAAGTCTCTATGGGGAGACCATGAGAGGCCCTTTGGCCTCGGATGATTAAAATATGGAGAAAGCTGCCCCCCCCTGATCGCCCACCCCCGGAGCGATGGGAGGACGTGGCAAGACAGCCTCATTGTGAACCCGTGGATTACAAATTCCCAGAGTCAGATTTTTCGTAGTACAAACTCTCCGTGGAGAGGATGGGTCAAAAATGAGATCACCGAAGTGGGGAACTTATGATGGGAGGATTCCAGCATGGACCTGAGAACACCAGAGGAAATGGAGGAAGGCTCCGCTACTCCCACAATACTGAAGCAGCCCTTTGAGGAACTCTTGGAAGCCTTCCCTTTGGGTTTGGGTTGGCACCCTATCCTGCGCAGGGGCCCACAGTTGCAGGAGGGAGATAGGGTGGCTCGCGAAGATGCTGCTTCACGGGTGGGGTTAATCTGTCTGGTAGGTCCAGAGGATGTCCTGGTGAAAGGGTACAGGGTGGGAAGGGACGGTCAGTTAATAGGTAGCACAGAGCCCTTCGTATGGACCCCGAAGGGCCAGCTGCAAAGAGTAAGGGTTTATAGCGATGGGGAAGGGAGAAGGGCTTGCAGGTCTGATACACCACTATCCAAGCTTCCCCTGGACCCGGCGGAATGGGTATGGAACCCGTCCGCGCATCTTAAGGCACGTGAACTTGAGACCTCAGACCTTGTTTAATCTGACTGCCAAAGCCTCCTATCGGAAGCTCAAGAGTCAGAAGGAACCTGAGAGACACAGTCTAGGAGCGATGGCAGCGACGTCTTAATATTGACAAGCATCTTCTGGCGCCC
Organism: Chara braunii; assembly: GCA_003427395.1. Lineage (NCBI taxonomy): Eukaryota > Viridiplantae > Streptophyta > Charophyceae > Charales > Characeae > Chara > Chara braunii. The sequence continues at coordinate 438,937 of BFEA01000573.1, forward strand.
ATCATATCTTTAGGATGTCGCTGTTATCGCTCCACGAAAGAGGGAGGAGACAGTTTAGCACATTTTTCTCCAGCATGAAAGAGGGAGGAGACAGCTGAGCACATCTTTCTGCAATGGTCAGTGGCAGTGTCGACATGGAGCTGGTGGGACAGGGTGTGGTGGCAGATAGTTCCGGGATACTTATAGTCATGGGACTAAAGGGTGGTCTTGCAAGGGTATCCATCACTCCAGGGCCAGAGTTTCGCATGAAACATGTTTCATTTAGGAAGAAGAGTGATACTGTATTATGGTGGCAACGATGCGCCCTGGCTATGGAGAACGTGAAGGTGGATGGGGCAGAGAGGATGGAATACCTCAAACAACAGCTCCAATTGGGGTTGTCCTAGCAGTGGGCAGCAAAAAAACAAACGTTGAATTCCCTTCAACAACCTAGGGATATCCTAAGGACAATTGAGAACTTTGTCCAAGAGTGGCTGAGCAGCGCCCAAGGGGGGTGGGTGATCGAGGTGGGTGGTCGAGGCGTCGTGGTCTGGACCTTGGAAGATCCAGAATTAGGAGGAGGGTGAGCCCATAGGGTAGAAGCCCCCTCAGGACTATCATTTGTTTTTTAAGGATCGGACCACGATCAACCCAGACATCCCCCTATGACCAGCGGAGGACTTTGAGGACCCGTTTCCAGCCCACATTGGTCGTTGCAAGTGCAGTTGCTGTGATGAGGGGGGAACCACTGGCAGTCGGAGAGGTGGACCTACCTCATCTGTCGTCTCGGAGATTCCAAGTTATCTACTTTATGCCCTCTAGAAATATTTTTTAATGGACATAGCATGGTGTGTAACGGGATAGCTAGGCCATAGGGGACGCCGGACCCGGTTTCCGGCAGGGATATAGGATGGAAGGTGGGCCGGGGGACGGGAGGGCTCACTGGTGCACCCCAGTGGCCCTGGCGGACCCCCAGCCTTGGGCCTTCCAGGAAGAAGAAGGTAGGTCAGGTGGTGGGAGAGGAGGGGAGGTAGATGCTCCTCATTCTATTCTAGAGTCTTGCACAAGATATGTGGCGGGTTCAGCCTTTTAGGCCTTGGTGGAAATTGGGTGTTGTAGTTCTTGAAGATAGTGAGAATGCTTGAAGTCCGAAGTGGCGTAGGCCTGTATGTTGACTTACTATGAGATGTATCCCACCTCTCTCAGCAAGGGCTGATAAGGGGTGTTGAGTGTGTGGTGGTGGTCGACTGGCTTGAGGACATCACTTATTGATGTTGGCATGGTAAGGGTGTTCTAGAGGTCTATTGTAGGACGAGTAGTATGCTTGCCACCGCTTCGTAAGGCTTCTGAGCTGTATGGTGGATGTTGTGAGTCCAAGGCTGATCACCTATATGGGACTCGCTACTTGCGTTGGGTGACTCGTGAGTTACCATGTGTATTGGGGGAGGGGTTCATCTGTTTCGTGTGACTTTCTGCGCGGATTAAGGGATGGGTTATGCTGCAGGGCATGTGCATCACTCTGGGACAGACTGGCAACTTGCTCCTAATTTTTAGAACTCTTTGGATTTTTGTTCTACAAAGAAATGTTGTGTGTTGAAAAGGGAATTATTTTTTTCTTGTCTATTTTTGCGAAGGAGGGAGCACCTAAGCTAGGGGAAGTAATGGGTGATGGGTGAGGGGTTTTTTTGTTTTGTTTTAAGTTGGTTGTGATCAAGTTGGTTCTTGCAGTTGAGTTCTTCGCATGGCAACTTGGGTGAATCGACATGTGAATTTTGACGTTTTTGTTAAAATTTGTGCGTCAACTTTCTGTTTCAGACTTTGCGCAAATATTAAGAGTAGCAAAAGAAAACAGGGAGGCTAGACTAATTAATACTCTAATAACTGCACAAAGTCTGAAAAGGAAAGTGAACGAACAAATTTTCAAAAAAACGTCGAAATTCACATGTTGAGTCACCCAAGTTGTCGTGCGAAGAACTTGACTGCCTCCCTGTTTTTTTGTTGCTTCACTGTCGGACGCCTGTGCAAATGAACCCTGCCCTTTTTACGCGAGCTCGACTTTTTGCACACGTTCCTCCTTTGTGTTTCAATCCTTTCGCTCATGAGTTTTGTCTTCATCTCCCTCTTCCCTTCTTGCTCCATCTCAATTGCCTTCGCTTCCCTGTTGCCTCTTCTTATTATTTAAGTGTACGTGTTTTTTCCATGTATCATTCCCCCTGCTCCTCTCCCCTCGACCTCAATCCTCATTTTGCTGAGGCGATACATTTTGCATTGATGCCTGAAGAATGGCTAAGTCTCTCATCCCGATTTGCTTCTCTTCCTAGTTGCCTCTTTTTGGCATTCAAGGATTTGTTATTTTCGCACGTATCATTCCCCCTGCATCTTTCCCCTCAACCCCAATTCTCATTTGCTGAGGTGTTGCACCTTGGATTAATACGACAAGAGTGGCTTTTTTTTAAAAGAAAAACACCCCCACCAGTGTTAGTGATGCTGATAAGAGCAAACACCACTAGCACCTGGGGAGAGGCTCCATCTATTGGTTGGGAGCATCTCCTGCTGGAAAATGGGTCCAGCGTCCCATATACAGATTGAAATTAGAGTACATCCGAAGAACAATGTGGGAGGTTCCTGCCAGCATTGATTACCCTGGAGCCCAGGGGATTGACTGAGCAGGACATAAAAAGGGAGGGGGGGGGGACCTCTTCGCCCTGAACCCGGCGCCAGATACCTGCTGCTACACACTAGTTCCTCCCTCCCCCTATCTTTGACTATATCTATTGAGAAGTGTGAATGTTTTTTGACCTGGGCTCCGTACATCCGACAACCTGCCAGCATTGATTGCCCTGTTTCCAGGGGATTAACKGTGCAGGGTTAGCAATTTGAAAGTCCTTCATACCACCGCCTCTTCAGTCTGCATCAGACCGCCAGATCACACATGTTTCCCTAGCGGCTACTTCCGCCGATGCCTTCCATGTACTGTTGCCTGAGGCCTTTCTCAGTCTGCACCGTACCATTGCATGTCGACCATTGCCAGCTGGTGGGGTGGGAATGGGTCGGGAAAATCTGTGGATGGTCGCAGCGGGATCTCCTGTCCCACCGTGGTCCAGTTTCTGAAGCTGATAAAGTAGTCTCTCCTGAACTCGTCCTGGTTGCATTCCTGGGCGGGTTCACCGTCCCATCGGACGAATGCGATCCAGCCCCCATTCTCACTGCCAAACCAGTCCCCCGAAAATTGCTGAATTGCTTGTGTTATGTCTTTGGATGCATGAAATAAATCAAGTTGCTTTTTTACTTTTTGCCACTGTACCCTAAGTTCTTGTTGGATGAACGGTTTTATCACGTCTGTTACTTCCTCCCCAGCTATGCGGACCCCCTCTATTGCAAGGATACAACGTTTTCTTCAGAGGGCCCACATGACAGCTCTCCTCACTATCTTGAACATATTGCTTTCAAAGGCGTTGTCAAAGGGGGAGGACCATGTTGCGCATAATATGGCTCTCCAGTCCCATGGCCAGTTGAAGCCTGTGGCTAACCATGTCCAGATTATATCCCACCACCGCCATGTAAGCACGGCTCCCGGACACTGCATGGATATATGCTCTATGGTTTCCGGGATTCTGCGGGAGGGGAAGGCGGTGTGGCACGACTTACACCACGGTAGCGCCCGTCCCTTCTGCTCTAGATACGTACGGTCTATCAGCCAGTCGTTGGGCAGGCAACGATGTTCTATCTGCCATTGTAGCGAGGCCATCTTCGTTGGCCTGGACCTTGTGGTGGAGAACCATCGGATGGGGCGGATTGCTCCAGTTCCTACATTCAAATGAGACCTCCATGGATCCTTTGTATTCACTTTTGGTCGCAGCAGCCGATAGGTAGCCTTCACCGTTAAGGTATGCAGCTTCAGGTTTTCCCCGGTCCTGCGTTTTCGCGGGGGGGACCACTGCCACTCCTCGGGATCCAAGGGGAGCTCAGCCACGGGGGTGTCTGGCTGGTATGTGATCCACGCATCTTTGTCCTGTAGCGCGCGGATCCTGTGCAGGTCATAATTTTCCCACCATCTCACCGCGTCTGGGGTGTACCGGGTGAGCACACTGTCCTTACTAATGTGGAAGAGATTGGTCAGGGTTTCTTCCGCACGTACCTCTACCACGTTGCCTACACTCTCCGGATCGCCCGGGCCTGCTACCCAGTCCCCTTCTGCCAGTCGCGGCCCTTTGAGCAGGATGCGGACTCAGTCTAGCGGGATAGCGAAAATCAAGGTTTCGATGTGCTCTTCAACTTTGTGGCAATACTTTAGTGTGGTCCTTAGTTGCTGCGCAAGTTTCCAGTCTCCCACTTGTGTGTCCCATGTATCTTTTATTCTAGTTATACCTTTTTTAACCCAGCTGTTCCACGGGTGTTCCACGGGGTGCTTGAACTGCAATACACTCTACTGTTCCGGTCTGTTATTCGTCTGTTCCCAAAAAGGGGTTGGCGTGCCACCTCTTCCCACCTGGTTGGTGGACATTTGTCGGGTAGCGGAAGTTGGCGCCAGGCGTTCAGAACTCGGGTCCAGAAGTCGTCCCTGACCAAATCCAAGCAGGTTGTGTCTTGGCACGGAGCTTGCCCGTTCCGACGGGACCGTCGCACTGTCCAATGAAGGTCTTCCAGCCAGGTTAGTAGGTTAACTCCCTGCGATGCGTGCGGGGCAAGTCTAGCTATTTGTTCCAAAGCAAGGGCATGCCATGGGAGGTGTTGAGTGAAGAGGAGTCTCCGGATCTGTTGAATTGTTAATGCCTTAATCTGGGTATCCGGGTCTAAGATCTCTAGGCCCCCTTTGTCTTTAGGTTGAATCATCGAATGTCAGGCTACCTTGCTAATAATATTTGGGAGTTCTCCGTTGCCTCTCCATAGTAGGGTTGTTATCTGCCACTTTAGTGATCGAACGACCTCCTTGCTGAGGGCCCAGATTGTAGATTTATACCAGAGGGCCGCCAGTATCACGTTATTGATTGTCAGTGTCCTGCCAATAAGAGAGGTATGACGGTCTTTCCAGTGGGCTAGCTTCTCTAGAGCGGGCTTTAGGATCCATTCGTCATTCGATGCGGGTTTGCCTAGTGTTGTTAGCATGATTCCCAGCACCCTGACAGAGGCCGTTTCTAGGAGTCACTTAACGTGTGGGAGCTCGGGGGGGCGCGCCCCTTGATGGTCGACCCACCATCCCAGGGTTTTATTTCCGGAGTTGACAGTCATATCTGATACTGTTGTGAACCGGTCGAACAATCGCTTGATCTCTTCCATGTTTGTTGCAGTTGCGTCAACCATGAGTGTCATATCGTTCGCAAACATCGAACAGATTGGGATTGCTTCTTCTGGGATGGTTGAGATCTGCAATTTCCTCAGGTCCTTGTTGGCTCGAAGGTTTGTTGCCAATGCCTTCATCACTATTATAAACAGGAAGTGTGCCAAAGAGTTCCCCTGGTGAACCGACTGGTGCAGCGGGAAGGGTGGCACGATCCTTCCATTGACTTGAACACACGTGGTTACGTTGTGGTGTAGTATTGCAGTCCAGCGTCGGAAACGTGGCCCTATGTTCATTTTTTCCATACATTTGTCTAGGAATAGCCAGTCCACATGGTCGTAGGCTTTTTCGAAGTCTATGAAGACCACGACTGCATTTTGTTTGTCCCGTCTTGTTAGCTTGAGTAGTTCATTAACTAATAGTATGTTATCGCGGATCCTGCGCCCTTTGATGAACCCGGTTTGCGTCGGATGGATAATATCATCTGAGACCGGGAGCAGTCGGTTTGCAAGGGTCTTCGCTAACATTTTATAGACAACTGTGAGCAAAGTTATTGGTCTGTAGTTTCGAATATCCATCTTGTCTCCCTTTTTGTGTAACAAAGTGAAAACTCCCTGCCCCACCAGCTCCTTCATTCTCCCTGTTTCCCACACCTGTTGATAGAACTCCATGAGGTCTGGAGCCATCTAAGTCCAGAAGGTCTCCCAAAATCCATTTGGAAACCCATAAATGTCCAGCGTCTTCTCTTGTTCCATCTGCATCATCGCCGTCCATATCTCCTGCTTGGACAGGGGACAATCCGAATTTATTTTCTGCTGTCCTGTCAGGGTTTTCTCTAGTGGTGTCAAGAAATCCGCAATTTCTTTCTCACTAACATTCCTCTCCTGTCGGACACACTTTGAGGTGAACAGGTTTTGGAAAAAAAATCTTGCTATGTGTGTGCAAAGGGGGGTGGAGGTGATGATATCTTGATGTCCAGTTTGTGGATCATATAGTGCTTTGATGGTTGTTTTGTGTGAGCGTACTCGGACCATGCTAAATAATTTTTTATCCATTGTTCCTTCTGTTTGGTACCTTGTCAGTCGTCCTCTTATCCGTGTTCATTCCCAGCGTTGCGTGGCGAAGGCCTGGAGTCGTTGTTTCAATGTTTGTATCTCTGAATATTCTTATGACTGTAAATTTTGGATATCGTTAGGCTGGTTTTGGTCAAGTTGTTGCATTTGTTGACGTAATTTCATCTCCTGTTGATGTTTTTTTGCTGCTAATAGTTTAGAATATTTTTGGCATTTCTTACCCAGATAGAACAGACCGTTATTGAATCAGTCTGCCTGCTGGAAGTGCTGCTTTTGCATGTGTCAATACTTCAGCAGTCCGCAATGTAGCTCAGAAAGGTTTTCTGTTGCAAAATGTAGGTGTTGAGTTTGTAGAAGCTCAGTCCCCAATCGGGTTTGTTTCGAAAGGATAGAGTAACTGTGCACATTTTGTGGTCAAGGCCCGGGTATGGGCTTGCAGGTAAGATCGCTGCTAAAAGCATAGATCCCCCCATATCTTTTGAGATGAGGATTAGGTTAATCTTGGATCTTGTCTGACTTTCAGTTTTCGTCTTCCGTAAACATGAGTAAAAAATCTTGTATCTGGATTCAATTTCTGAAAGGAGTCGAAAACTTTCAATGAGAGGCATAGATTGTTTATCATCCACTCATCCGCCTCCACATACACCGGGGTTGGGGAGGGGGTCCGCCATTTGTCCATCCATCGATCCGGGGCTGCGTTGTAGTCCCCTGCTATAATGACGGGACCCCTTACAGTATTTGCGCTTTAATATTCTCAAAAAAGATTTTTCTTGGCTAAATTTCCATGTCGAGGTTTGGGCATGCATTTCTCAATACAATCCATAATTTCATCCTCTTCTTTCTCATCTAAGTCTGCTTTTCTCGTGCATTCATCCTTGCAGTCACAAATTTTGGACGACAGATTTTGTCGTTCTTCATTTCATTTGGGTTTCGTGATGAAGAGAGTTAGATAGGTATGTGTAAGTCGTACATTATGTATGAATGGGGATTATAATGTACAAAAAAATGATAAGATGACTGCGATTATGCGTGGTTTATCTGTCGTTGCAGCGCATTACTCGGGTCGGGGTAATGCTTCTGAATTATAAGTTTCGAGTCTAGATTGTAGTCTTTTTTAACTCATTACTTTTTTTGAATTCGTCCAGTATATGGATCAACAATTAGGTGTATGATGATGTGCGAAATTGTTGTTTTATTATTCTCGATTTCCTATTGTTAATACTTTCGATATGTAATATCGCTGAAAATTTGTTAATACTTCTGTAAACATGAGTAAAAAAATCTTGTATCTGGATTCAATTTCTGGAAGGAGTCGAAGACTTTCAGTGAGAGACATAAATCGTTTATCATCCGCACATCCGCCTCCACATACACCGGGGCTGGGGAGGGGGTCCGCCATCTGTCCATCCATCGATTCGGGGCTGAGTTGTAGTCCCCTGCTATAATGACGGGACCCCTTCTAGTATTTGTGCTTTAATATTTTCAAAGAAGATTTTTCTTGGCTAAATTTTCATGTCGAGGTTTGGGCATGCATTTCTCAATACAATCCATAATTTCATCCTCTTATTTCTCATCTAAGTCTGCTTTTCTCGTGCATTTATCCTTGCAGTTACAAATTTTGGACGACAGATTTTGTCGTTCTTCATTTCATTTGGTTTTTGTGATGAAGAGAGTGGGGTAGGTATGTGTAAGTCGTACATTATGTATGAATGAGAACTATAATGTACAAAAAGAATGATAAGATGGCTGCGATTATGCGTGGTTTATCTGTCGTTGTGGCGCATTACGCGAGTCGGGGTAATGCTTCTGAATTCTAAGTTTGGAGTCTAGATTGTAGTCTTTTTGAACTCATTACTTTTTTTGAATTTATCCATTATATGGATCAACAATTAGGTGTATGATGATGTGCAAAATTGTTGTTTTATTATTCTCGATTTCCCATTGTTAATACTTTCGATGTGTAATATCGCTGAAAATTTGGAAAGATGTTATCGTTATTTTTTTCGTTGGGTCTTTAATGATTGTGTACGGTAGAGAGAGATAAAACACTTTGAAATATTTGTATGGGGTTGATGGATGTCTACGCCAAGCTACTGGAATTGTCTCAGATGCTTATGTTTTCCTCCCTATTATTAATTATGGACTTTTTGTGACTCGTGGGTAACAGGGCTACGAGTTTTCAAATGTGAAACAAATGAATTGCAATTGAGATATGATTTTTTATTTTTTTTATTTTAATGCTAGGCTACCAAAGTGGCCCGGAGTCACTTGCCCGGCCGGGCCAAAAAGATAAAATATATATATATTTTTTTTTAATTTTTATTTTATATTTTAAATTTGGTAAAGAATTTCGATGTGAGCCTCAGGCAAACGTTGTTTAGTTTATTTTTCTACATAACATAGTATTTTTTCAGATTTTTTGGATTGGTTTTTATTTTTGCTGGGACCTTCCCTTGTCCTTGCACGGGCTGGCAACCCGTTGCCCGGACGGCCTGGCTGGCAACCTAGTTTTAATGCATTTTTTTTTAGCAAATATATCATTTCTAAAGGTAAGGATGTTTTGAAACTTAGCTTTTCATTCCTTTCGCAAGTTTTTTTATTTCATAAGAATTTTTTGCCTATTTTGAACTTTTTAAATTGTCATATATGCATCCAACATTCCTTTGAGGGTCAGAACCTTCTCTTGTTGTAGAACTTCCCCCCCCCCTCACCCCCTTTTGCCCCTTGATTAAACATTGTTCTACAATTGTTGGCTGAAACTTATGAAATTAGTTTCAACTACAATTATCGTTGATGCTCGGATGGGGGCAGTTGAAACTGTTTTCGGAAGGTTTAGTCACTTTAGGTAAAAGTTTCAGGCGGGCAGACGTGAAAGTACGAAAAAAACTTAAAGTAGTTGAAGCTTTTGAAACCGCATTCAAGTCTCTCTTTCCAAACTTGCAACACTCGTTCGAAACCACAACAATGATCAAAAGTGTCTTAAGCTTTTAAGATGCGTTTCAAATTCTTCATCAAAGCATCCAAGATCAGTTTGACATTGTTATACCGTCTTGGAATCATTGAGACTATAAGAGACCTCGAAAATATGTGCATCATACATTAACCATCTCTCGACAGTCTTTCACTATTGATTCGTCCCCGTCTGATTCCTTTATTATATCCGTATCAATTGACCATCCTTTCCTTACCAAGAGCAGGGGCAAGAAGTGTGGTCCCATCTTGCTTGCTTTTCCACCTGAAATTATTTTCACTCTCTCAGTTCGGGGTTCCTCTCTTCGCCAATACTTGTTTCGAGATATGGTGCCTCCTTATCTTCTGTTCCGCTTCCTCTACCTTTTCTTGATATCTTTCTTCTTCCTTATTGCGCAAGAATGCCGCAATCACTGAGAACGTTTGAAACTCATGAAAGATGATGCAAAATCCAGCATCACACTACTCTTCGTCTTGTGCATGATGCTAAGCTAGCCACTATTGCTAGGTTCACTTACATCATCCTTCATTCTTCAGGTTCTCTGCTTGGGCCCGACTGTTGTCAGAGAGCATGAGTACCATGTGAAGCTATTCTCAAGGAGGTGTATCTCTCTGGAAATTTTGGTTAGGTTTCATGCCCCTCTTTAATGCAAAAAAGTTTATTTATCCTTCTTCAAACTTTCGTTGGATTTTAAATCTAGACCGAAGTTACAAATTAGATTTCATTTTTTACCAATCACCATATCCCCTGCCCTAGGCAAGCAAAATAATAAAACTTTAATAAACTACAACCTATCTTTCATATTATTTGGAGCGTACACCATAGTTACAACCACCTCAGACGACTTTAATAGTAACTCCAACCACGGTCGCCTTCCCCAGAAAAACGCTTCGTAGTCGATCAGATCGGCTTTTACATATCTGTGGACCAATATCATTGCTCCGTGTTTCAAACCCTTGCCCGATGACCATAGTTGAGGGTTGTCCTACCAGTGGTAAGTTGCACCAACTACTTAGTGTCTTGCAAAAAAACAATGTCGATACAGTTCTCATGGAACCACTTCTCTCGCCTCTTCCTTTTTAACTTCCAACCCAAATCCCCCAGTCTCTTCACATTTCACGTGCTTAATTTAATTATCTCCATGCGTCAACCTCTCACCCACGGAATGCTATTAGATTCACTCTTCATCTGGTTGCTATCACTCACCTCTTTCCGAGGAGGGGTTAGTGTATTGCCACTCCTCCAATAATATGTCTTGGATAAAGCCCAACTCGAGAATGCAATCCGGGGACATCTTTTCGTTGATCGCCTCCGAAAAGGTAGCTCGAATACCCGGTTCCACCACTTTATTTTCCAACTCGGCATTGGGTCCTTCCAACGTGTCATATGCAGCAAAATTTGTCCGCATACAGTTGCCTCGTCCTCACCTCTACCAAATACGGAAGGTACACCGAAAAAAACGATAGGTGGCAAAACCGTTTGACCGAAGTGGTCGAGTAGTCCAAGCATATATACCTCTTGGCCTAGCAGAGCACATATCAATGGCGTCAAGCGTTTTTCTTCAAATTGATATTCTCTCATCTCCCTTGTGTCCACCCCATCTAGTATTAACCTTCTATCCTCATGCCCGTCACCTTCAAGTTGTAATCCTCCGTTGGGAGCTTGAGATGAATTAAACGACTGTCTTGCACGACCGTTTGACCCTTGAAGGTGTTGCTGTCCACCACCAAGACTCTTTCCACTGATCCCATTGCAACCCCCATCATGTCTTAACTTGCCGACTCTCCTTTTGAAGGCCGATAAAGACCTTTGCCCTACAAACAACACTCTGTTTGGCATCATGAACGGGTGCGAACCTTGCAGATGGGATATAGTAGGGTTGGACCAAAACCTGTATGTTGATCCTCCACTTCGTGATTGCTGCCACATAGAGTTGCTAAATGTTGCTGCCAAATAGGGAACGTTCAATTCCTCAAGTGTGTCCCGGTTGCTAACTTGAAAACCAATAGCAATGAGTCTGCTCGATCTTGTTGACTTTGTCTTGTTGTTGCCATCCTGGTGAAAATGGTACGCCTGCTTGTTCTCCCATTCTGCAAGAGGCTATTGTGATGGAGCGTTTTGGAATGACTGCCTTGTTGCTGGTCTTCTTTTTCCTGCCGCACTCGACTCTCCTCATGCTTGATGATCGTTGTGTTGATCTCTAGCTGCGTCCCGAATTCCCCTCTTATAAATCACCAGTCCTTGTTCGGGACGACGCTTTATGAGATTTACCATCCCTTTCACTCGTCCAGTCCCTTCCAATTTGGTGTGAAACCACTGTTTACATTGGGTGCATCATGGTGTATTCTTACATACAAAATTAACAAATATGGTTAACATGTGGTGTCATTTTCGTCGAATTTTTCATTGAAACTGCCATATTTCCCCGAATTGGTGTTTTCTTTGTTGCTTGTTTCTTTGTGTGATATGTATGTGCTTTAGGGTACACGAAAATGGTTGGTATCGCAAGAGGACATTTACAAGAGGCTTTCAACAAGGCAAAGAATATACAGAAGGACCTAATGTGATGTCATACATTGCCAAGTCAAGAGGAGTTGCTCAATGACTCGTTGCGAATGGAGACCACGTGGAGGTCATTCGTGGCGTGGAGTACAAAATGCTTCTTAAACCTTGGACGACAAGGGCAAATTTGGAGGAGCGGCGGAGAGTCGCTCTTGGCCCAATCAATTAGGAGGATTGTCCAATGACACTCGTCAGACCCCACTCGCCCAAAGTCGGTAAACCTCGAATTCGACCTACCGAGCGAGGCAGAAGAGTGATTCGAGGCGATGCAGCCAAAGAAGTTGGACAATGGGAAGTTCATTTCGAGACATGGATAATGGAAGGCCAAAAATTCGGTGTTTTCCGGCGGAGTACCACAAGCAATGTCGTCAAAAAATCAACGAACAAACAATGCAGGCTCATAATACAAACATAAGGCAAAAAAAAAAAGAAAAAAAAAGAAAAAAACACTATAAAACCTTTTCAGAGTAGCTTTTGGGGTTCGCCAATTTGTTTTCCGAATTCGGTGTTTTTGCCAATTGTTTTGTTAGAGGTCCAAATGCATCGAAACCGAATATAGATATACCGTAAGCACATACGTATCACACAAAAAAACAAACAACAAAGAGAACAACAATTCGGGAAAATATGGCAGTTTCGGTGAATATATTTATATCCAGTTTCAATGCATTTGGACCACCAACAAAAAAGTTGGCAAAAACGCCGAATTCGAAAAACAAATTAACGAATTTTGAAAGCTACTTCCAATAGGTTTTATAGTTTTTTTTTTTTTTTTTTTTTTTTTTTTAATGTTTGTATTATGAGCCTGCATTGTTTGTTCGCTAAATGTTTGACGACATTGTTTGTGGTGCTCCGCCAAAAAACACCGAATTTTTGGTCTTCCATTAACCATCTCTCGAAATGAAACTGGTATATTTCCCCGTTGTCCAACTTCATTGGCTGCATTGCCTCGAACCACTCTTCGGCCTCGCTCGGTAGGTCGAATTTGAGGTTTATTGGGCGAGCGGGGTCTGATGGGTCTCATTGAACAATCTGCCTAATCGATTGGGCCAGAAACTCCCCAACATGAAACATCGCTCACAGGGGAACCCTTAGCGCTACTACCCAAAATTTTGTCTCAGCCTCGACTCTTCGTCGCTCCTCCCATTTTGCTCTTGTCGTCCAAGGTTTAAGAAGCATTCTATACCCCACGCCACGAATGACCACCACTTGGTCTCCTTTCGCAACGAGCCATTGAGCAACTTCTCTTGACTTGGCAACATATGACATCACATTAGGCCCTTCACTGTGTTTTTTGCCTTGTTGAAGGTCCTCCTGTGATACCTACCGTTTCCATATGCTCGAATTAGGTATTTCCTTACTCTAACAGGGAGGTCCCTTGCTTCGCCTTGGAATATCACTGTCACGATTCTCACCTTCAACCATATCGTGGTCAACCATGCATTCACCTTGAAAACGTGGACTCCATTCTCGATTACAAACTCCCAATGCAGAAGGTTCTGTAGAAATCGTATATTATCCCAACACTTAGCAATGAACCCCCTAATCCCGTCTTCCTTGGATAGCGGTACTTGGCCCAACTATCGGTCGTTGAACAAAATAGAGCAGATACGTTTCTAGTCAGATGAATCTGGCCACTCCTGTAGTGGCCCGTACGTTTCCTAAATCGTGGTTTGTTAACGGGCACGACTTTAGGAAATACTGGTGGTTTAACATCCGACCGATTCCCTGATCCGTCTGCGCCCGCCATGTTCTCTGTGCTTCTCACACACAACACTCGTTACTTTAGGGCCTCGTTCCACACCACTTCACTTCACTTAAAACTCGAGTGCACACTCGCGTTGCAAAAGTGATTAAAAAATACAAGAGTCCTGTTCTATTCCACTTAACCCTCGAGTCCGCCCTTGAAATGAGCGGGAACAACTCGCGAGGGGTTCAACCTGAATAATCGCGTTAGAAAAAGGAGAATACACGGAAGAAAAAAAACTATCGGGGGGTTCACACGTACCTGCAGCGCCGTTTTCAAGTGCAACTCAAGTGTGCCCAGAGAGGTGACTTCAAAAACGGGTAGGTTTGCCTGGGTCGCACTTAAGCCGCTCTTGAGAGTTTTCTGCCTGTTTGATAATTTTGAAAACCTAATGACGACCCAACAGTGATTAGCGAAACTCAAGGGCACCGTGGAACGGTGTTGGGCAAGAGACCCTTGAGTTTCGAGTGGTGTGGAACGAGGCCCTTACTCCAAGTAAATTATTGTGTCAAAGGCGGGCGCCACAACATTTGGTGCTTGCCCACCCTTCCTACTCACGTCACACACGTGCGTACTTACGTTCTCAAAGCTTGCACGTTGATTAACTTCGTCTACTACAGGCGCACCCACCGTGACCCACACGCCACCATACCTCCCTTCCCCCCCCGTTGGTTGCTCAACTATTACCAAGTGAGGTGGTTGCGCTAACATCGTAGCATCATCAAGGCCGGTAACACTAACTTCTCCACTCGCGCAACTTTTTTTTTTTTTTTTTTTTTTTTTTTGCAAAAACACGAACCCAGTGCCCAAGGCTTATATTATCATATCAATTTTGAGGCCGGGGTCCTCACAGTCTACCCGGGAAACGCAAACTCTGGGAGCATTACCCATTTTCGCTTACGGAAGGAGCCCATGGGGACCAACCCCCAAAGACTGATTTAACCCAAAAACATAACGACCGAGACCGAACCGGTTGCCTGAGAGGAAATGTACCCTCCCCTATGTCGGGGAGGTGGAGCTATTGCTCCTTGCGGAATTTTGGCACTCCCTCCTAATCCCCCCAAACCTTGTTCTGCTTCCCTCCTACAGTCCTACTGTGAAGACTAACCGAGTGCCCAGGTATTTATTCCATGTCGACTAACAATTCATCGAACACAACCTTACCCTCCTATACCTTGGAGAGCCGATCTTGGATTGCCCAAGTTTCGATGAACCAGGACAACCCTGTTCCCCTTTGTCTTGAGTTCGAGACCTTCCTTTGACCTTCCTTCGCCAGTCGCTCATGATGCTCACTCTGATGTGAGTCTTAATCTCTGCCTTGATGGCTTCGTCCGAGAGGAATCTCCCTTCAAATACATTCTTGTTCCTTACTTCCGAGATGACCAAAAACAGGGAAGCTATGAGGGTCTGCGCCACATAGCCCTAACCTTTGTCTAACGGCATCTCCTCCGGGACGTCTCCGAAGAGAATCCAGCGGTCATTCTAGACCAGGCCATTTGCATCGGAGGGATTGGGTATGCACCTTCATTCCCCTTTCAGCCAGCCAGACCGCCGAGGAGGTAGACATCATGGGTAATATCCACAGAGGAGCCGCAACTCTTTGCTGAGGCAATTTTTGCAGTTGCTGCCAACAACGTTGTATGTCCCGAGTTATTGCAACATCCGAGCTTGATTCCAATTGGGCCCATCTGCTGATTGCCACTGATATAGGGGTGCCTCTTGTGCGGAGGAGTTCGTAACCGCCTACTGAAGAATAATCACTCAACCAGGCGTCTTGACGGAATTTCTTTGAGCCTCGTCAGGACCACAGCTTGAGGTCCAATCTCAAAGCACGGATGAGGGTCCCTTCCGCCCATTCCATCAATCTCAATATTACCAATTTCCAAAACATTGTTTCATGAGCTGCAGTTTGCTCTTCGGTCCTCAAAATAAACCAAGTCCCCGGAGGGGAGACACCCTCAGGGTGTAGCAGGTGCCTCTAGTCCGGGGGGATGATGACCCTAATAAGGGTCGCGCGATCTTCAACCTGCGCCGGACATCCCAACTTATGTTTCAGGACCCCAGTTGGGACCAATTGACCAAGAACTTCATCCCACAGATCTCCTACTCGCAGGATACCCCTTTCCGCCCACTGCCTCCCAAAAGCTTATGGGGAAGAGCCGACTGAGAAGGGGAAACCCTCCTTCCCTCTGATTAACGGGTTGTCGAATAGGGGTTGGGAGAGTACATCCTCCCATGTTGTTGGGGTGACCCATTGTTCCGGGCCTACCCTTTTCCATGCTCTAAGCACATCCTGCCAAAAGGGAGAGGAGGAGCATCTGCGAAGGTATGACTCCATCATACAGCACATCCAGACATCCTTAGGCCGAGATAGGTTCCAATTTTTACCAGGGAGTGTTCTGCAAGCAACACCCAATGATCTCCAGAAGTGTCAGAGATAGCCTTGATTATCCATTTGACTAAAAGAGCAGCATTCTGGCCAATCCACCTTCATTACGCGGATGACAAATTAATTCGCAGGTTCTTAGGCAAAAAGCTTCCAGATGAATTTTGTTGCAGCTCTTCTAACTATTTTGAACAGTTGTCGTTCTAGTGCGCTGATAGCACCGACATACCATAACAATGCAAATAGTGCAACGTGTTGTGACTAAGGCCTGCCCAAACAGAGACAGGCGTGTGGTCGGACCCCATACAGAGATTCGATGCAGAATCTTTTGCTGGAGCAGGTTGTTTTGGGCCTCTGCGCATCGTCCTAGGGTCACTTGTACCCCTAGGTATCCTTCTGAGGTGTCGTGACCAACTATTTTCATACCTCATTCAAATGCAAGAGTGTACCCGCAGGGAAGGAAATACACGGATTTTGACTAGTTCACCATAACCTCTGACAAGCTTGAGTACTCTATCAAGCACCCTTTCAAGGTCTGCAATGACTCTACTGAGTTATCCTATATGGTCATGAGATTGTCGGCCAAGGTTTTTACCCGACACTCGGTGTGCTGCATTGGCATCCCTTTGATATGTGGATGGACTCCGATATTGGTCACCAAAACTTCCAATTGTAGGACGAAGAGGAGGGGGGCCAGGGGGCATCCCTGCCTCAGTGGTCAGAGGAAAGGATGGCGAGATGTGACCATTCACTGTGACCGATGTTGTGGAGTATACGTACAAAACTAAGACCCAGCGACAAAAGTTCGGGCCAAAATGCATATGCTTCAGGGTAGTCGGTACATAGGCCCAGTTGACTCTGTCGTAGGCCTTCTCTAGGTCTAGCAGGAGGACCATAATGTCCAGATTCTCCTGCTGCACCTATTCTAGGGCGTCGATTGCTGTAACCACATTGTCGAGGATTGATCTGCCATGTACGAAGGCAGCCCGATCCCGACCAACTAAGTCTGGCAGATACCTACCTAATCTATTAGTTGACAACTTGGCTAAGATTTTGTATGATACATTTAGGAGGTAGATTGGTCTCCAATTCCTAATCTCCACCTTATCGCCCTTCTTGTACATGATTGTGATGATGTCATGTGTCATGCCTTTGGACAGTTTGTCGCCTGTGAGGGACCCATTATAGATTCCTGCAAGGTGAGGGAAGAGAGAGTTTCCGTGTTGAATGTAAAATTTAATTGGAAACGCATCCTTCCTAGGGGCCTTACCTTTGACCATACTATTTATCGTTACAACGATTTCCTCTACCGTAACTGGTCTGTCCAAATCCAGTTTGTCGTTCCTGGTGATTCTGGTGGTGGTGTGTTCCCAATGGGGTGATTCAGTGGAGAGATCCAAATCAGGGGAAAGCATTCTTGATGTAAGAATGTCCTTCAAGTAGAGGACTGCATAGGTACACATGGATTATGAAGTGGTTGTCGACCCGACTTCTGGTACAAAGGGGTGGTTAAGTGTCTTCAGTGCCTGGAAGACTCTCCTAGGCAACAACCTTTGGAATGCCTCTTTTGTTATTTTTTCGTAGACATATGCCCTTCACCGTGAGTCGTTCGACCCATTCTTTGACGTTTCTCCTCTGCATGTCGTCCCATTTGGCTAACAAAGAACATCTTTCTGCTGCCCATACTGATGCAGATATGGGGTGGAGTTGCATTCGGTCCTCCACCCACTCCAAATCCTTAAGAATTTGGGCCTCTTCCTTGTTTCGTTCAACGACCAATATCCGTGAGAAGATACTTAACCAATTTCCTGCAATTTTTGTGCCAGCATCCTACCAATCTACTGCAGATTGGAAAATTGTTGGGCTTTCGACCATTTTTCAAAGAATTTCTCTACCCAGGCGGTGAGGCTTGGGTCCTTGAGATTTTGAATGTTTAGTCTGAAATAACCGGTGCCCCGATCCTTGGTATCCAGCATTTGAAAAAAGGCTTTAACTAAGTAGTGATTACACATTGAATGTCTTACCATTTCTATGTTGAGTGCTACACCCTACCATTGTGGACTCGTGAGTGTGAAGTCTAACCGCCTGAGGCATCCTGCGTTTTGGTCTTCTGTGGCCGAGGAACCCAAGGTGAAGCCTGGGTCCGACGGGTGCATCAGTAGGAATGCGTCGCAAAGTTTAAGTTCCTACATGTACTCGACCAATTCGTGGAGATCTGGTGAACCAGCCGAGATACTTGTAAGGTCGTCTAGGGAGACGTTCCAATCCCCCATGATGAGGAGGTTATCTACCTCCGGAGTGAAGGAGATGAGGGCTTAAAAAAACTTGTTTCTTTCAGCTCTGTCGATGGGGGCGTAAACCGTCATGATCGCCCAGTCGGATCTGAAGGGGGAGAATTTGATCCTGGCCCAACGGCCCCACAAGTCTACGCCGTGATCCACGATTTGGATAGGCAAGTCCCTGTGCAGGAGGATCCCTACTCCACCTTCGGTGCCCACTGCAGGGGACCAGATTTGGGGGGCATCCCACCGTGTGCCTAATTCTCTTATCTTCCTCTCGTCTAACTTGGTTTCTTGAATGTAGATGACATGTGCACGGTATTTATATAGCCATGGTTTAATACAAAATTTCTTCCCCTTCTTCGATATGTCCCCTAGTCCCCTCATATTCTAGGAGACTATGTTCACTTTATCCATTAATCCGGCCAACCGTGGCCCTGTATTGGATGGGAGTGGATGCGGCATGAGATCGGGGGACGGTCGAGGTTTTGACGTGACTTTGATCTGGAGGACGAGGCTCCGACCGAGGAGGGAACCCATTTATGAGCCAACAGGTTTTTCAAAAAAATCGCTATAACAAAT
The DNA here is from genome assembly GCA_003427395.1 of Chara braunii. Classification (NCBI taxonomy): domain Eukaryota; kingdom Viridiplantae; phylum Streptophyta; class Charophyceae; order Charales; family Characeae; genus Chara; species Chara braunii. Next base: position 457,794 of record BFEA01000573.1, read on the forward strand.
TGTTCTTCGGGAGCTTGTTGTTTATCTTGCTCAGGAAGCCGACATCTCCTATATTTTGGACCCAGAGCTGTTGAAGAAAATCCACGCCTTCTTCGATAAACAGGGCTAGAGGGATCATCCGCATTTCTTATAGGAGGAGACTCTCCATCCCATATAGGGGGATGAGTGCATCTAGAAGCGGGACGAATACTTTGCATGTCTGATTGTTCTGCTCCGGACAAAACTGGGGGAGGGCCATATCTGGAACCATTATGAGTGGAAAACGGTCAGCAAATGTTTGTTTGGCGCCCGTGAGAATGACTTAATGAGTGACTGGTTCCTCCATTGGGAGGGACAAAAAGTTGATTTTGGAGTTCTCTGGTTGCCATGCAATCACATGGATTGTGCTCCGTTGACAATTGTGCATACCAAGGGCATTAACCATTTGTCTATTGTACCTGTCTGATTCTTGGTTGTTGGCAGGGCCCTGCGACTTCTATACGTTTTTACTCCTGGAGGTGGGAGAGCGGCTCCAGTGTCTGATCAACCTGATTTTGCTGATGTGGAGGAGACCTCCTGACTGTGCACTGATCTTTATGAATTCTCCATCATTGGGTTAAACGAGCTTGGGCCAGCTTCAATTAAGAGAGGGTGATATGACGAGGAGTTTGATCGTACGGTTTTATGGACCTTTAACGGGGATTGGCCTTTGGCACTGTGTCCTTGCGATTCCACTGTTGGGGTGGTCGCGACTTCCCCCGGGGTGGGTCGGTCCACCTGACTGCCCTCATGCAAATGTACTGCCCTTGCCCTGGTGGAGATTGGTCTGGTCGACTTGATAATCAGTCGTCGTTCTGTCCCTGGGGGAGGTGGTTCCTCTGAGTGAGAGGCTGCTGCCTGCAGCCAGTGGTGCATGGTTGGGGCCAGCAGGTGGTTATGACTGAGAGGGCGAAAATCCCTATGTAGGTTTGGTTGGTCGTTCGAGCCAATTCTCCAGTTCGGGTCGTACGGATTTGGTGCTTGATCTACTCTTGGGGAGAAAATCAGGTTGGAAACGGACATCAAACCATTCCTACTGCTTGTTCTGTTGACAAAACCACAACCAATGCTATAATGATTACCATTTCCGCTACCACCTCCCACCTGCTCGTAGAGTGGATGAGGGGAAGGGGGCGGTGGAGGCACCCATGCTGCATAACTCTTGAGTTACTCCAATTTTCATGTGCGAGCGAACCCCTGCCCTGTATCTAGTTGTTCCCCTACGCCTTCCCAACTAGGAGTTTGCCATCCATTGGGAGCCCGATGTCATGGAGGATCTGTCCTCCTCGTCATCTTAGGGGTGCGAGGGCTTCTGCTGTCCAAACTTGCCCCGTCTTCTGTTGGGGTTGCTCTTTTTGCGTGTGCACTCTTCTTCCTAGTGGAAATACATCTGCAGTGGGTGCAGTATGGGGTGGAGGCATTGGCCAGTCTGACCTCTACCATTCCTCCTCTTTCCATCCTAACCCAGAGCCTGTCCACGAATCTCGATCTACACTCCGGGTGCAATTCACTGCGATGTTGAGGAGCTTGGGATTGGATGAAAAATGGTCGGGCGAGTCCATTTTGATGACAAGACCAATTACCTTCCTTAGGGCTGATCGGAGGTAAACATATGCGTCGAGGGGCACTTGAATTGCCAGAACCCATAAGGTATTCTCTAGTTCGTTTTTCTGAAATTATTGCCATTCGGGCCTCGACATCCACTCTTTGGTTTCAAACACGTAGCGTTTTTTCTTCAGCACTGCTTCCCTCGTTCCCTCATTAATTATTCATTCGGCCACTTCACTATTCCTAGCCACATATGAGATTATGTTCCGTCACTCAAACTTGACTCTGCCCTTTCCTACCGGAGGGTCAAATAAAAAATGCCCTCTCTTTTCCAACCATTTCTCTTATGAGCGAACGATGTCCTCTGTAACTTTTCTAGGGAGGTTTCTAGCCTGATCTCCTAAGATAATTACTACCGTTCTCTCTTTTAACCATTGAACTTTGGATTTCGTCGAAGCGATCGTCGACGGATCTTCACACCTTTGAGGGGTATGTCCTCGGGGCACAAACCTTCGTCATAGCGCATTGTTAACAATAACCGGACTCTCTCCTCATACCCATCCTCTTGCTCTTCCTCTTCTCCCTCCGCCATAACCAATTCCACTTCTCCTGGGGCAGCCATGGTCAGCAATTGCTGACGCGGGTTGGCACGTAAGAGAGGTATGGGAATACAATGGTGCGATGTGGGAAAGTTTTAGCTGGTATTTCGTAGCAGAGCGAGCGGTGGGAGATTACCGACGAGAGCGGCCACTCTACGGACCAGCATGCTACTGTTCGTAAAGGGCACGCCACCTTAGTCTCGGACTTGAGAGAGAACCCACGGGAGGAGGGGGATTGGAGATTGTATATCGCTGGGCGGGAGCTACCTCAGAGAGTATCAACTCGGTGAGGTAGCATTCCCTTTGCGAGTGGCGGTGGTACGTACGTTGGGAGTTCCGAGTATCGGTTTTGACTCCGAGCGCAGATTCCTAGTGGGTGGAACCTAGTCTAAAATCAGTATCGTGTAAAGTGTAGCTTGGTTCACCCTGGAGGGCGGTGAAAAGAGAGGCTGGCCTTGACTTACTGTCCGTTAATTTACAACCTAATTCCTTCTCTATTGATCGAGTGAGCAATCCTGCTAACCATGCCCGCCATCGACGAGAGAGCTAAAGGCTACTCAGCAGATATACGGCAACAACTACCGAAAACAAAGAGCCGCATCCTAGTCCCCAGGTCGATCTACTGAAAAACAGGGTAGTTACTGTGGCGAAGAATATGAGTTACCATAGCTGCAATCCTTGGTCGAAGCTTCGCAGATGAGGAAGTTACAAGGCTGATAGCTTCTTTGGACAACAACTTGGGCACCGAGAATCTGTTCCGTGGCTCCCTGGAGCTAAACGTACACTGTGGATTCATCACCTTGGATAGAGGTGAACGGGGGAAAAGTCCTCCCGCAAAAAAAAAATTAAAAAAAATCCTTTTCCCACCGGCGGGAGAGCAAGAAGAGAGGAGCAGGTTTCGCCGACTCGCCCCCACCGGCGCTACGGCGTTTTGGTCCGCGCGCGTCTTCCTCGGTAACGACGAAGACTGGACAACCGGTAGCTCCACCACCGTGATGGTCCTCAGGTTTCTGCTCCATCCCCGCCTGCCATGTCCGAGCGGCCCGTCCCACGAAGTAGTAGGTGAGACGGTCGGTGACAGATAGTCCAGTCGGTATGAAACCTCTTCCTTCCTCTATGTGAAGTTTGCTGTATTTGGCTTCCTTGCCATATATGAGAGTGCCTTTTAACACTCTACAATTTCGTTTTGAATTGCTCAATTACGTGTGTCCTGTCTTCCTCCTATTGTGAACTGTTATATAGCTGGGAGTCTAGGTACTTGCTGTTGCTTGTCCTCTGGTTTACGTGCAGATTTACATCATGGAGATATATAATAATGTTGCCCCAAACGATCAGAGCGATCGCGGCCCTCGTTCCCCTCCTCCAGACCCGGGTCTGGACAGGGAGGATGAAAGTCGCGCCCGAGAGCTTATCCGCCTCTGCTATGAGGAAGGTATATGTCCCTCCGATATCGACCCAGGCGAGATGGAAGTAGACGGTAGAGAAGTCCGATTTCGAGTCAACGAGTCAATCGATCGCATAAAAATCAACTGGTTGAAGGAACGGGTGGTGACTATAATATTTAGGGAAGGTGCGCGTTTCCTCCCCAAAAAGGTTAAGGATGATCGAGTGAGAGCATACGAAGACTCCAAAATCCAGGAAGGAACCTTTGCTGCGGAATCCTTCTCTCGGGGTAGAATAAAGATCGAAAGCCCTAATGTAGTCCCATATGTTGCGAAGAGTCGAGAAATCGCCTCTTGGTTGGTCACAAAAGGGCATGATTCGATCTCTCTTGGTTCAGTGGAATACCGTTTGGAGTTTAAATCTTGGTTATCCAAGGCCCAATTAAGGAACCAAAGGAGGGAGGAAGAACTTGCATCCTTCTGAGTTGTCGCTGTCCAAGTCCCACTGGATTCTTTCATCTACCTAGAATCTCAAATTTGTAAGGCTATCGGCCCTGTCATCAGAGCTCACCCGGTAGAAGCAGATCGGCAAAAGCCTTCGCTAATCAATGTTAAATTTGACTTAACGCCGGACTCTCGGGTTAATATGAAAGATAAGATCATAGTGGAAGGAGATGAACTGTCAGTTAACTTGGCATGTTCCGACACTCCATGTTGCCGCAGATGCAGAGCTTTCTTCCATGACGAAATTCAGTGCAGACGGGCAGCTCGCCCACGGCAAGATCAGAATTCACAACCAATTATTGGTCAGAATCCTGGTCTCTCACATGCGGCATCGTCCGCTCCACTCTACTAGGGTCCGATGGGCCCGAACGCCTCACATATCATGCAAGGTGTTAGCTCCGGTGCGCCGTATCCGGGCCTGCAGCAAGGTCTCCAACCTTTCCAGAGCACACATTTTAATCCGGCTTTCTCTCCCGGTTCCCTCCCTCAAGGGGGCCTCCCTCCAGACCCCCAATCTCAGAACACTCTGCCATGGCTTACACAGGCTTGGGCACCTTGGCTCCAACACCTCTTCCAACAATCACTTGCTCCCCCTAATCTAGGGGTCCCGGCGACCGGGCCGTCAGGCATATTTGGTGCTCAAGGCTTTCTCCCCGACTTTTCGGGCTCTAAGGGAGGCCCGACGGCCTCTGTCCTTGGTGGGAATAAGGGCACTCCCCTTCAGAACCATCAACAAGGCGGACGAGCAGAAGCGACAGGAGGTATTGCAGATGGCGATGCAAGTGTGGTTCAAGGAGCGAGCGGAGGTCATCAGAGCCGCTTGAGGCCTCCCCTGGGGGCAAAGCAGCGATGGCTGAGTTACAACTCCATTTCTGGTTTACATGAGGAGGGCGAGAAATATGCTTCTTCTCTTCCTCACTCGGAGGACTCCCAGAGCCACTTTGTGGATGTGGGAACTCCTGGATGCAAAACCACACGCAATAGGACTCCCGTTGCTTTGGCGCGATGGCAGATTCAAGATGTAGACAGAAGAATCCTCCTGCTGTGACGATGAGGTTGGGAAGTGGGAGCCATATACGAAGACGTTAGCTATCTCAGGAACACGAACAGACAATTACTTCTATATCCACGAATAATAATTGATGTCAAAATCATCCATAAATAGAGTGTCTTTGTCTCTCATTTCATCTCTCTCTCTCTCTCTCTCTCTCTCTCTCTCTCTCTCTCTCTCTCTCTCTCTCTCTCTCTCTCCACAATTAAGTGAGTCTTGTTGTCTTTCTCTTTCCCAACTGCAGGCCACTTTCAGTCACATGGTTCTGTACAGGGGCCACATAATGACATTAAGGCACCTCTGTCATAAGAAGTGGCACCCACCACGCAACTCTGCCTACCCCAGCTACAGTAACTTGGTTTTTCGCACGAGATCCGAGCTAAATCCTTTGTGTCCACATTTCAAAAATGTATCTCTCTCTGTGCGTGTTGTTCTCTCTCTCTCTCTCTCTCTCTCTCTCTCTCTCTCTCTCTCTCTCTCTCTCTCTCTCTCTCTA
>BFEA01000573.1:499526-510608 GCA_003427395.1 Chara braunii
ACCGGGCCGCAGTGCACGACCACAACACACACACACACGCACTCTCTCGCCTATCATGTACCGAAATGTGGGTCAAGAACCATGTTGGATACGTGTTGGTTCATGTTCGAGGCCTGTACGAAACCATGTTGGAGTCGTTGAGAAAAGGTTTGAGACTTGTTGGAAACCATGTTGGACTCGTTGGGAATAAATTGATAATGTTGATGAGTAGTTGAACACGGCAGAAGACCCAGTTTCAACAGTTGGTCACAACCCTTCTGGCGTGAATAAGTTTGACATCAAAATGAAATTTTGTTGAATTTCGGCTTCAATTTTTCTGTTGTATGCGGCGTTTTATTATCGGGATATTTTGACTTCCCGCCTTCAAGGAGCACAGATCAATGCTGAACTTCATCAGGATTCTCCCCATTGGGATAACACCTTGGCTCGTCTGTCTCCCTCGGGTAGGTTGGATTTGGATCGCCCAATCTCTCCTCTTGAAGCCCTTGAGGCATTGAAATCCATGTCCAAAGGTAAAGCACTCGGGGACGATGGTCTGCCGGTGGAGCTATTTATTGAACTGTGGGATGTCCTGGGGGATAGGCTGGTTCAAATTTATAACAAAGTTCTCACGGGGGGTAAGTTAGCTGCGAATATGTGCAGGGGCATTATCTCGGTCCTATTTAAGAAAGGAGAGCGCTCTGAGATACGTAATTGGCATCCGATTTCGGTATTGAACGTCTCTTACAAAATTTTGGCTAAAGTCCTAGCTAGACGCCTTGGCCGTTATCTTCCAGATTTGGTTCACTTAGACCAAGCCGCCTTCATTCAGGGGCGTTCTATCTTTGACAATATTATTACTGCTATTGAAAGCCTAAAAAAATCCATAACGACCAACTGGATGTTGCGGTGCTGTTGCTGGACTTGGAAAAGGCATACGACAGGGTGAACTGGTCGTATGTCCTGACCACGCTGAATGTCATGTTCTTCGGACAGAACTTCTGTAAATAGGTTATTGCTCTATATACGGTGTCTACCGCTGCAGTGATAATAAACGGCCACCTCTCAGAGGAATTTTCACTCACCCGATCTTTGCGGCAGGGTTGTCCGTTAGCCCCCCTCCTCTTCGCCATCCAGATGGAAAATCTTTTGAATAATATTCGTGCTCATCCCTCCATCAGAGGTTTACCGTCTGATTCTACTCCGCTGAAGATAAAAGCCCTGGCTGATGACCTGTTTGCTATTTCTCAGAACACTCCTCAGTCTCTGAATGCTTTGAAGCTTTGCTTGGATGAGTATGCCGCCCTCTCGGAAGCAGCAGTTAATTGGCAAAAATCTATTTTCCTTTTACCTGCGTGCTTCTCCCTGGCCATTCAATGGGGTATGAAACGAATAGTTGAAGGTCACTCTGAGCGTTTCTTAGGCATCCAAATAGCTTTGCTATCTGCAACAGATGATCAAGACGACATTCTGTTGCAGAAATCTGTCCAGCGGATTTCTTCTTGGGGTCATGCCCCTCACTTATCTCTTTTTGGTAGGGCTATGGTGATTAATTGTGCCCTCCTGGCCCTTTTATGGTTTGTTGGTAAGGTGCGGGATTTTGGATCGTCTCTCTACTCTACGGTACGTCATAGATGTGCCCGTTTTATATGGAAACCTTTCTCAGAGGAAGACGACTCTTTCATCTCGAAGGTGGCATGGGAGTTGATCTGCAACTCAAGGTCAGAAGGAGGCTTGGGTTTGCTAGATCCGCGTAGACAAACTAGGTCTATGTTGTCCGAACTGGTGATCAAGGCTAGTTTGTCCCAAATTCCACATCACTAGATCAATTTAGCAAAACAAATATTGTCACCTGAATGGAACCTAGCGAGACCCAGTGATGTCTGGACTTGTCTTCTTCTCAGGTCTTTTCTAAATAGGAGGATTAACTCTCCTTTTTGGCAGACAATCATAAGGGCTTGGAAGAAAGTCCTCCCAAAAACGTGGAAAGAGCCAGTTACTAAATATGAAGTGTTGCTTCAACCACTCTTCGAGAACCCGAACATATCCCTGTCAAACGGTCATCTTTTCTATGCGGACTCTTCCCCAGGCAGCTTTGGACGGTTGTGGATCGAAAGAGGCATTCTTAGGATCAATGACTTATGAAACGACATTGCTGGAGATTGCAAGCAAGATGCGGCTCTCAGAAAGATCCTGGGACAGGTTAGACACCTTAATCTAAAGAAAGAAGCCCTTATTGCCTCTATTCCTATGGAATGGAAATCTTTTCTATTCTCAGGGTCGCTGGATCCGCCGGGCACATGGTATGCCTCAGCCCCTTCCTCCCCTTCAATATGGTGTCTCATGGAGCATGGAACAGATGGCAAACGTGTCTTTCAGGCCTATTCGGTTCTCCCCTCTCAAACTTTGATTAAGGACGAGGACAACCCTCAGCCTCAACTGGGCTTCCCTCTGTTCCAAGTTTGGGTCCCACTGTTATCGGTTGGCGAGTCTGAACCTGAATACAGTATATTTGGTCATGGTCAGTCTATCCTTCAGTTGAAATTGGATCCTTATCTCTGCGAATGGATGGTGTCAGGGCGGGATAGTTCCTTCCCCAATCTTTCCGAATTTTATGTGAAGCTGGGTTATTCACTTCTGAAGCTTCTGAAATGTCCGTTGGTCACAGCCAGGAGCCGCTGGATGAAACTACTGGAGATGGACCGGTGTGACGAACCACTTTCTGTAACGCGCGATTTTCTGCGCGGTTGCAATGAGGGGTCCTTAGCTGGGAAGATTGGGCCAATTACGGGAGATCGGGATCGGTGGAGAATTGCATCACCAGGTTCGTGCTTTCCGCTAGGCCTGCTCCGACCCTGCCTTCGCTATGCTGCGTTGTCCACCAGCCTCCTCTTCGCTCCATGCATCGCCCGCTACCTCCCTGCTGTGCATGCACCCGGCCCGAAACGGCGCCCAGGTACCATTCACCCCTCATGCCCAGTTCTTCTTATGCCTCGTCTGTCCCTCGCCCTGCCTACCTGTTGTCTATCTCGAACGTAGCTAGCGCGTCTGTCACAAAATTGTCTCCCGACTCCCGCTACTCCTCTTATCCATCTGCAGCCTCTGCCCCCTTAGCGCCCAGCATGCATCTCACGCTAGCTCGCTCACACTGGCCCACGGTATCTCCGCCCTCGCTGCGCACGCACCCGGCTCCGGGTCCCGCCCCGATTCGACCCCACTGCGCTTCATCGTAGCGCTCGGTCTCACAAGCGGGGAGCATGACTACCCTTTTTGCCTCCACTACCCAGTGGGGAACTGCGAAACTCTGCCATTGAGCGATTCGCCTGACCTCTTGGCAGAAGAATAAGGACCCCGGCCGTCGACTCTCGCGCTCACTTCATATGTGTTATCCTTGCGCAGAGGCCATGTTATTCTTCTCTGTATCGTTCCAATTTTAACGGATGTCCCGAGGGACTTAGGCTGGCCCGCGCTCCACAGTTACTCAGAGCCTGGTCGGCCCAGGCAAACCAGAATATCTGGTTTCACTCATCAATTCCATCATCTGGATTCGAACACAGGTCTGCATTCCAACAGCTCAGGGGTATACCCACTGAGCTAGGCTCAGCTGCGCCCCCACTGCATCGCGCCCCAAGGCAAAACGTGGCGCGGGTCCAGTCCGGCCACGAAAACAATTTGTAATTGCACTTCAAGCAACCCCGCGAAAACAACACACCCCCACGCGCTCGCTACCGCAGTCCCCCGTCCTCGGGACATGACAGATAAACAGATAAGGGAGATAAAGATAAAATAGCAGCAGTGTCGAGGAACAGCGGGGCTGTTGGCGCCTCGCCAGCTCCGCGGGTCGGGCCCTCCACCGCGCCCGCCAACAAAACCGAGGGGGATAGCCCTGGCGGCCCTTAACCCCATCGGTTCCTTTCTCGACGCTCCGCTGCAGTTGCTGCGCCAACGCCCGCTGGTCTCGATCCCCGAACCTCCGTAGTAGTAATCCATTGCCGTAACCTATAGGGCTAAACCCAAGCCTGGTGTCGGCAGGCTCGAATTTCTAGACAAAGCGGTAGCGCATGGTGCTCCGGGCCCAGGAATCGCCCTGGCCACTCTTCGGTCTGCCCCTGCACGCACGGTCGCGGAAAGCCGCCGGCCTACCATCCGTGTCGCGGCTATCCCTGTGCGCCATCCTACCCCGCCCTATTTACCGCGCAAGGTCGTACCGCCGCTGTCGATGTCGTCGTCCGGTCAGACGTACCAATCAACAGAAAATATTTCAAAATCCTGCTTAATCAAAAATAAATAAATATTAATAATATCATTAAACAGAACGACCGATGTCCGCGCCGGATTTATGATCAACAACAGAAAAGAACCACGCGCGCCTCCAACCTGCGCGCCCACGGACTCTCTATTGTAGCCAACCTCCCAGTCAACGTAATAACAGACCCAGTCGCGCCTAGCGCGGTATACCTAGACTTTAAACCGAACTATTTTATGTCGCTTGCAAGAACCAGGGCGGATACCCTTGTAAGGGTATTCGCACCAACAGCTTACCGGACCATATTAAGYGACGTCCCCGTCGCTTCGCCAAATCAGAAGGCTATAAATTCACCCACAATCCAAATGTTGACAAAAGGAACGACCAATCCGATTAGCCGACAAACACAGGGTAGAGGCCTCCATCAAACCATGCCTTCACAACTATATGCTGCCAGGCTTCTAACCCGGGCCTCTTACCGCCCAGAAATTAGGACGCTGACTGCATAAGTTCCAAAGACCTTCCCAATCGTCCTCTCCCCGGTCCTAGACAATCTTCGGCTTCTTGTTGGGTGTCCCTAGTCCTGGCAAGACTAGGGACGCGGGCCTTAATCGAGACCTCTGAAGGCACTCTCGCCTCCCTTCTCAAAATCTCTCGCACTCAAGTACGCATAAGTATATAAGTATACTTAATATCTGCTCAACTCTTTCTGGAGTCTAGTACAGAAAGGCTAGGTCTCCATCTTGGCCCACCATAGCCTGGCTGATCGGGCCAGGATTACGGCCCACCGCATTGTTATTTAACGGCAGTATCCCTCGTTGGTTACGCAACGATAGGTTTTCTCCTGATAGGCATTCAATCAGGATTCCCCCAAAAATTATCAATCATCATCATCCTACGGAGTAACTTCACTGGGGTGGGCAACTCCCCTTAAACTCTTACCCCGCGGTCCCGCAGCCAGGTTGCGCTGGCTAGCAGCCATCCAATGGGGTTACGCCCTAGAGGTACTAACTTCTTTTCCGTTAGCTTGACCTTTCTTCAATATGTCCCAGAACTAGCACAGGTGGTTAGACGGGGCATCGCAAAACAAAATCACAGACCCACTGCGCGATACGCAGGGGTCCGAAGGCATTTACCATCCCTTCCACAATAGGCATGGCATCCTTCGCACGCCCACAAACAAAATCACCGCTAGGTCCACCAGGTCGTGACCCCTGACTTGATCAGAGTCAGCAGCCACCCGTCCTGAGACATCTCTCGCCCTGCACTCATTGCGACTTTCTCAAACATTCCAAACAAAAGTGTCCCTTTTCGTCAGACTTTATCACCCATCAAACAACTCGCCATGCCATAAATCAGTTTACTCACCTTTGAAGGTGAGTCTTCCAACAACAAAAACATCCCCTTTTCCGAAAATCCAAGGGGCTCTCATCATAAAACAAAACACCCCCTCTTCCAAAAATCCCGAGGGGTCTCGCCACAGAACAAAACACCCCCTCTTCCAGAAATCACGAGGGGTTTCACCACAGAACAAAACACTTCCTCTTCCCAAAATCACGAGGGGTCTCATCATAAAACCAATCTTCCCCTCCTCAAAAATTCGAGGGGGTCTCATCATAACACACAACATCACAAAGCATCCCCTTCTCCAAAATCCAGGGGGGGCTCATCATAAAACAAACATCACTGAGAGACCATCTTATGGGTTCTCATCACACTTAGACAATCAACAACCGGCAAAATCCTCACAACTTTTCACAAACAGACAGCGCTTTCTTCCCTTATACTCTGCCCTATCAGCCACCGGGGGGCAGGTCGCACGAGTATACCGAGGAGTAGGCAGCTTTACATGCCGCACATTCGCACATCTTCCACACAAAGCCAACATTCATCAGGATAAAACCATACACGTGAGAGTGATAGTGATCGTCATAAAAAACAAACCTCATAGGGTCTGAACTCAATATGTACACCAGGATAAAAGTGTCTCTCTCAAAAATAGCATAGGTACCCAGCACTCGCGTCCCACTCTTCTGAGTAACCCATATCTCTATCACACGAGTACCCTGAAATATGTCCAAACATAAACAAAAGTTCAATGCCCACAAGTTTATCCCAACGCGCCAACATATCACACATCTGGACATAACCATCTAAATCACACCAAAAGAGGAAACGAATGATTCGTCCAGTACAACGATCCGCATATATGTACAGACTGACAAGCTAGTCGTGGCTATACCTAACTATGCACATATCTAGCTCAGTCCCCATATACAAGAAACTTTTGATCCTACTGACGTATAGGCGAACCAGTCCCTACTTACTCATCACCTCCTGGCCTCACCTATATGGCTGAGCTATCTACAGCCTAAGTCACTTTACCGGACCATTATTGTGAAACCTCTCCAATTTGTTCTCTCTGCCTCGCAATCAACTCCCATGGTTTGATCCGCTTGAACTTACCCTCTCTACCTTTCACTGAGCCTAGATTATACCGGGTCGATCGCGCCCTTTCCCCTATCACTCCTTTCCTTTTCTTCCCTTCGCACTTGTCTCGCCCTCTAACATCTACGAGGTATATGGCCGACCTCCCCACAAAAATCACATACTACCTTCGACCGTTGATCTCTCATTCTCTTCTTTTTGCGCGTCATCCAACTTCCTTTGTTCATCACACTTTCTTGTGACTCTTGTCGCGCAGGGGAAGGCGATGGCCCCGCCGACCGAGCCTCTGATGACCAGGGGGATTCATGCCCTTTTTCTTCCTCAACTACCCTCTTGCCTTCACCTCTCTTCTCGCAATCCCTCAGCTCCTTTCTCTCTCCCGCCTCGCGCAGGATATAGCAGAGGTGCTGATCAAACTCTCCTCTTATAAAGTTTTCTCGTATCTTGTCCCATATAAGTCTTCCTTCTGTCCCGCGAATCAGGTCTCGCTGCTCTGCACCTGAAAAATGCATGAGGAAGAAAAAACATTTGTCATGCTCTGACAATGCCAAAACCTTATATGAAGCACGCTCATATTTTGCCAGAAATTGTCCTGCCGACGCGTAGTCATATCGTTCCATCTTCTCGAGATCATCCCTGGTCAACTGCTCCTCACCCGGTCGGTACTTATTCCTGATGTCATCATGGAACCTTTTCCACGATGACTCTGCCTTTCCGATCAATTCACCGACTTCCTCCGTCAGGTCTACATGGATAAATTTCATGACCTCCTTTAACATCTGCTCCTCATTCCATTCGCGTTGGGACGCCAACTGTTCGACTTTATCGAGGAAGTCAGAGACATGACAACCATTGAAGAGGCCAATCTCCACTTTGGGTGCGTTCGCTCGCTCCCAACCGCGCGTACTAGGCGGATGAATGGGCTCCTTGACCCCATCTCTCTTTCGCAGGCCTTCCATCACAGATCCCTCCGATTCCATCTCCTGTTGGACAAACAACAATTGATTAGGATCGAGACCCGAGAAGAACTACGCATCTAAAGCATAGTCTATCACGACAAGCTTACACCTACACTCACTCTTGTAATACTTGTGCGTGATGTACACTTTATATAGGCAGGGTCCCTTACGGCTGACTGTAGGCAGATAGTAGCAAACACTACTACGTTAAGCATGAGGACGACCATAGCCAAGCCAAGAACAAACGCACTTAGCGACACAGTGAAGGCCCTTCCTAATGGACCACTGCTACTCGAAACTCATCCCAATCTTCAATTTCCTCATTTGGGTCATGAGAAATGGCGTATACATCAACCATGTTGGTCGTGTGCCTGAGCCACTGACTAGGAGGTGAGAATTTCAGATCTAAGTACAGACCGTATACTAGTTCACATGTATAACGCCCATACTCCCAGTCTCGCACTCTCAATGCGGCCTCTGCTGCAGCTTCTACTCTCTCCTGTCCCCCAAAACACTTTTCCACGAGGAAATCTGGCAGAACGACTCTTAGAGGGGCTGAAGGAAGTTCAAACTCTTCAGCACGCTTAACCTCTACATGGGTCTCCACCTGCTCTCCTCCCTCACGGACCCTGTCTCTCGCCCATTTTGCTGCAGCTGCTTCAGCCACCCTCAAGGGTCTCATAAGCAGACTCTCATGCCCCAATGCCAACTCAACCCCATGCAGTACCCAAAATGATGGCGGAGCGTATAGGGTCACCCTCACAATCGCGCAATCCTGGTTGTCATCGAAACCAGACTCGATCCAGGCGAAAATACCCATATCCATTTGTACGCCCCACCAAGAGGAAATATATTCCCCCTCTTTAACCCGTCTTGGCAAGGACATCTCGAGTCCTCCTTCCCTTTCAGTTGGCAAGGCCATATTGGGATATTCCCTAGCATAAGGTATCCTGAGTTGCCTTAGCTCTGTCTAGGTTCTGCCCATCACAGACAAACATCCAGCATACGCCTTCCGTTACCATGCTGACAATCGCATTCTACGACCTCAACTGCTAAAGCCCTAGCCTCAAGTAATTTTTCACTAAGTTCATCATTTCCAGTATTTATGACAATCCAACCTAAAAAAACTTATAGTTGTAATATACCATAATAATTGTTAATTCACAGATATCAAAAATATTTTATAATAATAATAACTCTTAAAAAATGATATATCACCTTTTAGTAATTGACAAAAATAATATTCGTAAAAATCAAATACATCATACTCATGTTAGTCAATCACTAGAAACATAGATAACCACCTCATAGTGGTAGACCTACATCAACAGATATATCATATGATAGATATGTTATGATTAAAGATGAAATCATCAACCAATAGCATTCTCAAACATAATAATAACGAACGTATCACATTCTACTCCCCAGCTTTGACAGAAGTATACTGTGGCGAGGGGCAGTGTAATCCTTTTCATAATGGATAACATCTCAAATCCCTGAGCCCCGCTCAAGGATTAAGCCTCACTGCTGCTCCCTCCGATTCTAGCATTCGTTCCTCGCAGACCTCTGCCGACAAAGTAAGCAACCTCACCATACACGCTTCGGGATGTACTGTCCCGCCCTATGATGGCGAACCCACTTGTCACAAAGATAGTTGGGGATTCACCCCCTACTTTCCTGTGGCATGTAGTAGTTGCTTCCCTCATAGACCAAAGTCATACAAGACCCAAACACTTTCCTCCTTTTCAGTAGTAGTGTAGTTATTTTATCACAGGAGATACAACAACAGCATCCCACTATGGACCAGGAACATAGTTCCGGCGTGGGTCTCACTACTACTTACAAGACAATCTATAACTTCTTCAAAACCATCTTTCAGGGAAAACAATAACATAGGATTGCAACCTTCCTTAGGGCAGACCTTACACATCGACCACTTCATGAGACCATATCTCACCCCAAGGAAGCGGTCACTCCATTCACCCCTGAATCCGCATCAGACGTGGATTATGTGCAATGTCTCTAACCCTCTTTGAAGAGCAACCTAAACATATAACCGCATCAACCAGTCATAAATCGATATTTGGGACTTGAGACACTCATATAAATCCCTGCAGATTGATAGGTTCAAACCAGTACTTCAAATAAATAACCTATGTGGATATCAAAAAGGAATACTCATCAGACAAAACGACATGAAGCATATAGTCTCACATAAATAGACACATAACAGACTTATTCACAATAAAATCTGGCATATATGAATAAATTGAACATATAACTCAAAAGAAAGCCCATGAGAAAAATAGCCCCAAGTCCTTAGTTCAAATTCCATACAGGTTCAACTGGATGGTCCAAACCTGAAAAGGTACAAGTGGAGGTCTAACATTACCTACATCTCATCGTCCTAGCGAAAGTAAACGGGATGACTTAATTGTTTGCCCCTTTTCTGTCACTCTTACTGCCTCTAGGGTCAAATACCACTTTTATAGGGAAGATGTCATACAGATCTACTATCTTCCATGGTTATATAGATTGATCAACCACTTAGAACCCAAATTCAAACATCTAAGTCCATACTCATAATATCTTTCCGCTTTCTTTAACCCACCTCTCCTTGAAGTGCCGAGACGACTCCTAACCTGACACTTAGGAGAGGATGTATATTTTCATCTCTTGGCAGAGGAATACTATCTCACTCATCCTTACCCTCCACCTACTCAGATGACCCTTATAGTAGTCAAAAAGGGGCATTTCGTAAGGCCAACCCTCACAATAGTCATGTTTAACCTTAGCCATATCAAGCACGCAAAGCATCGTCCAAACCTGCCGGCCATCTGATCAGAGGGGTTATCAACTTCGGTTATCATAATGTAAGTCAGGGCTCGTGAATACATAATGAAAACACTTATCACTCTTGAGTCATTCGTACCGCGTTAATCAAAACTCAGTCGTCTTGATCAAAACCAAGTCACACAATCTACTCTCACTTCATGCCCTATCCAATGCCGTCTGCAACCAACCATTCCATCTAAACCAATCAATAAAGCAGAAACGGTCATTCCGTCTGAGTCATCAACCTGCCACAAATCTAGGCTCGATCTTCAAGGACTTCCAAACCCTATACTTCCAACAATAGTCAAAATATCAATCAATCATTCATATCTTTGCTTATTTCTTACTTCAGATACTCGGATGTCGTTCCACCAGGGACAACGGTAGGCAACCGTTATCCCCGGCAACAGCGCCACCTGTCGAGCGCATCGGTCCGGCACCACACCAGGGCAGCGCGGGAYCCTCCYGGCCGCATCACGCAGGAGTTGATTTAAATCCTTCCTCGCAGATAATACATGTGGAACTTCCTTAAGCTGCTCCGGCCGAGTGCGCCAGCCATACCTCTCGCGAGCCCCTACAACAGGATAGGGCCTACGCGAGGCACGACTTACC
>BFEA01000573.1:510841-530437 GCA_003427395.1 Chara braunii
TACGAAAGCTAATCAGTTGCAATCGCATAGGTGGACCAGCCGAGGGCGTTTCACGTTCGCTGTAGCATAGGGGGTACGCGCGGTAATATGTCTATCGGACCCGCATGAGAACCGACATCTTAGGGGGTTGAAGTCCCAAGCGTGAATCGTCGTCGGTCGACTAGGACGCATCCCACACACCACGCGCACACCACTCTAACAACCACAAGACAACAACACACATACATGCATGAAACGACACAACACAAACAACGCGACAACGCTCCTAGCCCCTCGATAGCTAACCCATAATTTTCCAATGTGGAAATCGAATAGGCGTCACGCACGAGACTCAATATAAAACTGCGCGGACGCAGGGCTAACTCATATCGACTCGCGATGCAAACGTGCGCAAGCAGTCGCAATGAAGGCGTACTATGTGGTACCCATACCCACTCGGTCCCCGTTAATCGCGAGGGTCACGTTCGACACTCAAGTGTCGGCTGACACGCGCCTTAAGGGTTGATATCTCGGCGCTGGACAACCGCCATGCGCGGTTGAAGACCACACCCTCTTTTGCACCCTGTGCAGAGGGGTTGAGTAGACAGCTTTAAGCTGTCGTGGCGGTCGAACATCAAGGGGTTTGACTTTGACGGTTTTCACGGACTATAACGTCCACCTATAAAAACTCCAAAGAGCAAAGGATAACAGAGGGTCTTCCTTCTCACTCAAGCCCAAATCTGGTTAACCCTTGCGCACGATCACTGTAAGTAGCGCGCATACCCGAGACACTTATAGATATATAACGGTTAACTATATGACGATCACTTCTCACAGTCACAGTGAGGCTCCTCTCAGCCATGTATGTATGAAATCGCAGGCAATCACACCCAGAGTCCGAACCACAACCATACCTGCAATCACATCAACGAGTCAAATCAAGAGTCCACGCGCTACACGGAGTCAAACCCTAACCACCTTCGACACTCATACCCCTCGCTTTAACCATACAACCCCCCAACCTCCTGTCCAACCAACCTTAATTAAAATACTCAGTACCTTTGTTAAATGACCATTCAATAAAAAGTCTAGGTGAAACCTTAACGAAACAATGAAATCACCAGCCTTTTAGGTTGAGTGTGGAGGGTGAGTTGAAATTGAGTCGTAAACCAACGAATCGGCAACCGATCTGTTATCAGTGATAACAGAAAGTGATCCTCAAGGGATCAAGCTGGATCTAGTCCTGAACTTTGATCAAATGATCAAAAAGACCTGTAACACACGGTAGACCAATCCCCAAGCTAAGATTATAAGTGTATGAAGAATACAACTTCATAATACATCCCCACTCAAAATCTTCCTATAAGTTAAACCTAAGTCTACCTTTAAGCCAGTGCTTAAGCCAAAGGTAGACCAACTGCAGAATCTCCCCTATTCTTGGTGGATCGCCTGAATCACCACCTGTCAAAATATAATCTATCTCCTCTAAACTAGGAAAATTTCGGCAGCGCTTCCCGTAGGAGAAGTGTCTCTTTGGAATTTATATAAGTCCATATATGAAAGCAGAAGTAATATCTAACTCTGGAAAGTCAAACTATGTCTAACTTCATGAAATAGCAGAAATTTGGGCACCACTCCCTTTAGAAAGGGAGACTTTCCAAATTTATACTAAGTCATATATGAAGGCAGAAATAATCTCTAACTCTGGAAAGTCAAATTTTGTCTAACTCCCTGAATCAGTAGAAATTTGGGCAACATTCCCTTTAGAAAGGGAGACTTTCCAGATTTATACTAAGTCAGATATGAACTCGAACAACAGCTCGAGCTCAATTTTAGACAGAATTTAACGAACTCCTTAATTTCGTAGAAATTTCGGCAGCACTCCTTCTAGAAAAGTGTTATTCCAAAATTTATACAAGGCTAAGTTCATAACCTGATAATAATTTTGACTTCTCGAAGTTCAATTTTGTCTAACTCCCTGAATTAGTAAAAATTTGGGCAGCACTCCCTTTATAAAAGGAGACTTTCCAAATTCCTACTAAGCTACATATATAGAAAAGACAAGTTGAACTATGACAAGTCAAAAGTTGACTAACTCCTTGGATTTGTAGAAATTTTGGCAGCGCTTCCTGTAGGAAAAGTAGCTTGCGAAGATTTATACAAAGCCAAGTGTAAGAAAAGATCTCAGAAAATGCAGGAATTGACCTAAGTAAAAAACAATATTACAGAAAATGCAGAAATTGACACTAACTCCTATGACTCTAGCACGTGGCGAGCAACTAAACCAACTACCTATAATATTGAAACCCAAACAAACTAGCCATCCCATCTAGTCACATGCAAACCAAACCACGAATGTAAGTACTCTCACCATCCCAAGTTCATTCCATATAAATAGTTCATGAATCTTCAAGTCATTGAATCCTTATACCCATCTTACATAAGACATAGAGCTGGACCATTCGTCATGGAAACAATGCTCAACTTGTCTTTATGATATACACGAACAGGTTGCACAACTACTTCTCTCTTCTTTTGGGCAGATGACTAGGCCATTCGCCATGGAAACAATGCCTAGTCGCCCTGAGCTATTTAATATCCAAAGATTTAGTATTTCTCTGACTTTGTTTTCATAAGAAAAGACAAATATGGGCAGGGGACTAAACCATTCACAGTAGAAACAATGTTCAGCTTGCCCAAACTATTTACATTTAAACTTTGTATTTTTTTTTTTCTCTTCTTAATGATATGGCTTAACGTTGGACCATTCACAGTAGAAACAATGCCCAACTGCCAGTTCACATGCAAATATACATAAACTACTTTCCTTTATACTCAATTTAATTTATGTGCGTAGTTTTCAGGCTAAACCAGTCACCATGGAAACAATGCTTAGCCTTAGACCAAAAATCTTCCCTCAGAATAAACAAGAATTTAAACCCCTTCAATCAGGCAAACCCTCAAAGTTAACTAGAGTAAACAGGCCAATCACAGTAGAAACAATGCCTGATCTTCCAGAAAACAACTAGATAAACATAGCAACCAGACCATTCACAGTAGAAACAATGTCTGGTACTTCAGAAAACAGCCAACTAAACATAGCTCTGAGTCATTCATAGTAGAAACAATGCTCTGGCTTTGGTTGACCCTTCCAAACGCATGCAAAACTGTCTTCCTCCCACCTTCCCACAATTCATACTAGTCTGCTTTCAGTCAAAATAAAAGAGAAACTTAAACTTCACTTTCACACATTCCTTCCATTCAGTCTGATTGGGTCATGAAGGGAAAACAAAAACCATAGGGACAATCTCATGCATACAGCAGTCATATTACAGGGGGATAAACAAGCATGGGTGGTAGTAGGTTGTACAGATGGAAGTGGTTTACCTGACGATTCCCTGCCTCCAGAACTCCTCATGAGTTCCGGCAGAGCTCCCGCAATCAGTGGGTGGACTCCCTACAGAGTCTTGACGCGGATTACGGGTTGCAATCCCGCCTGCCGCCTTCCTCTCAGAACCAGGGACTAGACAGAGACTTAGAAGGGTAGAATGAGGAAATTTATAGTCGCTCAGATCCAAGAATGGTGCTCTCAGTCTCGCAAGAGAGGGTCTTGAATTCTTGACTCACCTGAGGGTCCCGCAATGGCAGCCAACTGACAGCTTGGTAAACATCATCAAACTGCCGAAGTAACTCCCCCTAACGAGCTCCCAACTCAAAGCAATAACCTCTTTTACAACCGCCCCTCCACGTTGCAACAGCAGCCCCCTTTTTTCAGCCCACCTAGTCCTCCTCACACTACAGCACCGCCCGCAGTGATCCCCACCAACAAGCAGTGTCCGCAGGTTTCCTGCATGTGGCTGCCGGGCGCTGTGGCATATGTCTACGCCCACGATGCCCTCAGCAGCAGCAGCCTTTTCCCTGTACTAAGTAGTGGTACCCCAAACTTCGCAGCAACCCGGAGTCGACCCAGGGGATGATGTTGCTGTATACCTGCAGATAGAGCGACAACAAAGGTGTTGAAGCTTCGTGCCCTACTCTCTCTTCCCATAGCAGCCACTGCAGCGTGGCTCAACCCGGGCAGCAGCTTCTACCGGGAGCATGCCAACAGTCAGATGTGCAGCAAGGACTTCGACCAATCCCAATAGCAGACCCCTGGTTGCAGCCCAGGTAGCCCGGACTATGTCAACAGACGCAGCCCGATATGCGTCCCGCGCGACAGAAAGGCTACTTCGATCAGTGGGATGCGCACTGCACCGGCCATACAGGTAAGTGTCCTACCCCACGACTACTGGCTCCCACCGCCCACTGAGCCGAGGAGCTACTCCGACAACCGTCTGTTATCTCCTGCAGGCAACATAGACATCCCGAATCGAGCACCCCCCCACTTCCTCGATGTACCTGGCCGAAATAGCGGTCAGGTTCGCCCCCGTTATCTTCGAAGGCGGGCGCGATTACGTATCTCGTCATCAATCCCCTCCAGGTACGTACTCACCTCCTACTCCCTCCGCTTTCCTCCGGCGCCCGTGGCCGGTCTCATGCTACTTCCAGCGGCAAGGCGAGTAAATCGAATGAATTTACCGCTTAAAAAGGGGAAGGTACATCGCCATACCCGTATCCTAAAGCCGCTTTGCCATTTTCCTGGGCGCACCCCGATTTTCTACTAATGCCCTCTCTACTAATCTACAGCTAAATCTAACTTTGGGATCGGGGTCGCCAGCGCCGAAAATCCCTGTTTCAATTCCTCCTCCGCTCGATTTCGTCCAGAAACAGGCAGGCGACACACTCTTCCATTGCTATTCTTCCTCGTTCCACCATCTCCCGCGCACTTCACTTTCATGCTAACTCCCTCTATACTAACCTAGAGTTAAGACTAATATTGCTACTGATTTCGCCCGATCCAAAACCCCCCACTCAGCATCTTCGCTCGCTTGATTCCGAGGAGAATCGAGCGAGCTATCCGCTTTTCATTCCCGCCATCCTTTCTCTTCTCTACCTCGACACCTCCGCGCGGTCTTTCTTCTTACTAACCTCTAATCTACTAGCCTATAGCCAAATCTAATGCTACCATTACATTCGCCCTACCTCTAAACCCTTTCTACGAATCTTTCCCCGCCCTTTTTCATCAAGAAACAGGGAAGATTCATACTTTTCTTCCCTCACTTCTCCTCCTCTGGCCATAGCTTCGCGCACCATATTCTCTACTAACCTCCTTATCTACTGCCTTATCACCAAAACTGACTTCGTAGCCGCGTTCGTAGGGCCAGAGAACCCCCGTTTTCACTCCTCACTCGCTCGCTTTCACTAAGAAACGAGCGAGGTGCTCGTCTTCCCCCTTTCTGACATCGCCCCCTCCGCCATATCTCACCGGGGCTCCTTCTCTACTGACCATTCTTCCTATTAACCCAGCGCCGGAACTAACGCTACCTTCGAATTCGCCACATCCAACAACCCTTGTCTCATGATTCTCTCCACTCGATTCCGTCAAGAATCGAGTGGTTCTCTCGATTTCCTCTCCCGTTCGCTCCTTCCACCCGCCATGGTTCGTCCCTTCCTTCGCGTCGCACTTGGCGCGCACTGACGGCCAGGTTCGTGCTTTCCGCTAGGCCTGCTCCGACCCTGCCTTCGCTATGCTGCGTTGTCCGCCAGCCTCCTCTTCGCTCCATGCATCGCCCGCTACCTCCCTGCTGCGCATGAACCTGGCGCGAAACGGCGCCCAGGTACCATTCACCCCTCATGCCCAGTTCTTCTTCTGCCTCGTCTGTCCCTCGCCCTGCCTACCTGCAGTCTATCCCGTACGTAGCTAGCGCGTCTGTCACAAAATTGTCTCCCGACTCCCGCTACTCCTCTTATCCATCTGCAGCCTTCGCCCCCTTAGCGCCCAGCATGCATCTCACGCTAGCTCGCTCACACTGGCCCACGGTATCTCCGCCCTCGCCGCGCACGCACCCGGCTCCGGGTCCCGCCCCGATTCAACCCCACTGCGCTTCATCGTAGCGCTCGGTCTCACAAGCGGGGAGCAGGACTACCCTTTTTGCCTCCGCTACCCAATGGGGAACTGCGAAACTCTGCCATTGAGCGATTCGCCTGGCCTCTTGGCAGAAGAATAAGGACCCCGGCCGTCGGCCCTTGCTCTCACTTCATATGTGTTATCCTTGCGCAGAGGCCATGTTATTCTTCTCTATATCGTTCCAATTTTAACGGATGTCCCGAGGGACTTAGGCTGGCCCTCGCTCCATGGTTACTCAGAGCCTGGTCGGCCCAGGCAAACTAGAATATCTGGTTTCACTCATCAATTCCATCATTTGGATTCGAACACAGGTCTGCATTCCAACAGCTCAGGGGTATACCCACTGAGCTAGGATCTTGGGTGCCAGTCCCGCCCCCACTGCACCGCGCCCCAAGGCAAAACGTGGCGCGGCTCCAATCCAGCCACGAAAACAGTTTGTAATTGCACTTCAGGCAACCCCGCGAATACAACACACCCCCACGCGCTCGCTACCGCAGTCCCGCGTCCTCAGGACATGACAGATAAACAGATAAGGGAGATAAAGATAAAATAGCAGCAGTGTCGAGGAACAGCGGGGCTGTTGGCGCCTCGCCAGCTCCGCGGGTCGGGCCCTCCACCGCGCCCGCCAACAAAACCGAGGGGGATAGCCCTGGCGGCCCTCAACCCCATCGGTTCCTTTCTCGACGCTCCGCCGCAGTTGTTGCGCCAATGCCCGCTGGTCTCGATCCCCGAACCTCCGTAGTAGTAGTCCGATGTCGTAACCTATAGGGCTAAACCCAAGCCTTGTGTCGACAGGCTCGAATTTATAGACAAAGCGGTCGCGCATGGTGCTCCGGTCCCAGGAATCGCCATGGCCACTCTTCGGCCTGCCCCTGCACGCACGGTCGCCGAAAGTCGCCTGCCTACCATCCGTGCCGCGGCTAGCCCTGCGCGCCATCCTACCCCGTCCTATTTACCGCGCAAGGTCGTACCGCCGGTGTCGATACCGTCGTCCGGTTAGACGTACCAATCAACAGAAAATATCTCAAAATCCTGCTTAATCAAAAATAAATAAATATTAATAATATCATTAAACAGAACGACCAATGTCCGCGCCGGATTTATGATCAACAACAGAAAAGAATCACGCGCGCCTCCAACCTGCGTGCCCACGCACTCTCTATTGTAGCCAACCTCCCAGTCAACGTAATAACAGACCCAGCCGCGCCTAGCGCGGTATACCTGGACTTTAAACCGAACTATTTTCTGTCACATGCAAAAACCAGGGTGGATACCCTTGTAAGGGTATTCACACCGACAACGCGATTAATAAATGTTGACGTCGTTTCTTTTGGTTCGGTTTTAGATCTTTTGGGCGAGGACATCGCGCGGAAAAATTGCTTCGTTCTTTTTTGAAATTCCTCTTGAATCTTTTTCGAATTTTGTCGCGCCCCCAATGGCTCTCGGAATATCGGACTTTCCTTCTGGAATTCGTGCTTTTTGCTTTTTCACATTAGGCGCCTTTTGTTTACGCGCTTCTTCATGCAGCTGCAACGGTACTCTGTTAGTGGGCGCCCTTAATCGTATGTGTAACTGTAATTTTGGGCGGGCGCCATTGTAACTGTATCTCTCTTCTTGCACTTCGTCTCTCCCAGACTTCCGCCCTCCCTCTCTTTCTTTTGCTGAAATTTTGTAAGTCGCGGCTTGCATGCTCGGATTGATGGGTGGAGAAGGGTTATGTCCCCCAAGCCGAGGCCTATCATGCAGAACGCGGGCGTTCCCTCTCTAATCCTCACTCTAAGTCCTGGTAACTCCGTGTTCTTCGCGCATGCATGCACGCTATAAATTTCGGCTGCGCGATTAGTCAGCTCTCTTAACCCGTTGTTGGAAGCTCGGGGTTGCGCCATCAGGAAGGGTTGGCACACGAGCGAAGTAAGAGGTGAGTAGAGTCGGAGTTGGGTGACCCGACGGGCTGGTGCCGAACGCGCGGGATTGACGTGGGCCACGACGGACTGTGGGCACGGGCGAATCCGACGGGTGCGGGAGGACTAAGCGGGGTGACAACTTCGTGGGTTGGTGCGTGACGACGGACTGTCCGCATCGAAGAGAGAGAGAGAGAGGAGACGAGAGTTAAGGTTGATGGACGTGGATTTGCTGTTTCTTTGTCTCTTCTCCCTCTTCATCTGTGTACATACATTTTGATTGCGGCTCCGGGCGGTTTGCCCGTTCTTATCTTCATTTCGGCTCTCTGAAATCTGGACGTGGGTTCTTGCTCATACCTGTCCTTGCGATGGCATTATGTGTATGATTGTCGAATGTATGGATGCATGAATGTTATGCCTGCTTGCCTATCTTTTTGCGGAGAATCCCTGCCCTTGCTTTTTGTTTGTGCCGAATCTTTGCTTGCGCCGGATGCAGCGATAGAGGGGATAAGAATCTAGCCCCGATATGGATTTTGTTCTCGTTTTTGCTTGTCCCACGATGAGGTTGTGGTATGGTCGCATCTTGCATAGCCGAAACTTACGAAGCAATTAGGCGATCCGAAGTCCAAACCCGCGAGCGCCGCACGAGAACACATGTAAACGCGATCTGGGTCGCGCCCTTACCCGCATTCCCGTGCGTCGACTCGCTCACCCCGAAAGGAATCCTCGGCGGAACCATCATCCCGTACGAGCACGCTGAGGCGCCACCAAGCCGGCCTGTCCTACACGTGCTCGTACGCGGTGACGATATCCCGACCCGCGCTATCCCATCTGCAATGATAGCATGGCGCGATCTTGGGGCTCAGACTCGTCCTATGACCTGGATTATTTCACCCCTATAATAAACGAGCTCATAAGGACGCGATACCCTTGTCACACGGAAAATCGGCTATGTCCGCGGGAATTCCATTGTGCCACTACTAGTGACCCTCGGTGCTCCGATTTCCCTTCCCCCGACCACACCTACTACTTCACCCACCCGGGATTCGTTGAGATCACCACTAGTTTCCCTCCTTTCCGCCTCCTTTTCCCGTATCATCAACTCAGTGTCGTCCCGTGGCCGGTCATAGCCCCCTATTGGCCCAACACGTTTTGCGTAAGCTGCCGACGCAGCAGCGCACAAAGACCCCCGGAATTCCGAAGGCCCAACCCAACTACGCGGCGGCTTGCGCCACGTGGCGGCCCCCGACGGCCTGACTTTTCAGGACCATCTCCTCCCCGGAGGAATTTTCTCGTAACCCGTCGCCCGTAGTGTCCCGGCCCCTTCGGACTGTGAGGCCCTTGCGCGCGTACCCGCCCCCCCGTTCGCCTAATTGCGTTCATACCCCTAAGACTCCCCCACTTCCCTAAAAAATCCTTGGCACACCCCTTTTCGCACTTCCAGGCCTACACTCCACTCCGATCAGGAAGTCGCGTTGGGTGTGAGGTTGGTATCGGAGCCCGACACGTGGCTAGGGTCTTAGGATTGATAGCACGTTAATTAGGCGACCTGGCTAACCGTGGGCGACCTCGCCCTCGAAACGCGCACAGACGCGACCCTATCGTCACCAGAAGCAGATCGACTAACCGACGAGCAGCCAATATGGCTGCCAATGTGCAAGATCCGGTTCCGCAGTAAAATGCTAATCTACCTAATCAACCTGCCCCACGAGCACGAGCTCCCATGATGCCACCTGATCTCTATTTGTTCGATCCCGCGCACCATTTCGCAGGAGCATGGTTGGCCATACTTAGAGCCCAAGAGTATACTGACAACGAAGCACAGATCAACATTCCGGCTCGAATGGGAGGATGCGCCCATCATTGGTTTAGTACCTATGTATGGGTGGATCTCCCGACCTTCGAAGGGGACTTTATGAACCGATTCGATTATGTCCACCCCGAGCAAGCATTGTACATGATCAAGGATCGAGTGCAAAAACCGCTCGAATCCGTTGCGGAATATCGAAACCGGTTCTACAGAATGTTCGTAAAAACTGAGCGAGGTGAGCAAGTCGGGAGAGATTTGTTCATTGACGGACTCCGCAGTCGAACGATAAGGGCAAAGTTGCGAAAGCAATTTTCCCCCATCACTCATACGGTATGGCTGCTGCGGAAGAAATGGCACGGAAGTTCGCGGCGAACTTCCTGGAAGGAGAAGATTACCCTAGAGACGGAGATTCGACCGAGCTCGCTCGAGCCAGAGCAGAGCTGGCTGCTTTACAGAACAAATTTGAAAACATGGGGTTCGTATCAGGACCTGTCACCTATATGGAATAGATAGGCCCCAAACGAGTAATCCTAAGTGAGACTCTGAGCATCTCTGCTCCTATAATGCCCCCGCCCGTCAGGGCACTACCCCCGCCACCGGTTGAGGCGCCTGCACGATCAAACGAATCGGCTGCCATTTTCGAACTAACCAAAACCTTGATTAGCTTGATCCAGGAAAGCAAAAAGGAGCAGCGAGAGCACAATGCTAGGCTAGAAGCCATGATGAGGAACATGCGACCCATTGCGGTGCGTGCCTCTCCGATGCAGCAAGGATTAGCCCCGGCCCTTGCGCTCGGAGGAGTCGCGAACAATCTGAATGTCTGTTCCGCCTGTCATCAACCAGGCCATCTAGCCCGTGATTGCCCCCACCGACCCCCGCAACAACGAATCGGAGTCGCGCCTATGGTTGCGGCCCCCATCGCCAACGGACCTGGACGAGTTGGAGCCCTGATGGAAGAAGTAGAAAGTGGGGGAAGTGCCCTGGCTACCACGGAAGAGACCGCCGAACTGATCCCGCTAGACCAGTATGTGTCGCTAGGATATCCTGGGCTTGGAATGATCGGAACAATCAGACCAGCGCCAGAACCAAAGGAGGTGGCGGAGTGGCGACTGTCCCTAGGAGAAATGGAGTCAGGAGGACCCACCTTCGTCACAAGGAGATCGATGTATTAAACATCATCCGATTTTTGGACCATCGGATTCCCCTTCCGATTGGTCATCTGCTCTCGATCTCCGAGCAAGCCAATGAGCGAATGTTACAGCATTGCAAAGCGAACCGAAAGCGATTCGCCCTTGTCCGAACCCCGAACGCGAAAGCCAAAAGCCCCGCGCCCGAAGAAAACCCCGCAAGTACTTCGGATCCGATACGAGTAGGTTTAATCCAGAAATATGATCATTTCCTGCGGATTAAACCAATTCCGTGGGGATCCGCCGAGTGTGATATAGAAATTTGGGGAATCTCTTACAATGCTATTATAGATTCGGGAGCGGTTGTGTTGGCTATCTCACTGAGGATGGTCGAAAGGGCAGGTAGGAAAAACGACCTGATCACGCTTTCTGAGAAAGATCAGCTCGTTTCGACTGACGAAGAAAAAATTAAAACCGTGGGAAGAATGACCAATGTCGCTTTCCGATTGGGTAAAGTGCGTGCGCTTGGGGATGTTGTAGTATTAGATGTCAATACTTACCGCGTTCTCTTCGGACTTCCCGCTCTTGTGGTGTTACGAGCAAACCTGGACTTCGAACGACGATCGATCATCCTCCGAAATACAGGAGGAAAACCCTACGTTGTGCCCATGCGATTGACCCTTCACACTACTATTAACGCGGTTCCCCGGGTTTCGCCGATCATGGCAGGGACTCTCCGCATGATCTCCTGGGAGAAATCCGTAGAAGGAGAGTCGTCGACAGATGATGCGGAAAGCAGTGACGAGGATGATCCGGAGATCTTGAAATTAGCACGACAACGTGTTTGTTACCCGCCGCCCAAAACGATAGCGAGAACGATGCAACTAACCAGCCGAAAGATTCAAAGGACCAAGGCGATGATCTTGGGTGAGCCCCTCGTGCAGATTTCGAGGATGGTCGATTCTTTGGAACCCCCTCAAACTCTGTACGAAGGCATCACCCCTCTCCTCGCCCGGTACAGTGATAAAAAGCATTACTGTGACATTACGGCTCTACCCAAATCCTTACTAACCTCGGCCAAAGAAGTGAGATTGTTACGCTTAGGGGCGGAAGCAAGCTCTCTGGAACCCCCTGGGCGTTTTGAAGCGGAAACCGACGGACTGGGGATAAAGATCGCAACCAAGGAAGTGTCATGGCAGGATGTTTGTGACGGGATTACCCCGGAAGGACACATGGCAATCCGAGAAGAAGATGCTCAGATGATGGTCACGGTGTTCTCCTGGCGATCGGATCATTCATTCATCTCGGCGCCTCCACCCGATTTGGTAAAACACGCGAACACGAAACAGATTGACGTTCGGATCTGGGACCAACTTTTTGAACTACACGTTCCACAATACGTGCCGGATGAAATCCACTGGGTAATTGCAGACATTCTTACAGAATATCAAGGAGCGATTAGTGTGTCAGACACTGACATTGAGCTGTCGTTAGTAATCCAACACGAAATTCAGACAGGAAATCATTCCCCGATTCATTGCAAACCTTATCGTTATTCCTTGATTGAACGCAAAAAGGCTCTCAAACAAATTCGGGAGTTCGAAGCCAGTGGTTGGATTGAACCCGCTACTGGACCCTGGTCCTTCCCTCTAGTGTTAGTACCGAAGAAGAACGGAGCGATTCGCATTTGCATTGATTATCGCAAGCTGAATGAAATCACGATCAAAGATGTGTATCCCCTCCCCCGGATTGATGATCTGTTGGATGCGATCGGATGCGCTAAATATTTCAGTAAGTTTGATATTCGGCATGGCTTCCATCATATTCTGGTAAGGGAAGAAGATCGGTCGAAGACAGCCTTTGTGTTGTTTGACGGCACGTGGCAATGGGCTCGGTGTCCGATGGGGATTTGCAATGCGCCTGCCACGTTCCAGCGGGCGATGAACATGACGTTTCAGAACTTCGTCAGCAAGACACGACTGACGCAAGGAATGATTAACTTTTGTGTGATCGTGTACATGGGCGACATCCTGGTCTATTCGGAAACCTATCACGGGCACGCGCAACACATCGAATGGACATTGGGTGCACTGAGAGACGCTGGGTTCAAGATTGCGCTTGAAAAGAGCGAATTTTTCCTCTCAGAAATTTCGTTTTTAGGCTATGTCGTGACACGTGGAGGATTGCGGCCAGACTCGAGAAAAGTTGCGACGGTGAAGGAAGCTCCGGTTCGCACGTTACTGACACAGGTTCGAGCCTTCTTGGGACTAGCGTCGTACTACCGGCGCTTCATCAAGGGCTTTGCCACGATTGCATGACCACTAACGAATCTGTTACGGAAGGACCAGCCTCTCAGCTGGGACGCGAAGTGCCAGCAGGCCTTTGCAACCCTCAAGGACACTCTGGCGACGACCCCTATTTTGATTCGACCAGACCCCTCGAAGCAGTTCATTTTCATCACGGACTGGCAACCGGAAGTTATTTCTGCTATTCTAGCGCAGAAGGGGAACGATGGTCGCGAACACGTCATCGAGTACGCGTCACGAACCGTGCCGGATGAACGAAGGAACGACTCAACACCTCAAGGCGAATGCTATGCAGTAGTCTGGGGAATCCAGCACTTCCATTCGTATCTCTACGGACAGAAGTTTTGCCTCGTGACGGATCACGAGCCTCCCCTAGCTTTGAAGAAGCTCACCAACTACACGGGCATGATTGGCCGTTGGGCGGTGCGACTGCAAGAATACGACTTCGATAACGTCCATCGAAAGACGGAGCGACACGGCAACGCGGACGGGCTGACACGCCTGCATCGACCTTCCGAGGTACCAAAGGGCGAGGAAATTACACCGTGGAAGGAGCTGGACCTCACCAACGAGCCTAAGTACGGACAAGTGGCAGTTCTCCCACGTGGCAAGAAGCAAAACGGTGGCAATGGGTGACGGAGGTAACCCCACTACCCCTCTCTCCCCCCCTTCCTCTTCGTCTTTCCTCTCCCTGCCTGACGAATTTTGGTATTTTTGTGAAGCTATCTCCCGCGTATACTCGGTCCCCACGTGTCCTAACGGGGAAGGGTATGTCGATTGGAGATTGTCGACTGTGCGTCGCACGAGCCCATGGCCCGTGCATCCAATACAGAAACGATAGTAAACCGTGGCTGTGCCCCTTGTGCCGGACCGACAAGATTCCGACCGAGGCTCGCTTTTTGGACGCCACGTCAGAAGGGTTGGAAAATACCCGAAAGTTTAGGAGGGCTGAAGTATGGACGGATATTGTCTTAATTGCCACCCTAGTAGGTAACCCCCTCCAGGATTTCACCAAGGAAGATTGGAGGAGGGCCAACGAAAGGGCTCGGGATTATCGATGGAAAGAAGGCAGATTAGAAAAACGAAAAACGGGCGGCAGTGGGATTTGGATGGTAGTGCCGCATCCGTTCATGCGGTATGACTGGGTTAAGACGGCAACACGAGGAAACTACGGCTCATTTTGCCGTACGAATCACAGAGTCCGCTATCAACAAAAATGAGTGGTACTAGTCCAATATCCGCGACGATGTGAAGTACATTGTCGCCAACTGTCAAGTCTGCGCCGCTGATAAAGCGTCGATTCAGCCACCAAGGTCGATAGTGCCCACGGTTGTTGAACGGCCATTTCAAAGAGTAAGCATGGATACTACCAACATAGTAGTGCCCCCTGGCCCTAATAGTTGCGAATATTCAGTCCTGTTGGTATTTGTCGACCATTTATCAAAATGGTTCGAGGCGTATCCTTGTCGCACGCGACAAGCCACGGAGATCGCGCAATATGTCAACCGTTTCCTCGGGATGCATCAGGATACCGAAGAGATCCTGACCGACAATGGGGCTGAATTCAGGGGAGAGGTATTAAGGAATCTGGTCCTACATGGCGTCGCCATACGGAACACTACACCCCACATGTCACAATCTAATGGACTGGTCGAAAACGCTAACCGGGTGATAAAGACAGCGTTGTGACGGAACATCGCGGCAAGGGATCCGAGACCCTGGCCCGATATCGTCGATCACATCTTGGCGGTCCATCGCGGAACGCCCCACGAATCAACGGGGCTCAGCCCCTTCCAATTAAGGACCAATAGTGTCTCTTGCGTTTCGATACCAAGCCTCCCGGATGAGTCTACGTTGAACCGACGGTCCACTAGGGCTACGGCTCGGGATAAGGCCAAACGGCACCTAGAGTTAATGGAAAGGTCGCTGCCCAGGCGCCCGAAAGCGACAGAAAATGACCGAACTAGCCCAGGGCCGACAGGTTCTAAGCTACGAGGCCCGAAATGGGAATGCGGGTCCACGGCCCCAGTACAAATTGGGGGACGTGGTGCAGGTGAGGAAATGTGCTCGCCAGGGTAAGCTAGCGCCACGATTCTTCGGACGATATCGCGTGATCAAGCTCGGCCCCAACGGCGTGGACACCGTGCGTCTCGCCCCTGAAGTCTCCGGCAGTCGGTCGGCTCGTCCGATCACACGCCACGTGTCCTATCTTTGCCTCCTCCCCTCTGCTCCGTCTCCCTCTCCCTCGATCTCTCTTTCTGAGGAAGCCAACGACAACGGCTCGGACTCTCCGCCATCTCCCTCCCTTTCTTGCTCCCTCTCTGCCACCCCGTCACCCCCGCCATCGCCATGAGTTTCGCCATTGAGCGAGCTTTCAGTGATCAGTTGCTGATGCCACGGGGAGAGATCTCAGCCATCCGCCAAGTGCATCATTCGCGGATCAGCCCCGACTTCATGCGCCTTGCGCAGTTCGTCTGCACTGCGGGTGTATACGGCGTGGCAGAGTTCCGATTCACGAGCAATCCCCAAGTAGTGGTGCTGGCCGAGGCAACGACGTTCCAATGGCGAACGGCCCCGGGAATCAGCCACGTGTCTACCGTGATAGTCTTCGGCGGCGACATCACCGCCTTCGATCCGGCGCGGCAAGCCGCCATCAAAAGCACCTTGTACCGGTGGGGTCGCGATCTGGCCACTGATTGGGATCAACGGCTCACAAGGCACAGTGACGAGTGTTATCCTGTGGATGGCATCGAAGTCAACACGCTGCGCACGACGCTACGCGAGCCACCTGTCGTCCTCCCCGAACTTGCTCCCTTCCAGCCGCGCAGATGAGTCGCGCGCCGATCTCGACGTTCTCTCCTCCCTCTCTCTTCCCCATCTTCTGGCAGTCCTCTCACTACCCTCGTCTCTCCTTCCGTCTGGAGCCACTGACAGTACCCATCGTTGATCCGGACCGTTGGTGGTTGTGGCGTGTGGAATTTGTCGAGCTCTCGTTTTGCCTGCTCCGAGTGGATCTGAACTGGACGTGGGAAGGTGATCAAAGGCCCGCGTCGGAGATTGTGGAGTTGCTCGTCATTCAGGCGTGGAGGACCAACGTGGCAGGAGATCTTCTGGGATTTGTCTTTGGAGCAGTGGATCGGGGAAACCGATCACAGATCGTGCGTGAACTTATGATCGTGATCGCGCAATTGGCCGACGAACTCCCTCTCGACATCGTCTCAGAGCGACGAAGAACCCGTGCCACATACCCTCTCAAGGACTCTTGCCCTTAGCCTCCAGTGGTCGGCTTATATCAAGGAGCGCTGGGCGGACGGCCGTTTTCCCTCCCGTAGCGAGTACCTGGACGTCCACAGCCTGACTAATCCCCGCTTCTTTCGGCAACCAACGGCGTTCGAGTGGGCGGCGCTGAGAGCAGAAGAGGAGGCCGAAGAGGAATCGGAAGGAGAATTGAGGAGAGAGGCCGGGGAAGCAGCGGCCCGATCGGTCGAGGACGAGGAAGAACAGTGCGAAGCAGAAGAAGAGTCGGCGGAAGCTGAAGAAGAAGAAGAAGAAGCAGAGGAGGAGACTTCGGAGGAAAAGAAAGAGGCCTATAGCGAGTACAGCGAGGGCGAGCAAAGTGAGGAGGAGGACGAAGACGACGAAGAAGTGGAAAGCGGGGACGACCAGGAGCCAACGCATGACAAGCTCGAGTGGGTGCCAGGACCGGATCGGCGAGAGGAGAACCCGGAGGCTGCTGCGCAGCGCAAGAAAGAGATCGCGGAAGGAAAGCGGTTGGCGATCGATCCCGCACCGAACGATCCTTTCAAGGATCCCGATCCGCCCAAGCCGAAACATGGAGACCTTGCTGCCACGACCTTGGGAGGCGCGACGACAAGGCGCCGATCCCGATCACGATCCACGTCCCCCTCCGCCTCCGCCCGTCCCCCAATTCGTCAACGTGTCAATGAGGGGCTTAGCCCTTCGTCCCCGATCCATATACCACCATCCCCTTAGCTATCTCTCTTTCAATCAGTATTTCCATCGCGTCGTCTACCCCCGTAATCCCATTCCCATCGCCACCTTCCGACATTTCTACTCCGCCCGCCTAAAACTGACTGTCCACCCCCACCCTTCCGTTCGGTGTGCTGTCCCCGACTACTCCCTCCACGTTCTGCTCCTTAGCGCCGCGTGGCAAGGCCGTAACCATATAGAGGTTAACTGCATCGTTACGGGGACCTTCCCCGCTTGCGAGAACCATGATCGGTTCCGCACAAACGTCCTCCGAACCCTCGTATCCCTTTACCCAGACTACCTCGCTTCCCTTCCCCGCAGCGCCCAAAGATTCCCCCGCTTCCATCACATTGTCCGTTTTCAAGAACTTCCCTACGACCTCACTGCGATCGGGCGCTTCATACCCGAGCTTACGATGGAGCCGCCCCGACCTCCCTCATACGCGTATCGCCTTCCCTTCCCCCTTCCGGTTAATTACTGATGCAGCGGTAATGGACGCGTGTCGCGGCGACGGCACGAGAAAGATCCCGTCCTTGGATCGTCGAAGAGCCCAATCTGAGGAACTAGTAGAAGAGCAGAGTTGCCATGTTGGATGACGTCCACACGCAATCGAACGGTGAGTAGCAAACAGAGAATTGCTCCGCGTGTCGATCAATTAGAGAAATCGACACGTGTCAACAAGCAAGCAGGAGCTTGCTAATATTGGAACCCCCTGGGCGTCACATATGTGACGAACCACTTTCTGTAACGCGAGATTTTCTGCGCGGTTGCAATGAGGGGTCCTAAGCTGGGAAGATTGGGCCAATTACGGGAGATCGGGATCGGTGGAGAATTGCATCAGTGTCCTCGCTTTTTCGTCCTTTTTTTTTCGAATAGCCGGGCACGGGGTCAGGTGTGTCTTGGGACGGCCGGTTGATTGATTGGTCGGATGGTTGTCTGGCAGGACGCCGCGCGCGCACCATTAATAAATGTTGACGTCGTTTCTTTTGGTTCGGTTTTCAATCTTTTGGGTGCGAAGATCCCGCGGGAAAATTCCTTCGTTCTTTTTTTAAATTCCTCTTGAATCTTTTTCGAATTTTGTTGAGCCCCCAATGGCTCTCGGAATATCAGACTTCCCTTCTGGAATTCGTGCTTTTTGTTTTTTCACATTAGATAGGAATTTAGGAATTCAGTAATTAGGATTTTTCCTGCCGCGCGGCGCCTTTTGTTTACGCGCTTCTTCATACGGCTACAACGGTACTCTGATTAGTGGGCGCCCTTAATCATATGTGTAACTGTAATTTTGGGCGGGCGCCATTGTAACTATATCTCTCTTCTTGCACTTCGTCTCTCCCACCCTCCCTCTCTTTCTTTTGCTGAAATTTTGTAAGTTGCGGCTTGCATGCTCGGATCAATGCGTGGAGAAGGGTTACGTCCCCCACCCCGCGGCCGATCATGCAGAACGCGAGCGTTCCCTCTCTAATCCTCACTCTAAGTCCTGGTAACTCCGTGTTCTTCGCGCATGCATACACGCTATAAATTTCGGCTGCGCGATTAGTCACCTCTCTTAACCCGTTGTTGGAAGCTGGGGGTTGCGCGATCAAGAAGGGTCGGCACACGAGCGAAGTAAGAGGTGAGTAGAGTCGGAGTTGGGCGACCCGACGGGCTGGTGCCGAACACGCGGGATTGTCGTGGGCCACGACGAACTGTGGGCACGGGCGAATCCGACGGGTGCGGGAGGACTAAGCGGGGTGACAACTTCGTGGGTTGGTGCCTGACGACAGACTGTTCGCATCGGAGAGAGAGAGAGAGAGGAGAAGAGAGTTGAGGTTGATGGACGTGGAT
Organism: Chara braunii; assembly: GCA_003427395.1. NCBI lineage: Eukaryota > Viridiplantae > Streptophyta > Charophyceae > Charales > Characeae > Chara > Chara braunii. Next base: position 529,786 of record BFEA01000573.1, read on the forward strand.
TTGCTGTTTCTTTGTCTCTTCTCCCTCTTTATCTGTGTACATACATTTTGATTACGGCTCCGGGCGGTTTGCCCGTTCTTATCTTCATTTCGGCTCTCTGGAATCTGGACTTGGGTTTTTGCTCATACATGTCCTTGCGATGGCATTATGTGTTTGTCGAATGTATGGATGCATGAATGTTATGCCTACTTGCCTATCTTTTTGCGGAGAATCCCTGCCCTTGCTTTTTGTTTGTGCCGAATCTTTGCTTGCACCAAATGCAGCGATAGAGGGAATAAGAATCTAACCCCGATATCGATTTCGTTCTCGTTTTCGCTCGTCCCACGATGAGGTTGTGGTATGGTCGCATCTTGCATAGCCTTAGGCGATCCGAAGTCCGGACCCGCGAGCGCCGCACGAGAACACGTGTAAACGCGATCTGAGTCGCGCCCTTACACGCATTCCCGTGTGTCGACTCGCTCACCCCGAAAGGAATCCTCGGCGGAACCATCATCCCGTACGAGCAGGCTGAGGCACCACCAAGCCGGCCTGTCCTACACGTGCTCGTACGCGGTGATGATATCCCGACCCGCGCTATCCCATCTGCAATGATAGCATGGCGCGATCTTGGGGCTCAGACTCGTCCTATGACCTGGACTATTTCACCCCTATA
>BFEA01000573.1:536631-574755 GCA_003427395.1 Chara braunii
AGAGAGAGAGAGAGAGAGAGAGAGAGAGAGAGAGAGAGAGAGAGAGAGAGAGAGAGAGAGAGAGAGAGAGAGAGAGAGAGAGAGAGAGAAAACGGGAAGTGTTGAAGTGGTGTTTTGTCCTCGACCTTGTTTTTGCGCAATTTTGGTGCCCGACGCAAACCATCTTTTGTTCATGATTGTTTCGGGTCTTTCCTTGTTTCTCTTTTGCATATTGATGGATGATTAAACTTGTCTTCTTCCCACCACATCATTCTTCTACTTGTTGTCCACCTGATGGATTGATTATCCGCCCTCGTTCTGTGTACTATGTTCTCTGGCCAATTGGATGTTTTGATGCATGAATGTTTGTTTCTTGACTTTTCTACAATGTTGAATATATAGATGAGCATGCCGGTTGATTAGATGCCTGCTTCACGTTAAGCCCACCAGCGACACCTCTGGGCGATCCGACAAGCCATATGCACCTCTGCCGAAAGCTGTGAAGAGTCCCAGCCAGATCGAAAGAAGATCATGTGCACGCATGTGTACGCTTGGCGTTGAAGGCCACTACGTACACGCTCCCCTACAGGATCTGCCCTCAATCTGGTTGACAAACGAGCACTTGGATCGTATGGATTCCTACCGCAACCCCATAGTATGAATGTCGAAATTCACTTCCGGATCACCGACCGTGAGTGCCTAAGGGATCGCTAGTTCCAAGAATACTGGGAACGCACATGCCATGCTGCACGATCGAGAACTGAGTTCCTGGTATTTCTGTATCACACGGGAACCAAACGTCTCTGCGAGTGGGATATTAGACGGGGCTTGGAACGTACTCCCCATTACCCCAGCTGTCCCAGCCCGTGCACGTGTCAAATCATCACTGAACCCAGCATAGCTATCATTGAAACAGAGTTCCCTCCCTATCACCGTATATTGCCTTTCCACTGCCTGACCATTGCCCCTTGGCAAGTACTCGCCCCCTACTGGCCGCAACCCCAGTGCTCCGAGTGTCTGAAAGACCACGCCTACTGAGTATCGGGATCTGTACAACGAACCCGCTTGGAAGCCAAACGACGGGAGTACAGCCTTCTGCTGAGGCCGGCGGCGTCCGATTCCGAAACCTGTGAAACCCGCTGACGATGGGTGATGCACCAATGGGACAGCCATAGCGTCCCTACGGTACACCGAATACGGATCTGCCCCAGACGACGGGACCAACGAAGGTGATCACCCTGTTACTCGAGGGCCTAAAAGGAACCTCGTCCTTCAACCGCCCACTTGCGATTCTTATCCCTGAAACTTGACATAGGAGATCTCAGTTCTGACCTAGGACTCTCCCCCCCCCGCCCATCTTCCTAAAATCCTTGGCACACCCCTTTTTGGCACACTTCATCCGATCAGGAATTGCGCTGGGCGTGAGGTTGGGCGTCACAGTAGAGTAAACAGGCATCGTGGACTTCAAATTTGGGCACGGTGTGGTGGACAGCATCCGACGCCCCACAAGGACAAGCCAACCCGAGAGGCTGGCATGTCCGCTGGTCCATGCAGGCTGTTCGTACTTCCCTCTTCGGGAGGGCCCCTCTCGGGTTTCCTATTGCGGTAAGCCTGGCAGTTTCCAAAGCACAGAAGTTGGCAGTGTGGCTTTTGGAAACGTGCCAAAACGTGCCAAAAAGCTTCCACTGACGTTGACCAGCTTTTGGTGGCCTGATACGTTTTTGCATTTTTCGATTCATGCGTGTCATCCTTGCGCAGGGGCCACGCTAATCTTCTCTGTATCCTTCCAACTTTAACGGATGCCCCAAAGGACCTGATACCTTTTCCAGCCGCCGGCCAGTGGGGTCCAGGCCTAGGGGTGGACCCCACTGGCCGGCGGCCTGGAAAAGTTTGGGCGTCGGGGTGTTTTCCAGACCCCACTGGGTCTGGAAACCGATGTGGAAAGTCGGCCCGGAAAGGAATTCCAGACCCCACTGCGCTTGAAAAGAGGTTGCGAAAATGGTGACGGGGCATTTCTACATGGTCCGCGGTCTGGATATTCAACGCCGACCGGTTTCGAGACCCTTTCCAAGGAGGCGGCCAGTTGAGCAGGGGGCGGAGCATGTCCATCAGTTTCCAGACGCATGCTTCACGGCGTAACTCATGCACCCTCGCCATGGACAGTTCTGTGTACCCGGAGGTCGTGGCAGACAATTGTATTTTCCCATGGTGTCCCAAAGTATTCCAAAGGCCACACACGGACTTGTCCTGAAGCAGTGCGGTACCAGGCCATGGTCCACAACACCCACCCGACTTGCCTTTTCGGGAAACACCGTTCGGCCGCTTCCTGTTCAAGTCGGGCAATACCCTTCGGCCGCTTCCTATTGGGGTATGTCTAGGCAGCTATTCGGGTATGTCATGCCTTTTCCAGTGCCAAAACTATAGGTCTGCCGTGGGGTCCCTTCAAAATGCGTCCAGTTTTTTCCAACCAAGGTCGGCCCTTTTTTGTGGCCAACACCAGTTTCCAGCCGCCTGCCAGTGGGGTCCACCACTTTGGTTGGAATTGCCATCCCAGGTCTAGCAGGACACGCGGCTTTTCCCGATGGTTTCTACCGTTTTGTCGGCCAAATAACCGACAAGAAACGGGAAACGAAGTTACAGAACTCTGTTGGGAAACGAAGTTACACGACTCTCTTTTGAAGTCGACTCTCTTTTCCGTTTTTCTTTTCGTTCTTCAGCCGCCACCAAGCGAAAAGAGAAGTCACTCGTATTCATTTCTGTTGAAAAAACGAAGCCACACTTTTCGACGTCATCAAGCGGGCACAGAAGGACAGCAAAAAGCGCAAAACTAATTCCGGTTGGACTTCTTTTGGGCAACGCTCTGGACGTGATTGCGGTCAGATTCGTCCAGGCCTGGCCTTCACTCCAGTCAGCTGAGTTTATGCCCAAATAATGCGCGAACGGACCACTAGCGCGCCTTCCCAGAGGCAAGGTCCCACTCGCAGAAATTAGGAGATTTCGGCCGTTGATCTTTGCTATCTACGGTCAGTATCTCTTAATTCGTGCAAGTGGGACCTAGCCCCCGAACATAAAGCACCCTGCTATTGAATGTGTACAAGCCAGAGTGAGGGTGCGTTGTGTTCGGGGGACGACGGCAAGCTTTCATTCCCGCCTGCCAGGCGTCCGCGGTTTGCGAAAGCAAAGCTGTGACTGGCTGACGCGCATTTCGGAAGTGCAACTGCTTCTTTGCACCCCCGAACACTAACCCCCCATCGTTATCTGCATCTGGCCTGGAGGGTTTTCATTACATACACCTCTACTGACCAGTTAGATTTTCCGGGAAAGAAAGTCTTACGATAATGTTCTCTACAACGGAACAGTCCTCCGTACTTGTTGCAACCCCGAAAACAACCCTGGATCCTTATCCGTACCTGGCCTGGATTCAACAATTCTAACCATGTTCCGGAAAAGAAGATAGTAAAAACAAACAAAGACAAACCAAAAAAGACAAAAAAAAAGGAAAAGAAGATAGTCGTTCTGTTATATAGTCGTCGTCCTCTATAACCGACAGAAGTCCTCGGTATCTGCACCGCCGAACACAACCCCAGATTGTCATCCGTACCTGGCCTGCAGGTTTTCACTCATACCTGAACACAACCCCGAATTGTTATCCGTACCTGGTCTGCATGGTTTACTACATACGTCTATAGTGGCCAGGTACATGTTTCGGAAGATAGTCTCACGATAATGTTCTTTACATGGTCTCGCGTCTCGCCATAACGTAACCCTACGTATTATCTCACTACCGTTAGGGATTTTCCCCAATAGAACCCATGGTCAGTACATTCGTTGAAACTTCCGCTCTCGACTACGTAGGGATAACGACAACGACCGCGTGTTCTATTCGGGCGAAGAGGATAGGCACGACCGTGCGTTCCACCTGCACGGGCGAATGCAATACGCACACTTGCTTACGTGACGTACAGTGCAAACACTGGAAACTGATACTTTTAGATATCCCGAAAGCATCTCCGCTTTCGTTGACGTCTCTTGCCTATGATTGCCTCGAACAAGTTGTGCTTTCTTTATCCATCGACTAACATGTCACATTTAGCCTGTTTGCTCATGATTTGCGGATGATTTGCGGGTGCGTCTGCGACGAAAACGGGCTCTGGCAATCACAGAAACGGAGCACGTCATACAAAGATCGTAGGAAGCAGTATAAAAAAAAACAAAAACGAAGCTGAATAGGATGTACACGTATAACAGGCGTGGCAGGGAGGGCCTAAACGACAGAGAGATAAGACAGCTTCAGGGCAACGGCGAGAAGGTAAAAAAGAGCTAATTACAGCGACAAGTCGAAGCAAAAGTCAATGACCGAAGTCATCGAGGAGGAAAACCTGACCATACATAAGCTGGCATTCCAGAAGATCAAGTCGGGGCAAAGCCAGAGTCAATGACGAAAATGATTGAGGAAAACCTGGCCATATATGACGAGTCTTGGCGGGATAGGCTGGCATTCCAGAAGCTCAAGTCGGGGCAACACCACCAAAACGCAAAAGCAGAAGCAAGAATCACTACATTCAACTCAACAATAAAACACATTTAAAGAGTAACAGGCATGACAGGCTTTTCCACATTCAACTCGAGCCACTATTCCGATCGGAGCAAGCAAGAAAAATAGGTAAAAAGGATAAAACAGGCAGAGCAGGGATGGAGAAAGTGTAAAGAGGAAGGGGGAAGGAGGAAGAGCAAGGACAGACCATAGAACGGAGAAAGGATAACGGAGGACGGCAGACAAACCCGACCGACATGAGATAGAATAGAAGACCTAAATCAGAACTCATTGAGGAGCTTCATTTGTAGGTGAAGTCAACGGCCCTGGCAGCCAGGAAATACAAGATCTATGTCAGCCGCCCGTATAAAGAGACAAAACTCGGGCAAAGGAGAACCGACCCGATTTCTTTGTCTGGCATAAACTGCCTAACAGCTAGCAACACCACAGAGCGGCAAATGCTCTCTCTCTCTCTCTCTCTCTCTCTCTCTCTCTCTCTCTCACCGCGTCTCCATGTAACCCACTCGCTCCGGAAGGCATCACCAAGCGAGCAGGCAAGAACGCACAGGAGAGCTTGCCCGGCAGTAAAATCCGTAAGGCTCACATAGGAGAAGCACAAAACGCCACCATCTCAAAATAATCCAGTTCAAACAGTCGACGAGATAGCTAAGCTCAGGATCCGCGACAGAGGGCAAAACAACACAAGAATGAATCGAACGCAGGCAGCGTGCCGTGTTCCTCCACGCACCCTAATGCTTCGACACACCACGCAACTGGCAGCAAAGACGCTTTCCCTCGAATGCTCACACGTTACTGCGCATCCGCCAAAAGTCCTACCATCCGAAACTGGACTGCGCAACGCGATAATTTATGTCCTTTTTCTCTCTCTGTGTGTGTGTGTGTGTGTGTGTGTGTGTGTGTGTGTGTGTGTGTGTGTGTGTGTGTGTGTGTGTGTGTGTGTGTGTGCATGTGTGTGCAGAAGCGCAATAAATTACCATGTCATCATTCGACAGCAAGTGGCACCGTCTTGACGCACTCTCGGTACTTGAGATTGTAGAACATCTCGATGTACCTCCTTGCCTCCCTCCTGTCCAGGTTGGAAACGAACTTCCAGAAGGTGTACACACGRGAGAGAGTCATCAGCCTCTCCGCATAGATCTCCCACGTGAACTTGCTGTAGATCCTCTCCAGTCCCGCCTTCGACAGACTCTCCCACTCGCTTGGATCCGTCTTGCACCTCTCGAAGAAGTCGGCGATCAAATCCGCCACCTCCTCCGGTCGGTACATGTCGATGTGGTATCCGGAAACGCCGTGCTTGATGACCTCTGCGGGACCTCCGTGGCAAGTGGCGAACGTCGGCAGCCCCGAGGTCATGGCCTCCACCACAGTGAGACCGAACGCCTCGTAGAACGCAGGCTGAATGAAAGCGCCCTTGGTGTCTGCAATATACCTGTACAGCTCTCCGTTGCGCATCCGGTGCTTCTGGGCCACGATCCACCGCATGTCGCCCTTGTCCAACCCGTACTTGTCAATGACGGAGTGCATATGGTTGATCTGGTGCACCTCCTCTCTGTCCATGGACAGGGACGGGTCAATATAACCTCCCACGATGACCAGGTTGACCAGCTTGCGGAGGCGCGAGCTCTTGCCGAACATCTCTGCGAGCCCCGTCAGATTCTTCACCTTGTCCAGACGCGCCATGGTGAAGATGATGGGCTTGCTCTTGTCCTTCAGCACGCCGCGGCACAGCTTATCGTCCTCCGTCTGCCCATACAGCAGCTCCTCGATCTCTGGGTGGAACGCSGTCAGCCTCTTCTCCTTGATGAAGTAAGGATAGTAAGTGTCKGCGTCAGCGCCAGGCGAGACGATGTTGAACTTGGGGTCGAACACGTCGATGCCGTTCACAACGCGGTAYAGSCCGGGCATGGTGTATGCCTGGTGCGACTCGTACTGCCCCACGGTGTCAGCCCGCCCCGCGATCTCCTGGAACGTGCTGGTGATGATGAAGTCGGCGTGGTTCATGGCGATCAGATCCGCGGTGAATTGGCAGGAGAAGTGATACTTCTCATCCAGCTCCTTCCAGTTGAGGTCGGAGTTSGGRTACTTKGTCTTCTCCAGCGCGTGGGCGATTGTGCAATGCGCCACCTTCAGCCTGTGCGCGAGCAGGACAGCCACCAAATTGCCGTCGCTGTAGTTGCCGATGATGAGGTCSGGATTGCCGCCGAACTCAGCGCGCAGCTCGTGCACGGAGTCCTCCGTGAACTGCTCCATGTAGGGCCAGACATCGAAGCGGGACACCCACTTGCGCAGCAAACTCCCGTCCTTGGGGTTCTTGAAGGGCACACGAAGGATCTTCGAGTACTGCGTGCCRTCGATGTGCTCGATCCTCTGGTTGCAAGACGTTCCCTGGGCGTCGGGAATCAGCCTCGTCAGCACGATGATCTGAGGCTTGTAGTTCARTCCCTGCTGCTTGCTGTGCTTCAACAGGTCCCTCTCGAACGCCTTCACCTGGTCCAGGATATACACCACCTGCCCKCCGGTATCAGGAAGACCAAGCACGTTCGCCTGCCCAAAATAGCCATGAGGCGACATGATGGCCACGTTGAAGATGAGCGGGATGCGGCCCAGGAACTTCTCCAGCAGATCTGCRTCAGGCGCCTGCATCAGGTCCGACAGCATGTCCAGCATCTCCTTGATGCGCCCGGCGGTGTCACCCCAGCCTCGCTCGAARCCCAGCTCTTGCAGCCKCGCAGCCACCTGGCCAACGGRGGTRTCGGCAGGAAGGGCGCCCARGTACTCCTCCGCCTTSGCGAGGTTGCCGCGGAGTTTCTCGAGCGTGTCGATGCGCTCGTTCARCATCAACGTCTCGCCGACGCACTTGTGTGTCCGCAGAAAGTCAAGCAGAGGCTGAAGACCTCCRGGCTCCTTGAACATCCGCGAGGACAGATGCTTGTTCAGGTAAGACACACCCTCGCCGATGGACGAAGGACGGGTRAGCCTCGGGAAGCCRGCGTTGAACGGCTCCATGTCAATTTCCAGAGTGGCGAAGTCRCTGCAAACMGGCGCCGCCTCATCATCAGCCGCCTTGAGACGCTCCTTGAACTCCAAGTACTCCGACGGGCTGAGCTGCTCCACCGTGAGCTCGAASACGTTGACACGAATGTACTGCCACTCGGCTACACGYGGCCGCACTGCCAGCGCAATGTACGGAGGGATGACGACAGCCTCCTGCGTGGCGCGCAGGAGTTTGCCGAAAGCGCTCTCCTTAATCTTCGTCCCAGCGAAGCACTCCAGCTCAGCAACGCGCTCAAGCTCGTTCTTCAGCTCGTGCGGCTGCAGCATGTGCTTCCCGTTCGCCACGTAGCGGGACAAGAGCAGGATGATCTGGTTTCGGTACTCCGAGATGGAACCCTTGACACGATCCGTCATGCTGTGCATACGTGTCAGCTCAGGGAGCTTCTCCGGCCGAGGGACCAGATCGGCAGCCAAGGACCCCTCCATCGCTGAAACTTAACACCGGTTCTGTTCTTGTTCTGCTGTCCTCCTTTCTCCTTCCGACTACTCCCACACGCTGCCGGAGTGCCGTCCTCTCTCCTGGTTAGGGTACACGCCCCGCACAGACGAGACGCGACACCCTAAACACGCGCACGTCACGCACGTAACGACATACGGGCATATATACACAGTGCCCCTCCGCTCTGTCTTCCCCCCTTACTCGCTCGAAGCACACACTGAAGGCGAGGCGCAGCGAGTTGCTGCTGCAATTGGGAGCAAGTCCCTGTTTTTAACCTCAGCAACAACCTCTCCCGCTCACCGGTCCGAAAGGCTGCAAGAAGGAAAAAGCGGGCCACACCACACTCTCGAAATTTGCAAAATGGGAAGGAACTTCCCGCTAGAACATGGCCAGATGCCCCCGCCACAATTTTGTCTTTTTCACATTTCGAGAGTGGCGTGGCGAGGCCCCAAAGCTGCGAATCTCCTCAATGTGCAAAAAAAAAAAAAAAAAAAAAAGAGAATCTCCTCAATCAGGGACCTTCGACGATGCACAGTTCTGACCGAGCACGTTTATTAGGCCGCGGCGATCCGAATGCGACAGCGCCGACGCTGCTCTGGATGTGAATAGAAGACGAAAACAAAAATCATGGCGGCGTATATTCCCATGTTCTAGGGGAAGATGCACATTTCCAGAGTCCAGAGTAGTGGCGAGAGGCCCATTATTCTTGGAAAAGGGCATCGCATCGCCACATCACTCTCTAAATGTGCAAAATGGGAACGAACTTCCGGCTAGAACGTGGCCAGATGCGCCTGCCCGCCACATTTTTGTGCGTTTCACATTTCGAGAGTGGTGTGGCCAGGCCCCCGCTGGCGCAGTTCCCCCCCCCTCTCCGGTTGCGGTTTGTAATGGGATGATTTTTCTGTTCGGAAAAAGAAAAGGACCCAAGAGCCTAGCTCAGTGGGTACACCCATGAACTGTTGAAGGTACAGACCCGTGTTCGAATCCAGACGATGGAACTTGATGAGTAAAAGTTGTAAAACCAACTATTTCTGAATTACCTGGGCCCGGTCAGCTTAATGATGATATCTCAAGGCCGTCCTCCTTTTTAAAAAAGAAAGGGAGGCACGCAGTTTTTTTTTGGTTTGTTTTTTTTTTGTTTTTTTTTTTGTTTTTTTTTTTTGGGGGGGGGGGAAATAGCACCATTCCATTATAATAGCAAAAGGGCCTTGACCCACTAGCGGGGGTTTAGTTTACGTTTCGTGTGTTTTCCAACGTGGCCACACCAGGGCCGTGAGATTTTCAGATTGGATGGCAAGGAGCCATGTACACTCGAAACCAGAACAAAACCTCGAGAAGTGGGACATGGCCCCGGGAATCCCTCCACATCTCAACCTGGAACGACAAACCAAGCCTCAAAGAGGCTAGCTGGAAACCGGGTCCAGTGTCCCTTACTCCGTTTGACAATCGTGCTATTCCTGAAGATAAAAAAAGGGTGGAAATCAGACACTTAAACCTACAGACAAACGCTAAGGAACCAGTACCCCACGGCCAAATCCAACAGCCCATTCATTCTATCCTCCCCTGCCTATCCTGTATAATCCATTCACGACATCTGACCCCAACCACTAGCGTCTACTCAGAATAACTACTTCCATTACTCAATTAACTCGATCGTATCTGGGAGCTTTACCCGGTTCCGCTTGCCGAGGCCTAAAGCCGGCCCCTTACAATTTCTTGTTAACATACTCTTGCAATCTAACATTCGGTCTTGCGTAGTACCTCCTTCGTATCTATCGCTCCCTACTTAATCCAACAGGCAATCAAGGTCGGGGACCTCACAACACAGCCCGAAAGTCCATGCTGGAAATCGGGTTCAGCGCCCCCATTCCCTATCCGCTCCCCGAAGGGTACCCTGTAAAAATAACAAAGGAACCTCCCAAAATGGATTAACCATAAACTCAGCAAATGACGGCAGGGCTACAGATGTGCCTCTTACCGACACCTCCGCTCGTGACAGCCTGTACGGACTACTTGACCCTCGGCATAACCACTGCAGATTTCTGAGGATAGGCTTTAAAAGTTCCTTACGTCTGTCCTCGGACTCTAATCTCTATTTAAGGTACCTTATTCCAGTATTCGTGTTACTCTTCATCTGATAACTCCTTCCCGCGTCTATGCTCGGCCACTAACTGCAATATCCCCCTTAGCTTGCTATCAGGTTTAACGACCGACCTCTGTAAAATACATCCTTTCCTACTTGTCACTTCCTGCCTAAATTCGGCTCAGGAACTCAACCATGATCCAACCACTAATTCTGAGTCCGCCGATATTGATGTCAGGCGATTTGCTAACGCCCAACTATTCAAAAACCACACTATGTTTTTTTAGTGTCAATCTGCTCTGATGATCTTCCTTATTCGAGTCTTCACTGCCGACCGGGAGTGGGCAAAGGATTAGTGATCACCCTGAAACAAGGCCGCATTTATGGCCTGCCAAATTACTCCCAATAGTTCTCCTCTACAAACCTGAGCTACGTACCCCCATCCTTTGGAGCACTGTTTCTGATCTGAGTCTACCCCAGTCAGAATCCACTTATCTGTCCATTTCAATGCTTGCGGTGCGACATCCGCTGTGATTGCCCGCCAGTTATGCCACAACCACTGCCATAATCTAATCGAAACCGGGCAATGAATCCAGAGGTGTGTTGTCGTTTCCCATGCCCATTCATAGCGAGAACACGTTTGTCTGATGTTTAGGCCCTTGGTCAATAGTCAGACAACCGAAGTTATTTCTTGGAGAGATTGTAACCAAAGCAGGGTTGTTGTCTTCTGGTTTGTCATCGTCTTCTGCTGGGTCCACAGGCGTTGTCGAGCGCATCGGTCCGGCACCGCACCAGGGCAGCACGGGACCCTCCCGGCCGCGTCACGCAGGAGTTGATTTATATCCTTCGTCGCAGATAATACATGTGGAGCGTCCTTAAACCGCTCCGGCCGAGTGCGCCAGCCATACCTCTCGTGAGCCCCTACGACAGGATAGGGCCTACGCGAGGCACGACTTACCTACAGCTTACGGGAGCTGTCACCTCCCTTCGGTGGGCGTATCCCCGCCGAGCTACTAGTCCACAATACGAAAGCTAATCAGTTGCAATCGCAGAGGTAGATCGGTCGGTGGCGTTTCTCGTTCGCTGTAGCATAAGGGGTATGCGCGGTAATACGCCTCTATCGGACCCGCACGTGTATCGGCATCTTGGGGGGGTTGAGGTCCCAAGCGCGACCCGTCGTCGGTCGACTAGGACACATCCCACACACCACGCGCACACCACTCTAACAAGCACCAAAAATAAAACAGGCGCATACACACACGTACGAAACGACACAACATAATAACGCGACAACGCTCATAGCCCCTCGGTATCCAACCCACAACTTTCCGACGCGGAAATCGGGTAAGCGTCGCGCGCGAGACTTAGTATAAAACGGCACAGACGCAGGGCCAACTCATATCGACTTACAATGCAGGCGTACGCAAGCAGTCGCAATGATGGCGTACTATGTAGTGCCCATAATCAAGCGGTCCCTCGTGGATCCGAGTACCGCTTATGACACTCAAGTGTCAGACTCGAAGTGTCGTGAGGGCCTAACCCTTCACGACATTGCATGGCTGAAGGAATAGCCGTGCAGCCGCCGCGGCACATCCGGCTCTCGGCCTGAGTGTCTCTGTAGGCAAATTAAATAGGCTTTGCGCGAGGGAAAATCCCTCCCCTGCAGAGCCTAGGGCTTGGGGTGTCCTGGACAAGGACCTCGAATCCCGGCCTAGAATCAAACGTCCGACTAAGAAAAATTATCAAAAAGCAAGAACAAAAATAGAAGGAGAGGCCTCCCCTAAGCCCCTCAGCCTTAGCTTCTGAGTAGGATTTTAATATGGGGACTCTTCAACCCATGCAAACATTCATCCCAAGTATACCCATGTATACATATATAAGGGTTAAGTACGTGACGATCACTTCTCACGGTCTCACTGCGGTCTCTCACAATAATACGTATATATGTGATTGTAGGCAACCAAATCCAGAATCTGATTCACAGCACATACCTGCAATCGCATCAACGAACCAAATCAACAGCCCACACACTACATGGAGTCAACCCCAACCACCTTCGACATTCATACCCCTCGCTTTAGCCGTGCAAGCCCCAAAACCTCTTGTCCAACCAACCTTAATTAAATACTCAGTACCTTTGTTAAATGGCCATTCAATAAAAGTCCGGGTGAAACCTTAATAAAAACAACGAAATCACTAGAGCTAAAGCCTTTTAGGTTGAGTGTAGAGAGAGAGAGTTGAAATTGAGTCGTACACCGACGAATCGGCAACCGACCTGTTATCAGTGATAACAGAAAGTGATCCTCAAGGGATCAAGCTGGATCTARCCCTGRACTTGAATCAAATGATCAAAAAGACYTGTAACACACCRCARACCAATCCCCAAGCTAAGATCATAAGTGTATGGAGAATACAACTCCATAATACATCCTCACTCAAAATCTCCCTATAAACTAAGCCTAAGTCTACCTCTAAGTCAGTGCTTAAGCCAAAGGTAGACCAACTGCAGAATCTCCCTCATTCAGGGCGGATCGCCTGAATCTCCACCTGTCAAAATATAATCTATCTCCTCTAAACTAAAAAAAATTTGGCAGCGCTTTCCGTAGGAAAAGTGTCTTTCCAAAATTGATATAAGCTCAAATATGAACGCAAAAATAATCTCTAACTCCTGGAAAGTCAAATTTTGTTGAACTCCCTGATTTAGTAAAGATTTGGGCAGCACTCCCTTTACAAAGGGAGACTTCCCAGATTTATACTAAGTCAGATTTGAACTCACAAGACAAACTTGAGTTCAATTTAGATAAGATTTAACTAACTCCTAAGTTTTCCAGAAATTCCGACAGCACTCCCTCTAAAAAAGTGTTTTCCTAAAATTTATACAAAGCGAGGTCCAGAATTTAAGAATAATATTGACTTCTCAAAGTCCAATTTTGTCTAACTCCCTGAATTAGTAAAAATTTGGGCAACACTCCCTCTAGAAAAGGAGACTTTCCAGATTTATACTAAGCCATATATGGAAAAGACAAGTTAAACTCTAACAAGTCAAAAGTTGACTAACTTATTGGATTTGTAGAAATTTCGGCAGCGCTTCCCGTAGGAAAAGTAGCTTGCCACGATTTATACAAAGTCAAGTATAAGAAAAAAATATCAGAAAATGCAAGAATTGACCTAAGTAAAAAAAAGTTATTACAGAAAATGCAGGAATTGACACTAAATCCTATGGCTCTAGCACGTGGCGAGCAACTAAAGCAACTACCTATAATACTGAAGCCCAAACTAACTAGTCATCTCATCCAGTCACATGCAAACCAAACCACGAATGTAAGTACTCTCACCATCCCAACTTCATTTCATATAGACAGTTCATGAATCTTCAAGTCCTTGAATCCTTATACCCATCTTACATAAGACATAGAATTAGACCATTCGCCATGGAAACAATGCCCAACTTGTCTTTTTGATATACACGAACAGGTTGCACAACTACTTTTTTCTTCTTTTGGGCAGATGACTAGGTCATTCGCCATGGAAACAATGCGTAGTCGCCCTGAGTTGTTTAATATCCAAAGATTTAGTATTTCTCTGACTTTGTTTTCAAAAGAAAAGGCGAATATGGGCAGGAGACTGAACCATTCACAGTAGAAACAATGTTCAGCTTGCCCAAACTATTTCCATTTATACTTTGTATTTTTCCTTTTCTCTTCTTAATGATATGGCTTAACGCTGGACCATTCACAGTAGAAACAATGCCCAACTGCAAGTTCACATGCAAATATACATAAAGTACTTTCCTTTATACTTAGTTTAATTTATGTGCATGGTTTTCAGGCCAAACCATTCACCATGGAAACAATGCTTAACCGTAGACAAAAAATCCTCCCTCAGAATAAACAAGGATTTAAACCCCTCCAATCACGCAAAACCTCAGAGTTAACTAGAGTAAACATGCCATTCACAGTAGAAACTATGTCTGGTCCTCCTGAAAACAATCAAATAAACACAACGACCAGGCTATTCACAGTAGAAATAATGCCGGTCCTTCAGAAAACAGCCAAATAAAACATAGCCCCGAGCCATTCACAGTAGAAACAATGCTCAGGCTTTGGTTGACCCTTCCAAACGCATGCAAAACTGCCTTCCTCCCAGCTTCCCCCAGTTCATCCTTAGTTTACTTTCAGTCAAAACAAAGATGAAACTTAAGCTTCACTCTCACACATTCTTTCCATTCAATCTGATTAGGTCCTCAAGAGAAAGCAAAAACCATAGGGACAAAACATGCATACCGCAATCATACTACAGAAAGATAGGCAAACATGGGTAGTAGTAGGTTGTACAGATGGAGATGGTATACCTGATGATTCCTTGCCTCCAGAACCTCGCCTAGGTTCCGGCAGAGCTCCCRCAATCGGTGGGTGGAATCCCCACAGAGTCTTGACGCGGTCCTACGGGTTGCAATCCCACCTGCCGGCTTCCTCTCACAACCAAGACTACACTGAGAGTTAGAAAGAATAGAAATAGAAGGTGGAGACACTCAGATCCAAGAATGGTGCTCTCAGTCTCGCAAGAGAGGGCCTTGAAACCTTCACTCGCCTAAGGGCCCCTCAATGGCGGCCAGAAAAAGTAGCAGCTTGGTCCAAATGAAGCCCAAACGTAGAGTAGCTGCCTCCAGCAGCCCCCCGCACCGAGTTCGACCTCTTTCCTAAGTCGTGACGACAACGCCCCTAGCCGGTGAGCCGCTACACAGCCTTAGAAAGGTTTTGCCTAGCAAGAGAAATACGTGGAACACAGCAGAACGTAATGGTTTCACAACAACAGGAACCCGCGCAACGGCCGTATAAGTTCAGCAGCGTCACTTCATGCCATACTGCAGTTTCGTACGCGTGGTGGGGCCCACCAACCTTGGCATCCCGCCTCTCGGTTTGCCGGCTATGCAGCCCAGCCCAGCCTGCAGCTTCCATTCTACCGACTGCAACAATCCCTGCCTACTCCTCCCCTTTGATGGGATGGGCTCTGCACAGGCTAACAAATAGCTCGTGGTTGTGGAAAGGATCTCCCCTGCTGCAACCCGGGCATGCCAGGCGGGAGTGAATCTCCTGTTATACCATAAACGGGTTCACTTCCGTCCTCAAGTACCTGCAGTCTCTTCCCGCGGCGCAACCCCAGACCGACACGTAAGTTTGATTCCTCCCTCTTCCCTCTCTTTTGCAGTTCTTACTTTACTTCTTCGGGTCTCCTCCGTTCCTTTAGTAAGGCGATCTGCTGTAGTCAGCAGCACTACTGTAGTATCTGCACATATCAACCACGTAGACCATAGTCATGACCAGGTACGTGCCCCCTCTCTCCACCGCACCTCGTTAGAACCCGACCATGCCTCTAGCAACTTGAGTTAGAGAGGCTGCTTCCTAACATCAGTATAGGCAGACAACACTAACAAAAAAAAAACGAAAACAAAGATATATAAACACGAAATGAATTTATCGCAAAAAACTGGTCAAATACATGGTGCTTCGTCTCACCCCCACTTTGGGCGCGGCTCCGCTCTATCGAATCGCAAAATCCGCCCACTAACAGCAGACACTACCCTCACTACCTACCTCGCGGCTACGAAGAACCCCCATCCAACACTTTTCTCCGCTCGATTCTGTTGGGAATCGAGCAAAAGGTCACTTTCTCGTCCCTTACCTTCGTCCACTCTCTATATCCCGACGCAGACTAAACTTATCTAACTCTAATCTTACTAACCATCTTCCAAAACTGATATCATAGTCAGTTTCGCCCTGCATAAAAACCTTCTTAGCACCTTACCTCTCGCCCGTTTCTACTTTGCATCGAAGGAGGAACCTCCTTCCCAGTTCTGCCATATCCATTTGTCCATCTCTTTGTACTAACTCTTCTACTAACTTCTATTATACTAATCTAATGCAAAAACTAACATTATCATCAGACTCGCCCATCCCCAAAATCCCAATTCCAAGCTTTATCTCGTCCGATCCTGCTACGGAACAGGCGCGTTATAACCTTCTCCTTCCTGTGATAGCCGCCTGCCCCGATAGTTTCGCGCGGTATCTGTTCCTCCTACCTCCTCACTAACTACCCCTTTACCAAAACCAACACCGAAATCAGTCTCGCCCTACTCTAAAACCTACGTTTCAATCCTTTCCTCGCTCGATTCCATTCGGAAACGAGCGAGATACTCGTTTCCCTCTTGCTTCTCCTCCATCCGCCATAGTCCCCTTTGTCCCCGTACGAACCTGGCAGGGCCCTACGTCCGGGTTCAGCCCGTCACTTACTATGTCGCCACTCCACCCGCGGCTGCCCTGCGCTGCTCGACGGTTGCCCGGTAGCGGCCTGTCCCTCGACCCCCGTTGCCTCATCGCCCGGTGCTAGCTCCGCCCTTCCTTTCCTACCTCGCATGCATCCGGTACGCCTTCCCATCCGGATTCTCCCACCGTCTTTCACCACCCCGCCTTCTATGTCTGCACGTCGCATGCACCTAGCCCGACTCCTTGCATAGGTTCGCTCTCCCCTTCCACTGCCTATCTTCGTCCTGTCGCCCTGCTGCTTTCTCACCCGCTGCGCTAACAATCCGCCACAACCTCTCCGTCCACAGTCATCCGCCCCGTCGCCTTCTTTCTGCCACCGCGCTCGATGTGCCTTCCTATGCACGCACTGACGCTCAACGCAGCGGCCCATCCGACAACCTCAACACCTACACTGCGCTTGGCCCGAATGCTCCCCACTTGTCAACGCAATGCCCGGCCGTAGCAGCCAGCGATAGCCAGAGTTGTTCCGCCAGGCGATATCCCAGAAACTGGCTGACCCCGCGATGGCCCAATCAGCCTTTCTCCCCATACCTTGTCCGACAAGCAGTGTGGCCGGCCGGTTTTGTCGTTCGTCCTGCTATAGCCTTCCATTGTCCGATTCCACTCTGACTGAGCCCATCACCCCCTCCCGCTCAGACAGCTGGTCGCGGCACGGCTTGCTGCAAAGCCTAGCATGGGCCCTGGTGGACTAGGCCAGGTGCGGCTCTGGGTAGTAGTAACAAATATTCAAATGAGAACTTTAAAGACCGAAGTGGGGACAAATTCCATATACTCCGCTGTTACAGTCTGCGACCTTCACCCCGGCACGCCTATCCCACTGTGCCAGTGGCGCACCCGCAAAGGGGCCCGCCACTCCACACCTTCCGCCCCACAGACTAAGCATCCTCCCCTTGGCTCGCATGCACTTCGGCCCTTCGATCCGTGATTTAAGACGGGCTGGGTAGAGGAATTTTGCTAGCATCCCCAAATACGCAGGAACCCGTCGGCCCCATCGAAAGAGGCGCGTACTCAAGGTCCTCGACTGCCGCGTCGACCACAAAAATCCGGCTTCGCGTCCAAGTCAAATAAATGCCGGCGCATAGAAAAATAGTAATGACAGAAATAATAAATAACCTTTTTTCAACGTCGCCGCTCGCAAAGCAAAAAGGGGGACACCCGCCAGCCTCGATCCTTGAACCTCTGTAGTAGTAGTCCGATGCCATAACCTATAGGGCTAAGCCCAAGCCTGGTGTCGGCAGGCTCGAAATTCTAGATAAAGTGGTAACGCATAGCGCTCAGGACCAAGGACTCGCCCTGGGCCATTCTTCGGCCTGCCCCTGCACGCACAGTCGCCGAAAGCCGCCGGCCTACCAACCGTGTCGCGGCTATCCCTGCGCGCCATCCTACGTCGCCCCATTTACCGCACGAGGCCGTACCATCATTGTCGATGCCGTCGTTGGGGTCGTTCTCCGCACGTGCGCTCGACTCGGTCAAATGTACCAATCAAAAGAAAACATCCTTAATTCCTGCTTAATCAAAAATAAATAAATAATAATATCACCAAGCAAAACGACCGAGGTCCAGGCCGACTTTACGATCAACAACAGAAAAGAATCACGCGCGCCTTAAACCTGCGCGCTCACCAACTCGCCGTTGTGGTCAACCACCTAGTGAACGCAATTACAGACGCAGCCGCGCTTAGCGCAGTATACTTAAACTTTAAACCAAACAATTTTCTGTTACGTGCAAAAACCCAGGTCGGATACCCTTGTAAGGGTATTTGCACCGACAGCTTACCGGACCATATTAAGCGACGTCACCGTCGCTTCGCCAAATCAGAAGGCTATAAATTCATCCACACTCCAAATGCTGACGAGAAAGGAGCCAATCCGATTAGCCGACAATCACAGGGTAGAGACCTCCATCAAAACATGCCTCCACAACTATATGCTGCCAGGTTTTTAACCTGGGCCTCTCACCGCCCAGAAATTAGGACGTTGACCGCATAAGTTCTAAAGACCTTCCCAATCGTCCTCTCCCCGGTCCTAGACAACCTTCGGCTTCTCGTTGGGTGTCCCTAGTCCTGGCAAAAACTAGGGACGCGGGCCTTAATCGAGACCTTTTGAAGGCACTCTCGCCTTCCTTCTCAAAATCTCTCGCAATCAAATGCACATAAGTATATATGTATACTTAATATCCACTCAGCTCTTTCTGCAGTCTAGTACAGAAAGGCTAGGTCTCTACCTTGGCCCACCCGAGCCTGGCTGATCGTACCAGGACCACGGCCCACCGCATTGTTATTTAGCAGCAGTACCCTCGTTGGATACGCAACGATAGGTTTTTCTCCTGATAAGCATTCAATCAGGATTTCCCCCAAAAATTCTTAACCATCACTATCCCGCGGAGTAATTTCACTGGGGCGGGCACCCCCCCTTAAACTCTTACCCACGAGGTCGCGCAGCCAGGTTCCGCCGGTTAGCAGCCATCCAATGGGGTTACGCCCTAGAGGTACTAATTTTTTTTCGTTAGCTTGGCCTTTCTTCAATATGTCTCAGAATTAGCACCAGTGGTTAGACGGGGGCGTCGCAAAACAAAATCACTGGCCCACTGCGTGATACGCAGGGGTCCGAAGACATTTACCAACCCTCCCTCAATAGGCATGGCATCCTTCGCACGCTTACAAATAAAATCACCGCTAAAACCACCAGGCCATGACCCCTGACTTGATCAGAGCCAGCAGCCACCCACCCTGAGACATCTCTCGCCCTGCACTCATTGCGACTTTCTCAATCATTCCAAAAAGTGGCCCTTTTCGTCAGACTTTATCACTCATCAGACAACTTACCATGTCATAAATCAGTTTACTCACATTTGAAGGTGAGTCTCCCAACAACAAAAACATCCCCTTTGCCAAAAATCCAAGAGACTCTCATCATAAAAAAAACACCCCCTCTTCCAAAAAATCACGAGGGGTCTCGCCACAGAACAAAATACCCCCTCTTCCAAAAAATCACGAGGGGTCTCGCCATAAAACAATACACTCCCTCTTCCAGAAATCACGAGGGGTCTCGCCATAAAACCAAACTTCCCCTCCTCAAAACTCGAGGGGGTCTTTTCATAACGGACAACATCACAAAACATCCCCTTTTTCAAAATCCAAGGGGGTTTATCATAAACAAAATCACTGAGAGACCATCTTATGGGTCCTCATCACAACTTAGGCAATCAATAATCAACATGGTAAACATTTTGAGTCTCCAGAGCTCATAGATCTTCAAAATCCTCACAACCTTTCACAGACGGGCTGCGCTTCCTCCCCTTATACTCTGCCCTATCAGCTGCCCGTGGGCAGGTCGCACAAGTATACCGAGGAGTAGACAGTTTTGGTTACAATTATATTCACAGTACCCAAGACACATAAAAGGTTTTTCACACATTGTCCACACAAACTCATCATATATCAGAGCACAACCACACATGATAGAGAGAGACAAGTGATCGTCACATATAAGAATGGTCCCTGAAAAAACCTCATCATAATATACACTCAGAGAAATAAAATGTCTCACACAGAAAAAGTTTCCAAATCATAGCTCACTCAACTCAAGCCACACCAAGCTCATGCTGACAATTATCCCTAAAATACATGTCAGATTTGTCTCTCAAAGCCATTGCGTAGGTCACCTAAATATGTACATGCCTTATCTAGATCACCCTGATCCTCAAGACCCCAGCTCAGTAGGAACACTAGAGTTCAGACCTAGACTAGTAGCAATCATCAAAAAAGTCCTCTAAGTCTAAGAGGGTATCACACAAAACCTAAGCTGATGCCTCACAAGATACTCGCCCACTTACATAGATAAACCGACCCTACCTCCTCAACTCCTCCTGGTTTTGCCTATATAACTGAGCCATAAGTCCATCTGCGGACTTCTCTACTATCCTACCCTGTCTATCATAAATCTTACTCCCTGCCTCTGAGACCTTCCCTTCTGCCTTGTCTTCAAGGAACTCGAGACAGTCCAGAGCCAGATGCATGCCCCTCTTGCAGTAGAAGCATAGCTGATCAACCTTCCTCTTGAACTTCTTCTTCCTGGGCTGAGGAGGTGACGATGAAGGAGATCCTACCAAGGTACTGACAACCCCCTGCTGCTCTGATCGAGGACCTGCGGTACTAACGACCTCTTGCTGCTCCATTCCAAGAACCGGTCCCCAGACCCAGATCCAGTAGTCCAAGATCCCAGTCTACTCCTCAAATCCCCTGTCGCTGGGACGTACTCAAGCGTGTCCAACCTCTGAGGTCTCCTCTCGACTGTGTCTCCTGGCACTGTCATGGGCTGCTCCTCAATCTCCTCTGGTCCATACTCAGGTGTGCCCAACCTCTGGAGCCCGCCCTCGATGACACCCTCCGCCTCAATCCCCATCTCCCTCTCAAGAGGCTCCTCTATCCTCTGCTCGGGTGAAAACAAACTCACCTCCTCCTGCATAGTATGCACTGCCTCAAGGAGCACACCCATGGATCCCTCTGCTGAGCCTTGAGCCGACTCACTCCTTGATGGTGGCAGCCCCTCCTCTACTGCCAAGGGTACGATTGGGCCCGCTGCCGCCACTGGCAGCGTCGCGAGCTTAATAGGGGCTCTAAACTCGAACGCCTCTCTCTCCGCCTGCCTCTGGGCTCTCGCCTCCTCTGGCTCCAGGATCACTCTCCCCATAGGTGGCTCCTGACGAGGATCTGCTGCAGATGGTTGTCCTGGTAATCCATGTCTTGGCTGCCTCTGCTCTCCCTGCCTGCTGCTCTCTGGCTTGTCCACCTTTCCCTGGGTTTGCTGCCTCAGGCTCTCAATGATAGTTGCCTGGCTGGCCACCAATGCCCTGAGTTCCTGGATTTCCATCTCCATAGCCTCCAGGCGTACTCCATGACTTGCTTCCTTCATCTTCTTCCCTGCCAGATCGCCCTCCAATTACAAGTGCCGGTCAAAAGTTGTCTTGGTCAGGAACTTGATTTTTCGATCCAATATTTCTTCCGCCTTTCTTGCTACCCCAAACCCGGCTCTGACTGGCGAAGGAAGCTCCTCTCCTCTATGCTCCTGGATTTCCATCTCCATAGCCTCCAGGCGTACTCCATGGCTTGCTTCCTTCATCTTCTTCCCTGCCAGATCGCCCTCCAATAACAAGTGCCGGTCAAAAGTTGTCTTGGTCAGGAACTTGATTTTTCGATCCAATCTTTCTTCCGCATTTCTTGCTACCCCAAACCCGGCTCTGACTGGCGAAGGAAGCTCCTCTCCTCTCTGCTCCCAGAAGTCCCTCCACATCTCAGGGGTCGACCCTCTTCGGGATCTCTGCCTCCATCTCCTTCTCGGCCTGGCACGGCTCCTGGCGCGACTCTGCAGATGCTGGCTCTTCCAGGTCTGGGTGCTCCAGGGCATAAGCTGCTAGGTGCCTGTCAATCAGGGTCAAGGCTTCTCTCCTTACAGCTACCCTCTCTCTCCTCCTTTCTGCTCTCCCTTCTGACGAAGGGGCCTTTTTTGACGAAGGTAATGGGGCCTCCTCTCTCTGCAATCTCTCCCCTGTCTGGCGAGTGCTCCCTGGTGCATCCCCGAGTCTCAAACCCACCGCTGGTGTCTGTGGGGGCGTTTCCTCTCCAACCTCTATTACTTCCTTCCCTGCACGCCTCCCCTCATCGCCCAACCCTCTCTCTCGCTGAGTATCCTGGACCTCCTCCCGTGGCACCTCCTCTCGTGGCACCTCCTCTCGTGGTACCTCCTCCGGTGGCACCTCCTTTTGTGACACCTCCTCTCGTGGTACCTCCTCCGCCTGCTCTCCATGCTTCTCACCCCAAGGCGACGCTCTCCACTGGGAGATATCCAAATGTGTCTCCAACTCCCTCAAGGGCCCCTCAGATTGCTGGCGGCTCCTCCTGTGTGCGTGCTGGCGACCTCCTCAATCCACCCTCGGTAAACCAATGGAACTCCATTGGTCCCAACCCACACTCAGGGTATGCCCCTTGCTCCTCAGCCTCTGGCTCCGACTCTGGTTCCTCTTCTCTCCTGGCTAGGGCCTTCCGTCCTCCTCGAGACGGTCTCGCATCCCTCGGCTCAGGGTCCCTCTACCTCTGACTCCTCTGACGCCTCTCGACTCTGGGCTAAGGGGGCTTCGGTCATCGAAAGGCCTCTCTCAGATGTGCCCTACAACTCTCCCAGTCCCGGGCCATGTCTCTGACCTGCTTAGCCAGTGCCCTCTCCGCCTTTCTGGTCCAGAGGGGTAACGTCCTCGCCCACTCATCTCTCAGTATACCCTGCCCCAGCATGAACCACTCGAAGGAAGGGATAAAGTCTGCCACATTTCCGATCTCTAGACGGATCGGCCTGCCATCTAGTCCCACAGACGAGGGTCGCAACTCCTCCATCCTCGTCTCCACCTCCTGCCTCGTCGTCGCCTCCCTACGAATCCTGGCAACGGGCTCCTCGAACCTGCCTGCTCCCCTCAGTCTCTAGATTGCCTGGGCCACGGTCCAGCCCATACGCCTCGCATGCTCCCAGAAACTGTCCAGGAATAGCTCGATGTCCCCATCATCGTAGATCGGAGTACTCTCTCGATGGCGAGGCCCATGCCGCTCATATCCTCCTGATACCCCCAACGGCCTCCGAGGCGGCCGTGTCCGCTTCCCTCCTCTCGGCATGGCTGTCTTCGTAAAGTCAGACCTGCACAACAGGCGAAAGAGACAACAGGCACACATTGGGGTAAGCAAACAGGTGATAATCAAAGCAAGCCCAGACCAGACCACACTCATACAACATGCATCCTACCTAACCTACACACCCTATTACTTATATTCTAAAGGCAGTCAGGTCATCTCTCTTACCTCTTCTCTCGCCGCAAATTTCTTCAGTCGCGTTCCAGATACCCAATCCTTCCACTCAGTCCCATTTAGCTCCTCAATCTGGTACGCTCCAAAATCTCCGACCCGTACAATCCGATAGGGACCTAACCATCTCTTATCGAGTTTCCTGGACCACTGCTTTTCCAGCGGTGAATCGTAGAGAAGCACGACATCCCCAACTGCCAAGGGTACTTTCCTCTCCCGCGCAGGCTGATCCCATCGAGCCTTATCATCCATACGGCTTCTCGCCACCTGATCGGACGCCTCCTGAATCCTTTCTTCTATCGCCCGTATCTGCCACGCCCGAATATCGAGCAGTTCTTCGAATGACAGACTAACTTCCAGATCCTGGCGTCTCCATGTCTTAAGAAAACTCTCGATAGGGAAGGTGGCGTGCCTTCCATACCACAGCGTCGCCGGTGCATACTTGGTGGACCTTTTTATTGTAATGTTCTCGACAAAGAACGTTGCCCTTAGGTATCTTGGCCATTGATTAGGCCTACCTTCGGTCCACTTAGCCAGGAGGCTCATAATGGTACTATGTCCTCTCTCCACGGGAGCATTTGCCTGGGGGTGCGCGACCGTGGTGTAATTGGTTGCCACACCATACCTTGATAACAGTTTTTGCACCCTTGGTAGGTAAACTCCGATCCCCTGTCCATTACGAATTCCCTGACGAAAGGATAGCGCAGATAATATTCCTCGATGCAGCTCACTAAGACTAAACCGGTCTTTGTGCGAATAGCACGCCCGTCTACGAATCCAGACAGGTTATCGTGCGCATCGAAGATATAGTTATAGCCCTGATCCCCAAGCGGCATAAACAGTAGATCGAGATGCACTACAGCCCCCACCTCTCGCTCTAGCCTTGGATGCAGCGGCTCTCCTTGCCTTGAACGGGATCTCTCCTGGCAGGGTACGCAAGATCGACAGAACTTCCCGACCATGTCCATCATCTCATCCCAGTAGTACAACTCACTTATCTTGGCATACGTGGCTTGTACCCCTCGATGCCCTCCTGCAATGCCATCGTGAAGTGCTGCTACGACGTCGATCTGACGATTCCTACCGCAGACGACTCTCCTGGGATTCCCCACTTCTCTTCTCACGAAAAGGTGGCCGTCTTGCACTAAGTAGCGGTGCAGCATCCTCTGAGTCCTATCGCTTGCATCCCTTAGCTGCATTTCGCAGGACAAAAGAAGTCCCAGCTCTAGGTAGATCCCATCATACTCCTCTGCACGAAAGATCTCCTTAATCTCCCGTTCCTCGAGCTCGTCGTCCTGGCTCTCGGGCATTTCGTCCACATTCCCTGCCGGGTTCAACGAGCCTGACTGGTCGAGACTTTCCTCCAATAACGTGTTGACGAAGAGATACATTCCTCCCATCAGGTCCTCATGCCATTCTACCTGGTCAGACCCTTCCTCAATCGTCCTCATATCCTCCACCAGGCTATGCGAGATGGCCAGCGCTAACTCCATCATCCACTGAACATTCTTACCACCTCAGGAATCCTCTTATTAAAAGGGTTTGAGGACTAGCTTGGCCCTCTTTTCATACCCATTCGGCGCTTGCCAGATAGGATAGCCTGCACAGCTGGGCACTCGCGGCGACCACTTGTTGATGTGGAGACGAACATCTTCTTCCTGATCCAGAAATCCATCAACTGGGGGCGTATTCTCCACCACCTCCCCTTCCTATTTATCCCAGTTGATCCGACTTAGCCGTCCGCCCGGTTCTTACTACCAGGAATCCGTTCCAATTCGAAATTGAACATCCAGATGTACGTCAACCATCTGACAACCGTCGGATCCGATGGAACGTAATTCCTTAGAGAGTAGGCCAAGGCGGTCGGATCTACTCTCAAAATAAACCTCCTGCCGAAGATGTAGTTCCGGAAGATCCGCAGAAAGTGGAGGACGGCAAGGGTCTCCCTCTTGAACTGAGAGTAGTTCCTCTCTGTCGTACAGAGAGTCCGACTCTCAAATCGCAAGGGCCTTTCCTTTCCTTCCATGTCTGCCTGAATTAGAATTCCTCCTAAGGCAGTTGGCCCCGCATCTGTTTCGACAATGAATGGTCGTGTTTCCGTGACATCATAATCTGACGCTCCTAGCACCAACCCTCCTTCTCGAAATTCCTCCTTCATCATAGTCACCACCTCTTCTTGTTCTTCACCCCAAACCCATTCCTGGTCCTGACGAACTAACTTCCTCAGATGTTCACTCTTAGCGGCAAAGTTCTTGACGAAGGCCCTCTAAAATCCACACGTACCAAGGAAGTTCCTGACATCAGTTATTGAGTGGAACGGAACTGGCCACTCAATAATCTTGTCCGTCTTCTTCACATCCGGTCTTCGGCCCTCCTCGCTGCAGACGAACCCCAAAATAGTCGCTTCCCTCATGCAGTGTCTGGATTTGGCCCCGCTCGCCGTGAGGTTATGTTCCTCGAGCAGGCTCAGGACTTTTTCGAGGTCCTGGATATGCTTCCAGACAAAGCGCCTCACCCCTGGCGAGACTTCGTCGCTTTCCTTCACTGTCGGCCCCTTCACCGTCAAATCATCGATGTATGGCTGTCTGATATGGGGGCTGACTGACTGCATAGCCCGAATCATGGCCCGTTGGACCATTGCTACCGCATTGGTCCACCCTTGCGGGGCCATGTTCATGTGGATTAGCCCTCGCGGCGTGTGCATAGCCGTCACAGGCCTGTCCGGCGGGTAGACTGGGAACTAATCATAATCTGAGTAAAGGTCTATAAGTGAGATTATAGGCCTTCCAGCACAGGATTCTGACAACACGTCTGCATTGGGCAACCCTCCAGCATCCCGCACGGTCACCACATTCAGTCTTTGCAAATTTTGCACCCACCGCAGCGTCCCGTTAGGCTTGATAAAGCAGAACCATGGGGACGCATACGGTCCACTCGAATAATCGGTGACGTGCGTACGTATTTTGCCGTCGAGGTAATCCACCACCTTCTTTTCATCGTCAGGATTGGGATATCGCGCCCCTCTCATGTTCCAAGGATCGTGTGGCACGGTATGGATGCGGATCATAGGTATCTTGTCCACATCCAGCCTGTCACGCTCCTCGTCACTAAACGCATAGGCGCGATGCCTCCTCTTCATCAACTCCACTATCAACGTTCGCTCCTAAGGCAGTAGGAAGTCGGGTTCCCCTATAATCAACTTCCCCTTGTTCCCTTCGTTGATACGACATGGCCCTGCTATAGCACTTTCCCTCATTCGTCGTATCAACCCTCGTTTCCTCCCGTAGTATGCTTCCTTATCTTCTGTGACGAGGACGGGAACCGGACGACACTTCTTATCTACCATCTTGTACCGCCTTTGGGAACCCTGCTTGAGTCGTCCCCTAAAAAAGGCCGACTCACAGATTGTGCTTGCGCTGATGCGGGGTTCCTTCCGCTGTCCGGGAGCCGATATACCAACTCCAACCTTCCTGCCTCGCGGCATTTTAAAACTTGCTCCCTCAAGGCCTGGATGGCATCCGGATCTGCCATCTCATGCGCGGCCACCAAGTCCATGACCTTCCCTACGTCCGACAGGCTGAGGGAAAATGCTTCCACCTCTCTCCTGCTTCGGGCTCCGCCCGAAGCCTTCGGCGCTCGCCCTCCGATTCTTCGATCGTGAAGGATCCTGGGTTGGGCCGGTTCCTTATACTCCTTGGCCCTGTGTTTCTGCAGGTAACTATCTCGTAATTCCCTCAGGCAGGGTCGCATAGGAGAAGGATTAGAGTCCCGTCATGCTTGTTGAATATCACGGTCTCCGTTCTGCTTAGGAATGACCTCCCCAGGAGGATTCCGTGATCCACGCCCGGCATGATGAAGAAGCAAGCCCAGGCCTCACCTTTCCAACCTCGATGAGTACATTCGAGGCTGTCCCACAAAATACGGCCTTGCAGCTGGCTCCGTGCAGAATACCGCAGTTAGAACGGTCTATATCCATCCCGAATCTGATCGCGTCCGCCTCCCAGATGATGTTCATTTTCGCCCCGGTGTCCACCATTGCTGCACACTTGGAGCCTTTTACCACTAAATCCACCGTGCCGCAGGCCACGCACTTCGAATCCATCTTCGTGCCTGACTCCGCCCACTCTGCCTCCTTGGGCAGAATCGTGCCCAGATGGACGTTGGGCACCAAGCGCCACGACAACCTCCCCTTCAGTTCATCGCGGAGTCGTGGGGCCGACGCTAGGATTTCCTTCAGGGTCATATTTCATTATGCCATTCCAGCAGCCCGATCACTTTCTCCACTTCAAACCCCTCCTCCAATCGAACCACATACTTCTTCCTTTTGGGCGGTCCGTCGCGTACGACCGGCTCGGCCTCTCCCCTGGCTCCCTTTTTCCTTGCCCGCTGCTCCGCTCTCTGATCCTCCTCCCTGCGCAGCCTCTCGTCCTTTTCCTCCTCATTGTCGTCATCCTCCACTTCTACAGCCTCCTTTCTTTTTCCTGGCCTGGCTCCCTCCGTGGAGGCTCTTGGCTGGCGCTGGCTTTGGCTTGATTTCTCGTTCGTGCTGTCTGTGCCAGTCGGGCCTGCGGGGTGAGGGGTCTCCCCATCATTCCCGATTGTGGGCACGACCCCACCACATTTACTCTGGGTCGCTCAGACGCTGACTCCAGACCAGAGTCGTAGAGGAATACCTTGGGGATGTTAGACTTCCATTTCCTCACCTCCTCACACAGGCCCACCAACTTCTGTTGGTACCTCCCCATCTTATCCAACATGTCCTCCATTTTCCCCAACAAGACGAACGAAGGTTCCATCCTTTCTTTCTCATTCTCGTCATCTGACTCAATGATTATGGGCTCTTCCCCCTTACTTCCTCCTCCCGGCCCTTGAGTCACTTCCTCATCGCTTCCCACTTCCTCTACCCCAATCGGTGGTTCTTCCTTTTCCTGCCATAACCTGAATTCCTCTATCCCCACCGACGGTCCTTTCTTCTCCTGCCATAGCCTGAACATGGCAGGGAATGGCGGCCCAGCTGCTGCCCTTCGTTGGGCTTCCGCCCTCACTCCTCCAAGCCTTCTGTCAATAGCCTCCCCAAACTGATCGTAGATGTTCCCATCCATAGTGGAGGAAATCAGCCCGCTCCTCTCGTCTTCCCGTCCTATATTACAAAACCTTATAGTGTGGCCTTGTTGGTCACAATGTTGGCAGATGGTCGTCCTCCAGTCAAAACAAGGTCTTCCATACCCCTGACTTCTCTGATCCCCCTGGCCTTGATCCCCCTGGCCTTGGTACCCTTGGCCTTGGTACCCCTGGCCTTGGTACCCCTGACCTTGATTCCCTTGGCCTTGGTACCCCTGGCCTTAATACCCCTGGCCTTGACTCCCTTGGCCCTGGTACCCTTGGCCTTGACCATTCCATTGCCTTCCTCTTCCGCCGTCATTCCTGCCTCGCCCCCTTCCTCCACCCCTCCCTCCGTTGCCTTGATTGCCCTGCCCCTGGTTCCCACCTCCTGCCACGCTTCCCTATGAACTCGGAGCGGGTGACGGTGGCGGGGCCACAGGCTGGGCCTGGGCTGCAGGGTAGAAGGGTGGCGGCATACTCGTTTGCGGTCCGGCTACTGGTGACGGGCTACCCCATGGTACGATTGCATTGATCACCGTCCAGGGCCACTGTCCGTAGGAGGGCGCCCCTCCTTGCGAGGGGCCCGTACTAGACGATGGAGCCGCCACATTCAAAGGGGTTGCTGTCAAGGCCTGAGGCACCTGCGCTTTTCCTGATCCCTGTCTGCCCTGCGCCAAGTTACGCACTTTGCGTTGGGCGTTCGTCAGGCGCTGCGGCACCGACTCTTTCTCTTCCCAGAGCTCCTCCTGAACAGCCTCCTCTATCACCGGCTCCGTTCCTTTCACTTGGACAGTCGTTACT
Organism: Chara braunii; assembly: GCA_003427395.1. NCBI lineage: Eukaryota > Viridiplantae > Streptophyta > Charophyceae > Charales > Characeae > Chara > Chara braunii. The sequence goes on from BFEA01000573.1 coordinate 565,813, forward strand.
ACCCTCCTTTGCACCACCGGCTCTGTCGCATACCCCAGCTGTGCCAATACGTCGGTAACAATCCTTGTTACCCCGGGATTCCAGAAGTGGTCACATCTCTTTCCTTTCTCTTCTGCCTTTGCAGGCGTACCTGACGTTGCTCCACCTGGTCCAAACACCCAACTTCCACCTTTTTGTCAATGGTGGCCCAGGTGAGCCTGGTGCTACCCCCTCCATGTCTCGTCAACTCGACGGCCTCCGATGCCGTGAGCAACCCTAGGAAAATGGCGCACTGTGCTTCCTCCGAAATTTCATGGACCTTCCGCTCCCTCTTCTTAAATTCTTGAACAAAGCCCCCTATCGTCGTAAAATCCTCGTTGTTCATTGCCTCAAGGTCCGCGGTAGTCAATAGCCCGTCTCCCAGGCGGTATTTCCTCTGCATCCCCTCCTTGAACCTCTCCCAGCTACCTTGGGTCGCATCTATGACTTTCTTCACTTCCTGGTGGTAGTTGTGGAGGACATACTGAAGAATGCGTTGGAACTTTACAACGTCCGACCGCCCGACCAAAGTTTGTTCCACCCGCTCCAGCCATTCTGAAACCCTCTCCCCACAAAAGTGGAAGGTATCAACTTTAGGGATATTGCTCGGGTTCCTTTCATGCCGGTCAATGGCCGCAATGAGGTCATCGAGCGTCAGACCCTTCTTGGGACCACCCGATGCGCCGCCGCCCTACGACATCCTGACAGACCTTTCTCGTCAAGCTCTCTGATAAGAGAAAAACAAGCACATCCCTTTATTCAGCATTACACCTTGACCGGTCTATTCCATCCGTCCTACCTAAGCCTTAGTACGTACCTTTACCCAATGCTACACGTTCGTCCTTCATACCTTGCCTTACTCAGATAGGTAAATTTCCTCACCTATACTTAGTCATTCATTATTTTTTCTCACTTTTTCGTCCTTCCTTTATGCCTTTTCTCACTCACTTCTCATACCCGGATGTCGTTCCACCAGTGACAACGGTAGGCTTTCCGTTATCCCCGGCAACGGCGCCACCTGTCGAGCGCATCGGTCCGGCACCGCACCAGGGCAGCGCGGGACCCTCCCGGCCGGGTCACGCAGAAGTTGATTTAAATCCTTCTTCGCAGATAATACATGTTGAGGTTCCTTAAGCCGCTCCGGCCGAGTGCGTCAGCCATGCCTCTCGCGAGCCCCTACGACAGGATAGGGCCTACACGAGGCACGGCTTACCTACACCTTACGGGAGCTGTCACCTCCCTTCGGTGCGCGTATCCCCGCCGAGCTACCAGTCCACAATACGAAAGCTAATCAGTTGCAATCGCAGAGGTGGACCAGCCGAGGGCGTTTCTCGTTCGCTGTAGCATAGGGGTACGCGCGGTAATACACCTCTATCGGACCCGCACGCGTATCGGCATCTTGGGGAGGCTGAGGTCCCAAGCGCGACCTATCGTCGGTCGACAAGGACGCATCCCACACACCACGCGCACACCACTCTAACAAGTACCAAAAATAAAACACGCGTATACACACACGTACGAAACAACACAACATAATAACGCGACAGCGCTCCTGGCCCCTCGGTATCCAACCCATAACTTTCCGACGCGGAAATCAGGTAAGCGTCGCGCGCAATACTTAGTATAAAACTGCACTGACTCAAAGCCTACTCATATCAACTTACAATGCAGGCGTACGCAAGCAGTCGCAATGATGGCGTACTATGTAGTGCCCATAATCAAGCGGTCCCTCGTGGATCCGAGTACTGCTTATGACACGCAAGTGTCAGACTCGAAGTGTCGTGAGGGCCTAACCCTTCACGACACTGCACGGCTGAAGGACTAGTCGTGCAGCCGCCGCGGCACCTCCGACTCTCGGCCTGAGTGTCTCGGTAGGCAAATCAAATAGGCTCTGCGCGAGGGAAAACCCCTCCCAAGCAGAGCCTAGGGCTTGGGGTGTCCTGGACAAGGACCTCGAATCCCGGCCCAGGACCAAACATCTGACTAAGAAAAATCATCAAAAAGCAAGAACGAAAATAGAAGGAGAGGTCTCCCCTAAGCCCCTCAGCCTCAGCTTCTGAGTAGGATTTTAGTATGGGGACTCTTAAACCCATGCAAACATTCATCCCAAGTATACCCATATAAACATATATAAGGGTTAAGTACGTGACGATCACTTCTCACGGCCTCACTGCGGTCTCTCACAATAATACGTATATATGTGATTGTAGGCAACCAAATCCAGAATCTGATTCACAGCACATACCTGCAATCACATCAACAAACCAAATCAACAACCCACACACTACACGGAGTCAACCCCAACCACCTTCGACACTCATACCCCTCGCTTTAGCCGTGCAAGCCCCAAAACCTCTTGTCCAACCAACCTTAATTAAATACTCAGTACCTTTGTTAAATGATCATTCAATAAAAGTCCGGGTGAAACCTTAATAAAAACAACGAAATCACCAGAGCTAAAGCCTTTTAGGTTGAGTGTAGAGAGAGAGAGTTGAAATTGAGTCGTACACCGACGAATCGGCAACCGACCTGTTATCAGTGATAACAGAAAGTGATCCTTAAGGGATCAAGCTGGATCTAGCCCTGGACTTGAATCAAATGATCAAAAAGACYTGTAACACACCRCARACCAATCCCCAAGCTAAGATCATAAGTGTATGGAGAATACAACTCCATAATACATCCTCACTCAAAATCTCCCTATAAACTAAGCCTAAGTCTACCTCTAAGTCAGTGCTTAAGCCAAAGGTAGACCAACTGCAGAATCTCCCTCATTCAGGGCGGATCGCCTGAATCTCCACCTGTCAAAATATAATCTATCTCCTCTAAACTAAAAAAAATTTGGCAGCGCTTTCCGTAGGAAAAGTGTCTTTCCAAAATTGATATAAGCTCAAATATGAACGCAAAAATAATCTCTAACTCCTGGAAAGTCAAATTTTGTTGAACTCCCTGATTTAGTAAAGATTTGGGCAGCACTCCCTTTACAAAGGGAGACTTCCCAGATTTATACTAAGTCAGATTTGAACTCACAAGACAAACTTGAGTTCAATTTAGATAAGATTTAACTAACTCCTAAGTTTTCCAGAAATTCCGACAGCACTCCCTCTAAAAAAGTGTTTTCCTAAAATTTATACAAAGCGAGGTCCAGAATTTAAGAATAATATTGACTTCTCAAAGTCCAATTTTGTCTAACTCCCTGAATTAGTAAAAATTTGGGCAACACTCCCTCTAGAAAAGGAGACTTTCCAGATTTATACTAAGCCATATATGGAAAAGACAAGTTAAACTCTAACAAGTCAAAAGTTGACTAACTTATTGGATTTGTAGAAATTTCGGCAGCGCTTCCCGTAGGAAAAGTAGCTTGCCACGATTTATACAAAGTCAAGTATAAGAAAAAAATCTCAGAAAATTCGGGAATTGACCTAAGTAAAAAAAAGTTATTACAGAAAATGCAGGAATTGACACTAAATCCTATGGCTCTAGCACGTGGCGAGCAACTAAAGCAACTACCTATAATACTGAAGCCCAAACTAACTAGTCATCTCATCCAGTCACATGCAAACCAAACCACGAATGTAAGTACTCTCACCATCCCAACTTCATTTCATATAGACAGTTCATGAATCTTCAAGTCCTTGAATCCTTATACCCATCTTACATAAGACATAGAATTAGACCATTCGCCATGGAAACAATGCCCAACTTGTCTTTTTGATATACACGAACAGGTTGCACAACTACTTTTTTCTTCTTTTGGGCAGATGACTAGGTCATTCGCCATGGAAACAATGCGTAGTCGCCCTGAGTTGTTTAATATCCAAAGATTTAGTATTTCTCTGACTTTGTTTTCAAAAGAAAAGGCGAATATGGGCAGGAGACTGAACCATTCACAGTAGAAACAATGTTCAGCTTGCCCAAACTATTTCCATTTATACTTTGTATTTTTCCTTTTCTCTTCTTAATGATATGGCTTAACGTTGGACCATTCAAAGTAGAAACAATGCCCAGCTGCCAGTTCACATGCAAATATACATAAAGTACTTTCCTTTATACTCAGTTTAATTTATGTGTGTGGTTTTCAGGCTAAACCATTCACCATGGAAACAATGCTTAGCATTAGATCAAAAATCCTCCCTCAGAATAAACAAGAATTTAAACCCCTCCAATCAGGCAAACCCTCTGAGTTACGTGAGTAAACAGGCCATTCACAGTAGAAACAATGCCTGGTCCTCCAGAAAACAATCAAATAAACACAGCGACCAGGTCATTCACAGTAGAAACAATGTCTGGTCCTTCAGAAAACAACCAAATAAAATATAGCCCCGAACCATTCAGAGTAGAAACAATGCTTAGGCTTTGGTTGACCCTTCCAAACGCATGCAAAACTGCCTTCCTCCCACCTTCCCCCAGTTCATCCTTAGTCTACTTTCAGTCAAAACAAAGATGAAACTTAAGCTTCACTCTCATACATTCTTTCCATTCAATCTGATTAGGTTCTCAAGAGAAAGCAAAAACCATAGGGACAACACATGCATACCGCAATCATACTACAGGAAGATAGGCAAACATGGGTAGTAGTAGGTTGTACAGATGAAGATGGTATACCTGATGATTCCCTGCCTCCAGAACCTCGCCTAGGTTCCGGCAGAGCTCCCGCAATCGGTGGGTGGACTCCCCACAGAGTCTTTACGCAGTCCTACGGGTTGCAATCCCACCTGCCGCCTTCCTCTCAGAACCAGGACTAGACTGAGAGTTAGAAAGAATAAAAATAGAAGGTAGAGACTCTCAGATCCAAGAATGGTGCTCTCAGTCTCGCAAGAGAGGGCCTTGAAACCTTCACTCGTCTGAGGGCCCCGCAATGGCGGTAAAAAAAAGTAATAGTTTGGTCCAACTGAAGCCCAAACGTAGAGTAGTTGGCTCCAGCAGCCCCTTGCACCGAGTTCGACCTCTTTCCTAAGTCGTGACGACAACACCCCTAACCGGTGAGCCGCTACACAGCCTTAGAAAGGCTTTGCCTAGCGAGAGAAATACGTGAAACACAGCAAAACGTAATGGTTTCACAACAATAGGAACCCGCGCAACGGCCGTATAAGTTCAGCAGCGTCACTTCATGCCATACTGTAGTTTCGTACGCGTGGTTGGGCCCACCAGCCTTGGCATCCCGCCTCTCGGTTTGCCGGCTATGCAGCCCAGCCCAGCCTGCAGCTTCCATTCGACCGACTGCAACAATCCCTGCCTACTCCTCCCCTTTGATGGGATGGGCTCTGCACAGGCTAACAAATAGCTCGTAGGTGTGGAAAGGATCTCCCCTGCTGCAACTCGGGAATGTCAGGCGGGAGTACCTGCAGTACCTTCCCGCGGCCATTATACCACAAACGGATTCACTTCCGTCCTGAAGTACCTGCAGTCTCTTCCCGCGGCGCAGCCCCAGACTGACAGGTAAGTTTGATTCCTCCCTCTTCCCTCTCTTTTGCAGTTCTTACTTTACTTCTCCGGGTCTCCTCCCTTCCTTTAGCAAGGCGATCTGCTGTAGTCAGCAGCACTACTGTAGCATCTGCACGTATTGACCACGTAGACCATAGATATGACCAGGTACGTGCCCCCTCTCTCCACTGCGCCTCGTTAGAACCCGACCATGCCTTTAGCAACTCGAGTTAGAGAGGCTGCTTCCTAACATCAGTATAGGCAGACAACACTAACAAAAAAAAAAACGAAAACAAACATATATAAACACGAAATGAATTTATCGCAAAAAACTAGCCAAATACATGGTGCTTCGTCTCACCCCCCATTTGGGCGCGGCTCCTCTCTCTCGAATCGCAAAATCCACCCACTAACAGTAGACACTACCCTCACTACCTACCTCGCGGCTACCAAGAACCCCCATCCAACACTTTTCTTTGCTCGATTTTGTTGGGAATCGAGCGAAAGTTCTCTTTCCCGTCCCTTACCTTCGTCCACTCTCCATATCCCGACACAGCCTAAACTTATCTAACTCTAATCTTACTAACCATCTTCAAAAACTGACATCATAGTCAGTTTTGCCCTGCATCAAAACCTTCTTAGCACCTTACCTCTCGCCCGTTTCTACTCAACATCGAAGGAGGAACCTCCTTCCCAGTTCTGCCATATCCATTTGTCCATCTCTTCGTACTAACTCTTCTACTAACTTCTATTATACTAATCTAATGCAAAAACTAACATTATCATCAGACTCACCCATGCCCAAAATCCCAATTCCAAGCTTTATCTCGTCCGATCCTGCTACGGAACAGGCGCGTTATAACCTTCTCCTTCCTGTGGTAGCCGCCTGCCCCGAAAGTTTCACACGGTATCTGTTCCTCCTACCTCCTAACTAACTATCCCTTTACCAAAACTAACACCGGAATCAGTCTCACCCTACTCTAAAACCTACGTTTCAATCCTCTCCTCGCTCGATTCCATTCGGAAACGAGCGAGATACTCGTTTCCCTCTTGCTTCTCCTCCATCCGCCATAGCCCCCTTTGTCCCCGTACGAACCTGGCAGGGCCCTACGTCCGGGTTCAGCCCGTCACTTACTACGTCGCCACTCCACCCGCGGCTGCCTTGCGCTGCTCGACGGTTGCCCGATAGCGGCCTGTCCCTCGACCTCCTCCCTGTTGCCTCATCACCCGGTGCTAGCTCCGCCCTTCCTTTCCTACCTCGCATGCATCCGGTACGCCTTCCCGTCCGGATTCGCCCACCGTCTTTCACCACCCCGCCTTCTCTGTCTGCACGTCGCCTGCACCTAGCCCGACTCCCTACATAGGTTCGCTCTCCCCTTCCACTGCCTATCTTCGTCCTGTCGCCCTGCTGCTTTCTCACCCGCTGCGCTAACAATCCGCCACAACCTCTCCGTCCACAGTCATCCGCCCCGTCGCCTTCTTTCTCCCACCGCGCTCGATGTGCCTTCCTATGCATGCACTGGCGCTCAACGCAGCGGCCCATCCGACAACCTCACCACCTACACTGCGCTTGGCCCGACTGCTCCCCACTTGTCAACGCAATGCCCGGCCGTAGCAGCCAGTGACGGCCAGAGTTGTTCTGCCAGGCGATATCCCAGAAACTGACTGACCCCGTGATGGCCCAATCAGCCTTTCTCCCCATACCTTGTCCGACAAGCAGGGTGGCCTGCCGGTTTTGTCGCCAGTCCTGCTATAGCCTTCCATTGTCCGGTTCCACTCTGACTGAGCCCATCACCCCCTCCCGCTCAGACAGCTGGCCGGGACACGGCCTGCTGCAAAGCCTAGCATGAGCCCTGGTGGACTAGGCCAGGTGCGGGTCTGGGTAGTAGTAGCAAATATTGAAATGAGAACTTTGAACACCGAAGTGGGGACAAATTCCATATACTCCGCTGTTACAGTCTGCGACCTTCACCCCGGCACGCCTATCCCACTGTGCCGGTGGCGCACCCGCAAAGGCGGCCCGCCACTCCACACCTTCCGCCCCACAGACTAAGCATCCTCCCCTTGGCTCGCATGCACTTCGGCCCTTCGGTCCGTGATTTAAGACGGGCCGGGTAGAGGAATTTTGTTAGCATCCCCAAATACGCAGGAACCCGTCGGCCCCGTCGAAAGAGGCGCGTACTCAAGGTCCTCGACTGCCTCGTCGACCACAAAAATCCGGCTTCGCGTCCAAGTAAAATAAATGCCGGCGCGTAGAAAAATAGTAATGACTGAAATAATAAATAACCCCTTTTCAACGTCGCCGCTCACAAAGCAAATAAGGGGGGGGATAGCCCCCCTGACCCTCGACCCCCTCAGTCTTCTCCACGCCGCTCCGCCGCATCTGTTGCGTCGACACCCGCCAGCCTCGATCCTTGAACCTCCGTAGTAGTAGTCCAATGCCATAACCTATAGGGCTAAGCCCAAGCCTGGTGTCGACAGGCTCGAAATTCTAGATAAAGTGGTAACGCATGGCGCTCAGGGCCAAGGACTCGCCCTGGGCCATTCTTCAGCCTGCCCCTGCATGCACGGTCGTCGAAAGCCACCGGCCTACCAACCTTGCCGCGGCTATCCCTGCGCGCCATCCTACGTCGCCCCATTTACCTCACGAGGCCGTACCATCGTTGTCGATGCCGTCGTCGGGGTCGTTCTCCGCACGTGCGCTCGACTCGGTCAAATGTACCAATGAAAAGAAAATATCCTTAATTCCTGCTTAATCAAAAATAAATAAATAATAATATCACCAAAACGACCGAGGTCCGGGCCGACTTTACGATCAACAACAGAAAAGAATCACGAGCGCCTTAAACCTGCGCGCTCACCCACTCGCTATTGTGGTCAACCACCCAGTCAACGCAATTACAGACGCAGCCGCGCTTAGCGCGGTATACTTAAACTTTAAACCAAAAAAAATTATGTTACTTGCAAAAACCCAAGGCGGATACCCTTGTAAGGGTGTTCGCACCGACAGCGTTTCAAATCTCGCAGTTCCATCAAGCTCGGACAGTAGTCATCCCATCTGCGACAAGCGACTATTGTTAGAGATTTCGCTACTCTAGCTCTCTGCATTTCCCTGCCAATTTTTGTCGAATAATGTGCCAACAGTATGAACTTGTTTGTTGTCTACTCAAATTCCACCCGTAGCTGAAAGGCTCTACCTTAAACCGAGTGGCTGAAAACCCTCCCATACATTGCCCAGCCCCTCTACTGCCCTTGGACAGCCAAACCCGTGCTTCTTCCAGATCCATGTTCAGGGTCTCTGTCCTCTCATCTATCAAAATTAACTGTTTGTGAAGTATCTGCTCCGCCGTCGTGAGTTATTGGAGCCCACTCCTGAATTCTCGTGCCTTGTTGGAGATTTGGTCCTAGGACCCTCCAGTACTTTTCCTCCGTTGTTGGCGCTCTAACCCATGAATCCACGTGCGGTAACGCATCTTCTGTCAACAGGGACTTCCAAGACTC